>JBAIZL010000001.1:111807849-111907849 GCA_036971475.1 Prosapia bicincta | reverse complement strand
ATTAGTATGTGATTTAAATTGCATTTGGATCTATTTATAATTTGTTTTAGTAAAACATTACAACAATAAAGGTAAAATTAATTAGGTTTAAGCTCTCTATATCACTAGCTACACGTAAGGTAGATCGATATATTCTACAATCGATAACCCTACCCCCCAACAAGCAGTATTATAAATATGATATCAAAAAAGCCAAAATTTAGAATTTGTAGAAATTAAGAGATTTTTTTTAAACCTCACAACTCCCACAATATCTATAAAAATTCAGTAACTAATAACTGTACTTTAAAACCAATACAAGTTTTAATTTTTTCCCTTTGGTTTTAGGTCGATCTTTGTAGCCTGGGTTTTTCCTTCCACTGCTTAACTCTCAGTGAAAGAAAATACTTCGAACCGATTATTTCATACTGATACAGCTAATCATTTGTCGTTGTAAATAATGTTTTTGTTGAACTCTTAAAGGATTATTTGGTAGTTGTTGCAGGATTTGTTGAATTTTCAGTATCGTCAACAATGAACTGCCTTTCCCTGTACTATAAATAACATTGAAGAAGAATAATTAGATTAACCAATAAGATCTTGTTTGAAGCAAATTGTTGGAGATTAATTTAATCTTATATTGTTGCAGGGACTTTGGGACATGAACTCAAAGGACACATATTCTCCACTTGAATTAATGGCGCACAACAATGGGCAGGAAATGTTATACTTCTTGCCACACGACAAAATGTGAAGAGGCATTTCTTGCTCACAGCACCATTAGTCCATCAATAGCCGGTAAATTTGGAAATATGCCAATGTTTAATGGTATGAGAATATGTAATAGTTTTTATTTGTAAGATGAGGAATTTAATTTTCTGGAATTGGAACCAGGATTTAGAAGGTTTTACCCTAAATTTCGTTACAGATGTGAAGTAAATTACAAATTGAATTAAAAATAATAATTTGGAATGGACTTAATATTCATAATATGTACAACTTGAACCAATTAAATATTTCTAATATGAAAAATGGTCCCCTCAATGAAAGGATATCTTAAAATTAATAGAGGTTTTTTGTGAATTTTGTTTATCTCCATTACATAATGTTTAGCTTGTTACAGTTTAAAATAACCTTGAGCTATTTAAACTTTCAAAAAAATTATTGGGAATGTTGATAATTGAACGAGTTGTACCTCAAAGTTAGGAATACAATTAACTATCATGAATAACCAATTATAAGATTAATTATATAGAATCGTCGCAACTTAATTTAAATGACAATTAAATAAAAACTTTCTCACAGCAGAGATATGATGAACTTAGGTTTGCATTATAAATCACTGAAATCCTCTGCACTGCTATGTTGACTTATATTTTTGAAGAGATTATTGAATATGAAAACTAATAGAGACACTCTTTCATTGAGTTGTTATTTTTACAAATAAGAGAGTATTGAGAAGCTTACTCAGTACATAACAGATGCTGAAAATTTAATTAGTATTTTGGTACTATGAACAAATTTTAAAACAATATAAAATAATAAGGGGGAAAATTTGTAATTAATTTGGTTTTAAATATGACTAATACGAATCCTGATTATTAATAGTCATTATTACAGTGATATCTGCCTTAGTAGTCTTCAATTCTCGAGCTATTTTATTTGCCCTTTTAAACAGTTCGAAAACAAAGTTTTTTGCTCCTCTCAACATATTCACTTTCCTGAAATCTAATGAGCTTCGTCAAAATCTATTTTCGAAAATCTTGAAACACCATAATAGTTTGAAAGCTTTGTACCTTATGAGAGCAATAATTAAGGAAGAAGAGTTTAATTCGTGGTACGTATAGGCTTAAAGGTCCTAATAAATATTTGAGATAAAATACTTCTATAGAATGAAGACCGTAAATGATAGCTTTCCATTTAGATACATTCGTGTTGTTTCAAGAGACTGCAATGAGAACAGAACGCATTCTCCAACTAAAATAAAATTTCAAATCGATGGAATCATTCCTAATAAAGAAGAAATTTTACCTGTATAAACTACCTGTCTATGCAACAAACTATAACTAAACCAAATATAGCGTACTTTGGTTTTCCAAATACGATTTTCCTTCTCATATTTGCATACACTCTTTTAATATTTTATACACATTTTTCAAATAAAATTACATTCTAAAATCAAATCAAATAATGGATGATAGCCCTATATAGATTAATATAGTTAAAAACATAACATATGAGTAATGTGAAAATATTGTTAAAACCAGCCTCATTTACACTCTGTATTCTGTGTATGTATCAATACATTTCCCCACACTTGGTCCTTGCATATTAAACATTCCGTAACAGGCCTCGCCAAAACGACTGTTTAATGAAATTTCCCCGACTCCAGACTAAGTTAATTGCATTCCTCAAGGCAAACAGGAATTTGTTTAAACTATGTAGTAGGGCTTCGCTTTAATTACTAATTTGTTAATCAATTGGTAATTCTAAAATCCCAAACTATACATTTAAAAAATTCAGATTTTAGAACTTGTAGTGTATGACGATTGATCTTAATATAGTTTTTTCAAATGTTATTTCATGAAATTAATTTAATGAATGAATTTTACTTTTATATGAGAGAAATCATTATTTTGCAAGGTATGCAATATAGTTATTTCGTCCCCTTTGGTTCAAAATAAAATGATAACGCAAGAATAAACTATAAAAAAATATTTTATTTTTGTTTTTTTACATAATGTTTAAACATGTAGAACAATATAGTACCTTATACTATGACTTAGAATTCTGTTGAAGAACTATCCTCATTAAGTCCTACAGATTCATATCTCCAGACAGTACATATGTTCTAAATATTTCTCGTGGTGAATTTTATTAGATACAAAAATATTAGTAATAATGACAAAACTAAAAATAGGTACTTGAAATGTAGAATCAATTCAAACCATTTGTTGCAAAATTGTTAGACTAATTAATTCTTTTCCGGCCTATATATTTTATATTATACTTTATTTGTATCTATAATCTTTTATTACTATTTAAAATCTTGTTTAAAATGAAACGTTTATATAAGTAATGAGTGGAAATAACCCCTTATATTTATATAAAATACTACCCTGATGTTACATACAATTGCGAAATATAATGATTAACACAAAATGGGCGTGGGTTCTTACATTTTAAAAATATGCATACATAACCAGCAAAAAGGCCAATTATAGTAGATTTTAACTATTTAAAAGGAAACAAACTATAATTTTAAATGACATATATATATATATATATATATATATATATATATATATATATATATATATATATATATATATAAAGAACCAAGTCAGAATACAAATACAAGATTTATAATTGAATTTACAATTCAGAACTTTTCGTTAGCTAACAGTACCAACATCATCAGGAATATTAAACAATTCAAATAATTGTTAATTTGAATAATTGTTTAATATTCCTGATGATGTTGGTACTGTTAGCCAACGAAAAGCTTTGAATTGTAAATTCAATTATAATTCTTGTATTTGTATTTTGAATTGGTTCTTTATTAATACACAAGAATACATATTGCGATATATATACAGTTAAAAATATTGCAGTTATAACTATACACTTTATTTATAGATTATTCTTCTAAAAACTTTAAGGAATAAATTATCAATAAAATATCATAAGCATAAAAAACAATTTAGTTATGAACGACCAAGTTGGGAAGCAAAAATTAATTTACATAATATTTTCTCATTTTTATGAAGTTGCTTCACGTTTCTTCCGACTAGTATGATAATAATTATTATTATATTAGTATATTATTTGATATAATTTCATTAGAAAACTGTTTACCTTTATGTCCACGTGAGGTCTGTAGCCGTGGAAAGTAGCTCACAGTTCCCGTCACTGTTAATATTGTTTCAAGAACTTTGTCCCTAAGTGAACATGGAATCAGAAGAGTTTGTGTTTATAACCTAACTTTTGGTGAACAGTATCGATATTATAAAAAAGATATTAAAACTCTATATGGGACATCTTGAATTAGGGTTAAATAACAAAAACTATTTACATTATTGAGATACCTTTTTGGATTATTGATGAATTTGCTCATTATTATTGATGACGTAATCACACCAATTTATGGTACTACGAAGTTAAAAAGTCAATACTTTGTCATACACCAAATAGAAGAACCAATTACATCTATTTTAACAAGGTGAGGCAAAGTCGTGTATATAATCACAAGGTACCTGCAGGTAAGTTATTTCAATATTTGGTAAATCCAAATGTTATTTGAAATTTCAAGAAAATAATTATTACCATCCAAACACCGGGTTGATATTAAAAGTAGAAATATTGAAATAGTAAAATGCAAAACACCAAAACTGAATATTTTCCAAAGAACCTTCTCCACAAATCCAATTCAAACACATTGCTTATTTAAAGTCTAACTTCGGAAATTGTAAAATAAATATTTAGGCTACAAACAAAAACACAATAGCCTTATTGATATTCTTTTTTCATAAACAAAGGGTTTTATATTTCCCAGTTTTTTTGTCCGTTGTGAAGTGACCGTAAATAATTTATCCAACCCTGTCAGAACATCAATCAAACTTCTTGCACCCTTCCTGCGAGACACATGACAATAACTAATGTGATTTTGGCTGCATAAAAATAGAGGTTTGGAAAATACATTAAAGTTTTATAGATGATGTACGTAGTGGCATTCCTGAAACAAAAACTCTTTTTAATAATTGCAATAATATATTTAATGACGTCCCATAAATCAAACACACGCTAGCTAACCTACAAATATATAGATCTATTACTAGTTAATTTTCTAATATTTCTTTCTTATTTCAATCTGTCATTTCTTCTGTCATAACCATTTTCACTCATCGGTAACTGTCACAAAACATACCTGTTTATTGACTGCAATTCCACATTGCTTTATGTGTTTAAAAAGAAAATAGTTTACTCAAATATTTTGCTATAAGCTATTCATTCCTGTAAATAGATGAAACGACATTTGAAGTATCAAGAGCTATTTCACAGTAAATTTTACTCTATTTTTTTGCATCTTTTAAATTGTTTGTGTATCCATAAATTCATTTTCCAATACATAAATAAATTTAAAAATTTTGCTTTCAAGAAACTAATTTAAAAACATTTACAGAATAAATCTTAATAAGGAAAAGAAATCAAATTAACTTAGATATATAAATTTAATTTCCTTTTTAAAAAAAATTATATAATATATATATAATGTAAAAAATCATGCACGTAAAACTGATAGATATTTTATAATAAAGATAAACACTAACACAGATATAAGGCTAATATTATTACACTAATATAATAAATAATATAGTATATAGTAATCTAGACATATAGTATATAAAAACGTTAACATAACATTAAATAAAATAATTTTTTTTAATAATAAATTTACCTACTCTATGGAATAACGTTTGGTATCCTTTTGGTTTGAAAATAATAACATTGTTCAGCAATGCTTAATGTAACGTAAAACTCCTTCGAGGATCATTTCGACGTCATTTTTTCTTGCCTGTATTGTAACAATTGTTCATAGAATAGTTTAGACCTTCAACACTGAGAATTCAATGGTTCCTTATGATTTATTTTTTTTGACATGTATTATTTGTTTTGAATGTAAGTTAGGAATTCTAGAAATAAAGTTATACAACCTTATAACGTTCTGATTAAAACTGAAGTTCTGTTCCGTATATGATTTAGCTTAGCGTTTTCTTGAAATAATAGTCCTTGGTAATTGATACTCTGATTTTCAAATTGTTTATTTTGTTACAATTATAAATGATCAATAATGAAAGTTTCGATTCGAACAATACTAACCGATTAGTACACGGTTGGTATAAGACTATGTTTAGATATATTTATTAATAAGGGAACTAAACTATCTGTGGACTTCAAAATGTTTATTTAAATAAAATCATTAAAACATTTTTTAGTTATAAAAATTGAAAATTTGCTTTTCTACTATAACAATTACTAACGCATTAAAAATATTTCAATAAAATAATGAAAGTTTTGCCATTGTATAGGGCACAGCTTTATAATGCACAGCATTATTGAGACACAGCTAGGAGTACAATAGTGCAAAATAAAATATTGTTTATATATTATATATATTGTCTCAATATAAAAATATAAAACATAAATCTACTAGCTAAAATATATTAAAAGCTATAGGTTAACATTCAAATTTTTATTATTATCAATATTAGGCCCTACTATTTAAAATATTGTTGCCTCTATACAAGAATGACAAATCAAATATTAAAAATTACACTGCATCAAGCTAATTACAAATCAAAGAAAAAGTAAAATATCAACTCACATTTGGTGATTGTTGATTACTGTCAAATTTTAAATTACCATTTCAATGACTAATCATTCTAGAACTTTAAAATTACAAAGAATTAAAAAAGTTATACATTTATTACACTACATTAATTAGTTACTGTTGGACAAAATACCAAGGTAGTAAGCTATAATTTACTTCACCTACCTAAAAGAGAGAGATGTGTTATAAAATTATCCGAAACAGACAACATTCCCGTAAACACAAACACAGAATAATGTAAATAGACTTATACTTCACCACAATCTTGGCAGCACTTTAGTATTGCCAGATCAAAAGAGAATATCAATGTTTAATAGTTACTTTGTCACATAGTAACCGCGTTAAAGCTACAGTTTTATTTTCATAGCTTATTCCTGACTAGTGAGTCATTGAAATACTACTGGTTGGGTTCTAATAAAATAGCGTATGACCTAGAAGGATGAGGGTGAAGTAAAAGGAAAGTTGGGATACTGACACCAATCCTTTTAGATATTGATTTATTAAACTAATAAATATGAGTTTTCTCTGGTTATTCTCTACGTTTGATCCACGAACACCTTCTCCCACTCTCTTCGAAATTAGAGCTTTGTCTACGCTACTGTTTCAACATGGCCATTCAAATCCCCTAATCCTAATTTACTAGATGAGAGGTTAGAAGGTAGACAACTTTCCAATATCCCAAAAGAAGATTGTTAGACAGTCGCTTCCTTGACGTAGACAAAATCTCTACTGCTCCACAAGCTACAATGTGATTGTATGTAGCTAACTATATTTTATACATAATAATCACTATAGTTATAATTCTATCACATCTACCTTTTAGTTGTAACACCCCCTAACTCATAATTGGCAATCTATTATAAGTCCATAACGTCTCCAAAATTTCTTCACAACCGCTCTGTGATTTACTACATAAGGTCTACAATGAAGCAACAATATATCCAATTAGAATTCATTTTATAGTGCAAAATATAAGAACAAATTTGGTAATATCCGAGCTATATTTAACAAGAAATGCCTTTACCGACCCTAACACGATAGATTATAGCTTTAGGGTGTAACAACACACCTATATTGTAAAGTCCTTTAAATTTTATTTGCATTCCCCAATAAGAGTTATTGGTTTTATAAGAAAACAATAAAATTCAAGAGTAATATACTATCTATAACCATATTTATTTTTATAAACATTACAGATGTATGATTTCATACTGTGATTAAAAATATGGTATACTGACTTTGGTAGATATTATGTATCGAAATGAAATACAGTTTGTATTAACTTTTATAACATATTATACATATGTGTATTTTTGTTTTGTTTTGAAATACATATTTATGTACCTATTAGCGTAAAACAAAAATATTTTCTTTAAAGGGACAACAGTTTTGGGTTTCTTTTCATTGAAAATAACTCATATTTGATTTTTAACTTAACAAAACAAAGATCTCAAACGAATTTTTATGTGAGGTCTGTCAAGAGAAACTAATAAAATGTAGTACTTTTATGTTAAAAAAGCTGAGAACATACAATTTATAAAGCTAAATGTTCATTAGTTGAGTAAAGGGTTAATTTTTTTATTAAATAAAAATATATTTCGTAATATTTTTATACGCAATATTTGATTTGTATTTTAACGTCTTGTATCTAGGTATGTAATAGTTATTGGTAAAACCGTACGGAATAACAATTAGTAATATTTCTTTTTAAAATTAACCTTTTTAATAATGATCTTTCAATACTGTCCAAGTCATAAAATCCCAAAAAAGAATTCACACAAATTGGACCGTTTATTTTCCACAATCGTTCTGTAAAGACATTTTGTTTTGTAGAACATAGGAAGATTTCGTTACAAGGAGGGACTAAATTACTTGAAGTAAAGGGTGAGCTTAAGCCCTAAGCACTGCGACGACAACCTAAACCCAATACCGTTTCCTTGAACGGTAGCAAAATAGAGTTACGCGGGTATATAAAAGCGAAAGGGTAAATTATTAGGTAGCAGAAAATATCAGACACTCAGAAAATTTAAATTAAGCCATACCCTATATACGTTTAGACACTCAAGTAAATAAAAGATAGTTTTCGCTACACAAATCAAAATAATAATCAATCCTGATATTTTCTAACTAAATAAATAGAAACCAATAACCACTACACAAAAATCTTTATTAAAAATATTTTATGTACATTTCGATTACAGGGTAATCATCTTCAGAAGTACTCTGATGATCATTACCATGTAATCGAAATGTACATAAAGTCATCGTAATGCAGCATTTTTTATTGTAATTAGTGGGTTTTATTTATTTAGTTAGAAAATTTGTCCACAGTGTTCAAACAATTTATTAAAAAAGAAATTCTAGCCCGATGGTAACAAATACTTTGGTGGTCATTGAAAATTGTTCGTACTTACACACATATTCTTATTTTTCACCAGTCACCAATCACTTGGTGATGACCTAACGTTATGCATATGTGTAACGTAATTATTGAACTCTTGAATTGTATAGTTCATTACGTTCGGTGAATCTTATTAATCACTTAAAACAATAGCTTATGGCTATCCGAACTTTAAATTTAGTAAATTTGTTAAAACTTACTGAGACAGAGCGTTTTCGATCGCTATGTGCCGATCTTCATCAGTGTCTTCACCTTGGAGTTATTGGGTCAAGCGGTGACCGTTTTAAAGGTAGGTTTTCGATAGTATCAAATAGTATGTGTGTTATTTGTATTGTGTTTGTTCATTTAGTATGTTTGTACTTTGTGTTTTTGTGTGTCTGTAAATTTCATATTGTTCTATTGTGTTGAGATGTGGTCCTATTTTGTTGATGTGTAGGATTTCTAGGTTTACTATACTCTATTAATTAATATTTACCCCTATATGCAATGTAATAAATAGGTGTCTTGTATTGTAAACTAGCTATTCCTGCAAACTTCGTAACGCCTAAAATGCATTGAATGGAGTGTTATTATTAGATAACATAAATTTAGTATTTTAATAACATTATATTAGATGAACTTATTGTAGATCGATAAAAGTGTGATCGAGATAACATTTTGAATAAAAGTTATTTATTGAAGTGAATTTGAAGATACAATGCTTTTTTGTATATTGTTTGGCATTTGTTGGAAAATAATTTTAGATTGTTGATTCTTGCCTAGCAACTAAAATTGGGAATTATTTCAATGTTTAACTAAGATAAGATAAGCCAAATAACGAAACCTCCCTTTAGTAATATTTTATAATATTTTGGCACTAAAAATTACATGTTGGAAAAAATTATTATATCACCAGCAATTTCCCAGGAATATACTCAATTTCCTACAGTTTCATGGCAATCGTATCAGTAGTTTTGTAACACATAAGGCTCATTAATCCATATATACATACTTATATATATATATATATATATATATATATATATATATATATATAGAGAGAGAGAGAGAGAGAGAGAGAGAGAGAGAGAGAGAAAGAGAGAGAGAAAGAGAGAGAGAGAGAGAGAGATGAGGGTAGTTAATGATTATGAAATGTCAAGGAGTATCCCTATAACTCTGTCGCTAAGACATAAAACGTTTAGAACTTACAATAGTACTACCAAATAATATTCTGGGTCCGCCACTAACTTCATCCCTTGTTTATTTCTACAAATATTGGTGAAAGGTATGTACGTCTATTCTCAAATTGTAACTCGTCATTAAATAGAATATTATTGCATTCAAGTAGGCTAACATATTACAAATTTAACTATAATGAAACTATTGTAAACGTAGATGATTGCTTTAAACTAACATTTTTATTATAACTATTGATTGTCTGATAATATTTTTTTATAAAATTTGTGAAATTTTAGAAAAAACTGGAGAATAGTGACAATTAGAAAAAAGCATTTTGATATTTTTCGTTTCATAATTTTGAAAATAAATGACAAAATAATTATGGAGTAAACTAGCTTAATAAAGTAGAACTTTTAACTAAGCAATGGAAAAAAAGATTATTGACCCCTAATTATTGAACTTTATTGAACAGATAGAAATTATAAGAAAGTAAAATGAGTAAAGTGCCTATTTGGGCATAATAAGCTCATTGTGTCAAATAGGTATTTAAAGCGGTAAATGTACTCCACATTCACGAATGAGTAGCAATTACAAAACGTAAAATAATCTGTAAACATATTTTGCTAACTGATAAGATATGTGTTTTATCCATAAATGCACCAAAGAATTTCTAAACGTTTTCGGCGCCAGTTTGACTCACTTAAAAAATAAGGACGTATTTATTATAAACCTTAGGGTAACTTTGGTACTTGAACCGTAGACAGGACCTTCTATACTGAATGAGGCAATACAGAATACCCTGTTTATATTCTAGACCACAAACTCCAAACAAGGAATTCACACAAATTGGACCGTTTATTTTACGCATTCTGTCTGTAAACGCATTTTGTTTCGAAGAACATAAGAGGATTTCGTTGCAAGAATGGACTAAAATATTTGAAGGAAAGGGTGAGCTTAAACCCTAAGCCCTGTGACGTCAACGGAAATCAATATTGTTTCCTAAAAGATATAAAATCTATTTAATGCAGTCTTCAATCGTTAGAGAGTAAAAATTAAAAGTCTATAATTAATTAGGGGAAACACTCTACTAATTCGAAAGAACGGCTTTCAATCTTAGCAGCTCCAAAGAATTTCTAAATGATTTTGACTAATCCTAATATATAAGCACTTATTGTGAACCGTAGGGTAATTGTTGGTGCTTGCATCGAAAATCGGACCTTCAATAAATAAATAATGAAGCAATACAATATCAACAGGGGTTTATATACTAAACCTTAAACATTTCAACGGTTAAACACTCATTATCGGAAAGGGCGAACATCACTGATATATTCACTACTAAATTTTAAATAGATATTATTCTAACATGCTTAATAATATTGTATTAATTCTTTATAACAACAAACTGCTTTCATAGATAAATTTAACACTTAAACATACACTGTCAATCTTATTATGATCAGTGTACTTGCGTGTTCGTGACGAACTGTATGCTTTTTGTGTGTACACCTTTACGCTGACTCTATTTCCAAGCACAAAGAAGTCGTATTGTAAACAGAGTTTATTCTTCTGATGTAGGTGACTTCTATTGCTCATGATTATCCCTGAATTTAGTTATTATTCCATGCGCCAGTGTTGAATAATTTATCAGGCTTTAATTGTATTTGAATTTAATAGTTCATTATTCCAGGTAAATAAAAATGAAGCATCTAAATGAAGGTAAGCTAGCGTGAAGGAGGTTTTGTTTAGAATGCTTAGTAGTACAGTAGAATGTTTATAACCGCAAAACAAATTGGATTAGGCGTAGTTTACTAGCCTTTTAGGTCTGTTAAATAGGATGTTTTTAAGGATATTTTAAATGTATGATATTTGGATGATTGTTGTAAACTCTGCTGCATATTGTGTTTCCCAAATTTAACTTTTTATATATAGTACCAATTTTTAAATATCTGTTTCACTTGCATTTACAAATATGTAATATATCAACTACATTTAAAGTATGTAATATATTTTCATATAAAATCACTATCCCTTGTATATTCCATCCCCGTCAGTGAAATCAAGAATGGTTTGTGTTGTTAGATAAAGTAGATTGTTTTGTCGATACATAAGTTCAAATATAGTTATAAAAACGTGTTCCGAAAAATCAACTACAGGATCTTAAAATCAAGTGCTAAGTTGTCTTTAAGGCTTTAAAAATAAATAATTTATTAAATATAGTATTATATTCAGTATTTGAGTTCAATACTCCCCAAATAACCACAAATATTAGGAAATATAATTTTATAAGTATTTCCTAAGCTTGTATCATGTATGGAATGTAATGCATTTTCAGGCCTTTGTAAGTACGTGTCTGTTTAAGGGCAAACAAATGTTTTATTAAATTTCTAAACGGTATTGCGTTTCTATAAGGGACCATAAATCAAGAATAAATTGGTTATTTATGTACAGGGTTTTATTAGATTTTAAAAAAAACCTAATAAAAACACAATTATATTGAATAACTTATTCATAGTAAAATGTCTTTCTAAAAACGTTTCCAATTACATAAGTTTGGTGAATATATTGAGGGGTAAATACATTTTTAGGCTTGCAAAAGGCATATAATTTAAACTCTTTTCAACATCCCAAGACAATTTACAAAGAGGTTTTGAATGCAACAACCTTTGCTTATTTGTTTTGATAAACCTAACCTCAACAAACGGAATAACTGTTTCAGTGTTAGCCAACGTTTCCTTAAGGTCGGAGCTTGAGGAAAGTTGGTGGCCTTGAAACGTAAATATTATTATATTGATATAGTTTACTGATTAAAGTTAATATTCGTTCAGTTAGCAACATTTATTCCTTTAAACCAATTTTCTCGTATTGAAAAGAGGCTTTCTTGTTATTGTTTGGAAATTTAGCTTTTATCTTTTATAAAACTTTTCTTATTTTACCAAACACATTTAAATTCATTATTGGATGTTGGCTTTGAATTATAAATCTTAGTTTGGAATTCTTTGTTTCACAAACGTAGGGCTATAGTTTCTCTTAGATAAGTAATCAACTATTTTTAAAAGTATAAAATTGTTCCTAGTACACTTTTAAAATTTACTAACGACCCTACTCTCTCATTACCTATGTTATATCTAGGGAATTTATAGTTTGGAAAATATGATTTTAAGTTGCGGATTGTCTAGTTACACCCAATAAGGTACTTCTTGTTTGTTTTTATACGCTAAATAATTTGCAATCATTGTAATAAATGTTTTTACAAAATCCAAATGGTTCTTGTAACTTCGAAACTACTAGATGGTCTGAAACGTTTTATTAAGTGGGTATTGTGATGCACACAAACTGACTATGGAGGTTATTTTTACTCCGGTTATTTTACGTACTGAATAATTTGTTTTAAACAATTGTATATTGTTTATAGTTGTTTTTGTGTTTACATAATTACTACTGAAGTATAAATACTTTAGGAAGAATATTTACACGGGATGTTTCTATTGTAAAAATATAGTTTACAAATTTTTGAACGATATTTTTTTATTATTTTTGAAACTTTCAATACATTTCGTTTCACTACTGATTTACAGTTTTTCCTGAAATAATTAACATCCCTTGCGTAATACATATACAGAATTGTATCGCTAATATGTAGTTACATAAAAAAGATACTTTATTAATATATAAAGTAGAACAGTAATATTGTGTTCACAAAGGCTGTAAGGCGATTATTTGTTTTCGTAAATAAACACATGATGTAAGCTACTCATAAGGCTTGCTTAATGTTACATCATATTTTGGTAAGGCTAAACCGATTATATTTAATAGGCCTGCCGTACGTTCTGATGCTTTATTAACGTTCCCAATTAATAATAACACTATACTCTCAGATTATACCGATATTAAAGCTTTATTGAAAGCAGATTGTGTAGTTTAGAAAGCATTTATGTGTGAACACTGACAAAACCCATAATTAGGCTAAAAGCTCATCCATATTTATGAAAGATATCCTCACTCACAGATTCACAATCAAAGCACGACATAAACTGTTACTACAAAAATGACACTTGCAGGAAACCTTGATTTGGAAATGTGCATGCGATTTTGTAAAAGTGTAATTGTATGCCGTTTTTTATAAATTTTGTAATAGAACATCTGATTGTCACGTGATAGAGGTCAGCAGTTTCACATTCGTTAAATAACAATTAAATAGATCTGTTGTAGTATGTGGATGAAATACACTATGCCTTATTTAGGAATCTATAAACTAATGTATTTATGTCAATATTTATAGTTCAGTAGGAATTGGAAGTCTTCAGTTTTATGGTGAACATATACTTCCTACCATATTTTTTTTATGGATAATGGTAGCTATATAAAATACGCAAGAAAAAAGTATTTATATTCAACGTGTCACAGAGTAAAAAACCAGGACAGGTATGTTGCTTTTTGTCGTGATTCGTATCAGCAGAACAGCTTTAAGTTTGTTATCCATGTAAGTCATGTAAATGTTCATGAATTTTATTTAAATAAATGTTTTAATTTACAATTGTATACTTATTTATATTTAAATTAGCATCATCAATATACATAGGCATAAAATATATTTTAAAAAAAAATTAATAGCCGTAACTACTGTATAAATAACACAAAATTAACATGGACAACAAACAAACAAATATTTTTAAATATATACGGCTAAACTAATAGAACCAAAAAATACTGCATAAATAACTTAAACATATCTGTATAATAAGTTAGTAAAGTGCATTAGAACTCATATAGGAATGTGATGGTATAAAAGTTGATGGATAACCTTATTGTGTGTGAGCTTTTAGTAGTAATTGTGTCACGTAGCACCCAATGATGGTAAACATGTTGCTTAAACTACAGCAGATGAAGTTTAACGTTTAAGTACATGCTAACGTATTTTATCGCACTTATATACAAGAGCGAGATGGTTTTGCAAAATTTCGGAAATATAGTTTATAGGAGAAAAACAGTTGGGGTGTTGTGGAAGAATACAATTTTAGGAATTTCACCTAGTAAATCATAATAGTTAATGATTATGATTCAAATATTATTGCAATAAGATTACGAAATATTAAATCTTTGTTATAATGAAAAATGTTTAAGGAAGACTTAATTAGAGATTTGGACTTATATATAACGTTAAATATTGAAAGTTACTAGGCCTACACTAGCAGTTGTTCTTTCATAATACAACCGTGCGCAAAGTAGAGGCAATGACTTCAAAAACAAAAATGATCAGCAACTCTAATTTTAAATAAAAGTTTACAACAAAACAAATGTCAGAAGGTATTTACTTTTGCCTAATACCTTTTATTTTACCTAATTATATATATATATATATATATATATATATATATATATATATATATATGTGTGTATATATATTATATTATATTTTATTAAATGTGGTGTTATGTTTTCTTGTAATATAGTTATTAAATTTAAAATATTTCAAAAACAAGGATAACTTTAATGAATATATTTATTCCTTAATATATATTAAGAATAAATATATTCATTCAAAGTATTCTTGTTTTTAAATATTTTAAATTTAATAATTATATATATATATATATATATATATATATATATATATATATATATATATATATAAACTATTACTAATTGATAAAACTGCACATAAAATCGTTACTTCAGCCAAATATTTTAACTTTAATTTCGTCACAGAATGAAAAAAGTTAAAGAAACAGCTAGAATGAAATGTGTTTTTTTTTGTTTCATAACATAATTTTATTTAGTTAATTAATTCGAAAATAAAGCAAAGTTTATGTTTCAAACAGTACTGTCAAAAAAACACCGAGAGTTAAAAATATATTTTGCCTTTATAAACAAAGTAAAATGATAAGTCCTCACTCGTTCTTAATTATTTTATGCCCACTCAGATTCATGCTACACAAATCTTTGTCGGAAAAATAATAGTTCTTTCAATGCACAATAATTCAGTAAATACTTTACAAATTATCTACTTAGATTACAGATTTCATTCTCACTGTACCTTTTAGCACCAATTCAGAGTTCGAAAAAGAGTTAGTTTGAAGCCTTGATTAGAGATAAATATTTATGAAAAACAAAATAACTCTACTTATTCTACAGTCAATCACTTTATATTTACCAAAACCTATATTATGTAATATAATTATAGTTATATACCTTTATGAAGTGTTAATTAAATGTCTAAATTAAAACTGAAGATTTAGTTAATCATGTTTCCTGCCAACTTTACGATAAATAGTATTGAATAGCGTTCATAGAATTTTCAAACGTACAGTTTCTTTGGATTAACAGAGACACAATTGGAAGAAATAAATCATTCTTTGAGAAATTGATTTAGTTACAAAAAATTACATTTTCGTTTATATAAATTTTTTTATAAGAGCTGAAATTTTAAAAATTTAGGTGAAATAGGACTATAAGCTATATTATTTATCATAGGAAAGCTCAACTGGACTGTTTCAAAACCAATCAGTTATATAATTAATTCTGTTTATATTTCTGATAAAAAACAACATAAAACAAGATAAACTTCCTGTTTTGATGATTTAGGCCACGTGTTTATTCACATGTCCAGCAACAAAAGAAAATACATTGATTATCGTGTCGTTACTAAGCAACATCTTTACACTAAACCAACACGCATTCTTCATTTACGACAGACTTGGTTTTCAAAATAAGAAAGTTATTTGTATTTTATCTTGATACATAAAAATTTTGAAGATAAGTATGGTTAAACGTTATTAATAAATACAATCTTATTTCCATCCTAATATTATTCCATAATATTATGTGTTACTTGCACTAATAATTTGTACCCCCTGTTTTTTTTTAATTGTATTTGATATAACTTATTATTCAAAAATCTCACATTTTTTCACAAATGATTATTCTTTTACTTTGAAAAGTCACACCGGGTCAATTGTGTTACCAACTTTATCCTACGATTTAACTTAGGCAGTCTGCTGTATATTCAAATCGTTCTAGAGAAGATTGGTTCCATAAAAAGATTTAATTTAAGAACTATTTAAAATATTACACTTTAAAAAACTCCTTTTAAGAAACCGGAGTTGCCAACCAGTAGCTCCGGTTTTCCGGGAATTCCACAGCTACCTAAGTAGAAACTTCCCTTCTGATACCCCTCGTAGCCTCAAAATACCTCTCTGATAAAGATCTAAGTAGAGTCGGGCCTTTATCTACTATCGGTTGTTTCCATATAAGGGCCGGACCTCTAGAATGGTAACCTGAATTTGGGCAGTAAAGGGTTATAGCAAGCAGCAATCAAAATGCCCACTGGTAGTGGACCAATACTCTTTGTGATCACTTGTACATTCAATGAAACCGTTTTGAAAGTAACAATAATTAGGTGGTAAAATAAATGATTAAAATTCTTGTAAGAATAAAAAAAATAAATTATATACTAGGGGTTCATAGCAGCATTTTCAGCCTACATTTTGTTACAATAAAATGAAAAGAAATATTCACTGTTAAAAACCTTTTGATAGTTAAGTATTGTATTATTAATATAATTCAAATATCAATAAATTAACGCTAGAATCACAGTAATATTTCTTGGTAAAAAAAATGTTTTGGTGTAACTATTTTCATCATTGTTTATTTTCTTTTCTGTGCTTCGGTTTTCTGTTTGAATCCTAATATCTCAAGGGCTCTTACTTTACTTAAATATACATATAACTGTCCATGACTGAATTCTGTGTTTCTCAAATGAATACGAAGTTATTCAAAGGTTTGCTCTTCAGCTTTGATTATTCTCGTGGCAATGTTTAGCCTTACTGGAAATTAAGTACTAACGAATGAAAAAGGCTAATTTCTATCTGTTGTTAATAGTTTTACTTTTGAAAGAATTTCTGATTGCCCTTTGTTTTTGCCAGTATCTAGTTCTAATTATGATGATTATTCCAACATATTTTTCAAATTTTGTCTTACTCCATTTACCAGTACAGAAGACGTATTCATATTTCTCATTAACATTACTATAGCTCTAGTCTTTATTTTAAATTTATGAAAGCATTCCAGGTGATGTTATTGAATTTAAGGGATCATTATTCTGAATCAATATTTTTTCATTATTTAGAGGGCGCCTAAAATTGTGAATATGTTCATCAGCCCCTCTTCCGTCATTGTAAGTCATCCTTAACCAGATTGTCGTGAGTTTTTTCCTGTTTTTTTTTTGTTTGTTCTGGTGAATTACATTCATTATATTCCAACAAACTAGAAAAAATTAAAGTTTAAAAACTTTGTCCATCAATGTCTCTAAACATGACATCCTTCTAAAAGGACGTTAATTTAATGGGACATCATTTTTGCATTTTTTTTGCTTTAATGGGTAATGAAACATTTGTGGTAGTAAATACTTTTTATTATACAAAAATCAACTATTTTATGAAAAATGAACAAAACAAATGTAGGGCCTACAAAACTGAACTAATTTAGGTATCATCGAACAAATACATGTCACATTTTGTGGTATGAAACAAAACAATCTACATGCAGGGGTTGTCACATTTCATACACTTATTGCTGCTTTTTTCCAGTTGAGAGAGTAGGCAAGCTACACACGAGATGATCTACAGATCTACACCATCATAACGGCTGTCCACGAGTGATGTCTCACTTGGGCGTCCTCGTTGGGAAACCACCCTTTGGTTTGGCTCCAAAATATTATAAGCAACTCTCCTTCGGAATTCTAAATGGTCCATATTTTTTGATTCCTTCCGCCTGTAAAGTTGCCAGGCGTTGTACTCGCACACATCTATAAGATGGGCCAGTAAGGGGAAGTATTTTTTCCCACGGATCCCACATCTATATAATGAAATATTTTGATCAGCTCTGTCGATCTCAATCATGAACTGATTATAGTTGTGAATGATTTGCGGCTGTATGACGGATTTTTTTTCTCTCTTGAAAACCTACTCGATAATGCCAGAGGACGTACACCGTCCACATTTGTAGCCATAGTAACTATATTGTTGTCATTCCAACGTGTTACACTTATACCCGATAGATGATCAGTTGAGTAATCGTACGCTCTCCTATCCGTTTTTTTCATTTCCTCTACACTCTTCAAAGGCCATCTCCATGAATACGGTTTTCCCTGATTGCATCCAGAATTAACACTTGCTCATATATTTTATCTATTACCACATTTTAGATTCCAGGGTTAATTAATTATCTCAACAGTTATCTCAAACGTGTATTTGAAAGGAATAATAAAATGCAACATTTGAAGAGGACATACTGAATGTGCTAGAATTAACTATTTAATGTTGTGCTGGATTAGGAAAATAAAATGAGTAAAATAAAAAAACTCTTTAAGTATAAAAATTATCAAAGCTACAATCGGGCATTAATAAAACATTTCTGAAATATTCCGTTGCCAAATTGATTTTATTTAGGCCTATACCAATGCACAAAATGTATGTTTTAGAAATACAAAAGAGGATAAATACACATTTATTTATTGGTTGTGTATATTCATAAAATGTGTAAAGAGCCATACATTATACTCTTATTATATTAAATCTTGCTTCAAATTCAAATAAGAAAGCGGCGTTTTGGTATTATTTAAATTGAATTTGTCATTTTGAAAACACATTTCTTTAGGCACAAAAGTCAGTATACTAAGATCAGCGATTACTATCAAAACCATTTAGAAACAATAAGTGTATTTATTTCGTCTGGGCTCTTACAGTCTCGCATACAAGTGACGTCATCGGGAGACCTCAGCAACGGCGACGTGAGAATTATCCGACTTTAAGTGATAAAGCTCCTATAACCTACTCATCAGGTTATTTTGACACAAATATTATATTCTGCTACCTCCAATGAATATAACTTCTTTAAATGTAACGTAACATCCGTTATTGAGGTGTTACGTTTTGGCACATACACAAATCCTTTTCGATATTGATTTATTAAACTAATAAATATGAGTTTTTCTCTGGTTCTTCTCTACGTTTGATCCAACAACACCTTCTCCCACTCTCTTCGAAATTAGGGCTTTGTCTACGCTACTCTTTCAACATGACCATCCAAATCCTCTAATCCTAATTTACTAGACGAGAGGTTAGAAAGTAGATAACTTTCCAATATCCCGAAAGAAGATTGTTAGACAAGTCGCTTCCTTGACGTAGACAAAATCTCTACTGCTCCACAAGCTACAATGTGATTGTATATAGCTATCTATATTTTATACATAATAATCACTATAATTATAATTTTATAACATCTACGTTTTAGTTGTAACACCCCCTAACTCGTAATTGGCAATCTAATATCTCGTAAGTCCATAACGTCTCCAAAATTTCTTCACAACCGCTCTGTAATTTACTACATAAGGCCTACAATAAAGCAACAATATATCCAATTAGAATTAATTTTATATTGCAAAATATAGGAACAAATTTGGTAATGTCCGAGCTACATTTAACAAAAAACGCCTATACCGACCCTAACACGATAGATTATACCTTTAGGTTGTAACAACACACCTATATTGTAATGTCCTTTAAATTTTATTTGCATTCCCCTAGAAGAGTTATTGATTTTATAAACAAACAGTAAGTTTGGAAAGTAATAAACTATTTATAACCATATCTATTTTTATAAACATTCCAGATGTATGATTTCATAATGTGATTAAAAATATGGTATAATGACTTAGGTAGAATTTAAGTATGGAAATGAAATACAGTTTGTATTAACTTTTATAACATATGATACATATGTGTATTTTTGTTTCGTTTTGAAATACATATTTATGTACCTATTAGCGTAAAACAAAAATATTTTTATTAGGGACAACAGTTTTGGGTTTCTTTTCATTGAAATTAATTTATATTTGATTTTTAAGTTAATAAAACAAACATCTCAAACGAATTTTTATGTGAGGTCTGTCAAGAGAAACTAATAAAATATAATACTCTTATGTTAAAACATCTGAGAACATACAATTTATAAAGCTATATTCATTAGTTAAGTAACGGGTTAATTTGTTTATTAAATAAAAATATATTTCGTAATATTTTTATACTCAATATTGGATTTGTATTTTAACGTCTTGTATCTAGGTATGTAATAGTTATTGGTAAAACCGTACGGAATAACAAATATTAATATTTCTTTTTAAAATTACGCTTTTTAATAATGATCTTTCAATACTGTCCAAGTCATAAAATCCCAAAAAAGAATTCACACAAATTGGACCGTTTATTTTACACAATCTTTCTGTAAATACATTTTGTTTTGTAGAACATAGGAAGATTTCGTTACAAGGAGGGACTAAATTACTTGAAGCAAAGGATGAGCTTAAGCTCTAAGCACTGCAACGACAACCTAAACCCAATACTGATTCCTTGAACGGTAGCAAAATAGCGTTACGCGGGTATATAAAAGCGAAAGGGTACGTTATTAGGTAGCGGAAAATATCAGACACTCAGAAAATTTAAATTAAGCCATACCATATATACGTTTAGATATTCCAGTAAATAAAAGATATTTTTCGCTACACAAATAAAAATAAAAATCAATTATGATATCTTTTAACTAAATAATTAAAACCCAATAACCAGTATAAAAAAATCTTTATTACAAATATTTTATGTACATTTCGATTACATGGTAATCATCTTCA
This sequence comes from Prosapia bicincta, assembly GCA_036971475.1. Lineage (NCBI taxonomy): Eukaryota > Metazoa > Arthropoda > Insecta > Hemiptera > Cercopidae > Prosapia > Prosapia bicincta. Next base: position 111,886,234 of record JBAIZL010000001.1, on the reverse strand, counting down.
GAAGTACTCTGATGATCATCACCATGTAATAGAAGTGTACATAAAGTCATAGTAATGGAGCATTTTTTATTGTAATTAGTGGGTTCTATTTATTCAGTTTAAAAATTAGTCCACAGTGCTCAAAAAATGTATTAAAAAAATGTTACATCCTGATGGTAACAAATACTTTGGTGGTCATTGAAAATTGTTCGTACTTGCACACATAATTTCTTATTTGTCACCAATCACCAATCACGTGGTATTAACCTTACGTTATGCATATGTGTAACTTAAATGTTGAATTCTTGAATTGTGTAGTCCATTACGTTAGGTGAATCTTAATAATCACTTAAAACAATAGTTTAAGACTATTAGAACTTTAAATTTAGTAAATTTGTTAAAACTTACTGAGACAGAGCGTTTTCGATCGCTATGTGCCGATCTTCATCAGTGTCTTCACCTTGGAGTTATTGGGTCAAAAGTTGACCGTTTTAAAGCTAGGTTTTCAATAGTATCAGATGATACGTGTGATTAGTATTGTGTTTGTTCACTTAGTATGTTTGTACTTTGTGTTTTTGTGTGTCTGTAAATTTCATATTGTTCTAGTGTGTTGAGATGTGGTTTTTTTGTTGATGTGTAGGATTTCTAGTTTGTGGTAAATGTCTGTGTATTTGTGCCCTGTTTCTTTTTTATGATTGTAAAATGTTGAGATGGTGTTCTGTTTGTGCTCCTCGACTCTTTGTTTAAAGCTGCAAACTGTTTGTCAAATGTAAAATTTATTACAATCGTCGCAGTTCAGTTTGTATACGCCTAGTGCTTGCAGCTTTTCTTTGTTGTTGGTGTTGTGTTGTATTTTGTATTGTAACTTGTTATTAGTTTTGTATGCTATTATGTGCCCTATTTTTTGAAATTTGAGGGCTATTTTGTTTGTTGTTGTTTATGTATGGTAATGTGATGTATTTGTTTTCCCTGTCTGTAGTGTTAATTTTAGTTTTTTCTTGTATTTTGTACCATAGTTTGTCTATTATTGTGGTGATGTATCCATTTTTGTATGCTAGATATTTAATTGTGTTTAGTTCTTTATGTTATCGGTGGTAAATGGAACTTCTTTAAGTCTATGGAGCATGGATTTGTGATTAGTAATTAAGTGATTAGTAATTATTGAGTATGGCAAATACGTTGTAAACTATTTTATTACTAAAAATATTTATCTTTACAGTGTGATCCTATTACAACACTATAGGTTATCCCTGGGGGGGGGGAGCTTTGAGGCTCAAGCTCTCTCCAAAATATGGAAAAGTAAATGTTTTCTAACCTTAAAGTAACACTATAGGCTAAATATAAAATAAAATGCCATTTCCGACGTTTGTCCGTTCGTTCCTGATTGGTTTCTATCTAATAATTAGTAGAATATGTTTACAAACCCATATTAATCGTTAATTTACTATACTCTATTAATTAATAAATACCCCTATATACAATGTAATAAATAGGTGGCTTGTATTGTAAACTAGCTAATCCTGCAAACTTCGTAAAGCCTAAAAGGCATTGAATGGGTTGTTGTTATTAGCTAAAATAAATTTAGTATTTTATTAACATATTATTAGATGCACTTATTGTAGACGATCGAGAAAAGTGTGATCCAGAAAATATTTTGAACAAAAGTTATTTATTGAAGTGAATTTGAAGATACAATAATCTTTTCGTATATTGATTGGCATTTGTTGGAAAATAATTTTAGATTGTTGATTCTTGCCTAGCAACTAAAATTGGGAATTATTTCAATGAAATGTCTTAAACTAAGATAAGATATAAAGTAATTGTTTATGATATTTTGACACTAAAAATTACATATTGGAAAACATTATTATGTCACCAGCAAATTTCCCAGGAATCCAGGAATGTACTCTATTTCCTAAAGTTTCATGGCGATCGCGTCAGTGGTTTAGTAACACTTAAGGTTCACATCCATACATACATACTTTCATTCTTATATATATATATATATATATATATATATATATATATATATATATATATATATATGCTGATACGTATTCCTTCACGGATGGAAAAATATGACGAATAGTTATTATCTATCTTTATAGCATACAAAATCCGATTTTTTATGCACTGCATAATGAACGGATGTACTCCAGATAATAACTGTTCATATATATATATATATATATATATATATATATATATATATATATATATATATATAATTTCATTAATAATATATTTAACGTATAATATTTAATAATATATATATATAGATGAGGGTAATTAATTATTGTGTAATGTCAAAGAGTATCCATATAACTCTTTGGCTACGACATAAAACGTTTAAAACTTACAATAGTACTACCAAATAATATTCTTCATCCACCTCTAAGTTCAACCCTTGTTATTTTCTACAAATAGTGGCGAAAAGTGTGTTCGTCTATTCTCCAATTGTAACTCTTCATTAAATAGAATATTATTGCATTAAAATAGGCTAACATATTACACATTTAACAATAATAAAACCATTGTAAACGTATGATTATTGCTTAAAACATTTTTCATTATAACTATTGATTGTCTGATAATATTTTTTTATAAAATTTGTGAAATTTGAGGAAGAACTAAAATAGATTGGTTATACATTATAAGTGTAAATATGACTTTAAAAAACTGTAGAATAGTGACAATTAGAAAGAGCTTTTTGATATTTTTCGTTTCATAATTTTGAAAATAAATGACAAAGTAATCATGGAGTAAACTAGCTTAATAAAGTATAACTTTTAACTAAGCAATGGAAAAAAAACATTATTGACCGTTAATTATTGAATATTATTAACAGATAGAAATTATAAGAAAGTAAAACGAGTAAAGTGCCTATTAGGGCATACTAAGCTCATTGTGTCAAATAGGTATTTAAAGCGGTAAAAGTGCTCCACATTCATGAGTGAGTAGCAATTACAAAACGTAAAATAATCTGTAAACATATTTTGCTAACTGATAAGATATGCGTTTTATCCATAAATGCACCAAAGAGTTTCTAAACGTTTTCGGCGCCAGTTTGACTCACTTAAAAAATAAGTACGTATTTATTCTAAACCTTAGGGTAACTTTGGTACTTGAACCTTAGACAGGACCTTCAATACTGAATCAGGCAATACAGAATACCCTGTTTACATTCTAGACCACAAACTCCAAACAAGGAATTCACACAAATTGGACCGTTTATTTTACGAATTCTGTCTGTAAACGCATTTTGTTTCGAAGAACATAAGAGGATTTCGTTACAAGATTGGACTAAAATATTTGAAGGAAAGGGTGAGCTTAAACCCTAAGCCCTGTGACGTCAACGGAAATCAATATCGTTTCTAAAAGATATAAAAGCTATTTAATGCAGTCTTCAATCGTTAGAGAGATAAAATTAAAAGTCTAGAATTAATTAGGGGAAACATTCTACTAATTAGAAAGAACTGCTTTCAATCTTAGCAGCTCCAAAGAATTTCTAAATGTTTTTGACTCATCCTAATATATAAGCACTTATTGTGAACCGTAGGGTAATCGTTGGTGCTTGAATCGTAAATCGGACCTTCAATAAATAATGAAGCAATACAATATCAACAGGGGTTTATATACTAAACCTTAAACATTTCAACGGTTAAACACTCATTATCGGAAAGGGCGAACATCACTGATATATTCACTATTAAATTTTAAATAGATATTATTCTAACATGCTTAATAATATTGTATTAATTCTTTATAACAACAAACTGCTTTCATGGATAAATTTAACACTTAAACATACACTGTCAATCTTATTATGATTGGTAGCAACAGTGTACTTGCGTTTTCGTGACGAACTCTATGCCTTTTGTGTGTACGCCTTTACACTCACTCTATTTCCAAGCACAATGAAGTATTGTAAACAGAGTTTATTCTTCTGATGTAGGTGGCTTCTATTGCTCATGATTATCCCTGAATTTAGTTATTATTCCATGCGCCAGTGTTGAATAATTTATCAGGCTTTAATTGTATTTGAATTTAATAGTTCACTATTCCAGGTATATAGAAGTGAAGCATTTAATTGAAGGTAAGCTAGCGTGAAGGGGGTTTTGTTTAGAATGTTTAGTAGTACAGTAGAATGTTTATAACCGTCAAACAAAGGGGAATAGGCGTAGTTTACTAGCCTTTTAGGTCTGTTAAATAGGTATACGGATGTTTTAAGTGTATAATATTTGAATGATTGTTGTAAACTCTGCTGCATATTCTGTTTCCCAAATTTTACTTTTTATCTATAGTAAATGTATCATTAAAAAAGAAGTTTTTTAATCCAACTATACATTTAGTATGGTTGATAAAATACGACAATACCAATTTTCAAATATCTATTTCACTTACACTTACAATAATGTAATATATCATCTTCATTTAAAGTATGTAATATATTTTTATATAAAATCACTATCCCTTGTATATTCCATCCCCGTCAGTAAAATCAAGCATGGTTTGTGTTGTTAGATAAAGTGCATTGTTTTGTCGATACATAAGTTCTTTCAATTTAGTTGTAAAAACGTGCTCCGAAATATCAACTACAGGATCTTAAAATCAAGTGCTAAGTTGTCTTTAAGGCTTTAAAAATAAATACTTTATTAAATATATTCAGTATTTGAGTTCAATACGGCCCAAATAACCACAAATATTAGGAAATATAATTTTATAAGTACTTCCTAAGCTTGTATCATGTATGGAATATAATGCATTTTCAGGCCTTTGTAAGTACGTGTCTGTTTAAGGGCAAACAAATGTTTTATTAAATTTCTAAACGGTATCGTATCTCTATAAGGGACCATAACCAAGAAGATATTGGTTATTTATGTACAGGGTTTTATTAGATTTTAAAAAAACCTAATAAAAACACAATTATATTGAATAACTTATTCATAGTAAAATGTCTTTCTAAAAACGTTTTCAATTACATACGTTTGGGAATCTTTTATTTAACTACATGTAAAATATATTGAGGGGTATATAGACCCCTTTAGGCTTGCAAAAGGCATGTAATTTAAACTCTTTTCAACATCCCAAGACAATCTACAAAGGAGGTTTGGATGCAAAAAACTTTGCTTTTTTGTTTTGATAAACCTAACCTCAACAAACGGAACAAGTGATTCAGTGTTAGCCAACGTTTCCTTAAGGTCGGAGCTTGAGGAAAGTAGGTGGCCTTGAAACGTAAATATTATTCTATTAAAATAGTGTACTTATTGAAGTTAATATTCGTTCAGTTAGCAACGTTTATTCCTTTAAACCAATTATCTCGTATTGAAAAGAGGCTTTCTTGTTATTGTTTGGAAATTTAGCTTTTATCTATTATAAAACTTTTCGCATTTTACCAAACATACTTAAATTCATTATTGGATGTTGGCTTTGAATTATAAATCTTAGTTTGAAATTCTTTGTTTCACAAACGTAGGGCTCTAGTTTCACTTAGATAAGTAATCAACTATTTTTAAAAGTATAAAATTGTTCCTAGTACACCTTTAACATTTACTAAACGACCCTACTCTCTCATTACCTATGCTATATCTAGGGAATTTATAGTTTGGAAAATATGATTATAAGTTGCGGATTGTCTAGTTACACCCAATAAGATACTTCATGTTTGTTTTCATACGCTAAATAATTTGCAATCATTGTATTAAATGTTTTTACAAAATCCAAATGGTTCTTGTACCTTCGAAACTACTAGATGGTTTGAAACTTTTTATTGAGTGGGTATTGTGATGCACACAAACTGACTATGGAGGGTATTTTTACTCCGGTTATTTTACGTACTGAATAATTTGTTTTAAACAATTGTATATTGTTTATAGTTGTTTTTGTGTTTACATAATTACTACTGAAGTATAAATACTTTAGGTTCTATATTTACACAGGATGTTTCTATGGTAAAAATATAGTTTACAAATTTTTGAACGATATTTTTTTATTATTTTTGAAACTTTCAATATATTTCGTTTCACTATTGATATACAGTTTTTCCTGAAATAATTAACATCCCTTGCGTAATACATATACAGCATTTTATCGCTAAATTGTAGTGACATAAAAAAGATACTTTATGAAGATATAAAGTAGAACAGTAATATTGTATTCATAAAGGTTGTAAGGCGATTATTTGCTTTCGTAAATAAACACATGATGTAAGCTACTCATAAGGCTTGCTTAATGTTACATCATATTTTGGTAAGGCTAAACCGATTATATTTAATAGGCCTGCCGTACGTTCAGATGCTTTATTAACGTTTCCAATTAATAATAAAACGATACTCTCAGATTATACCGATATTAAAGCTTTATTGAAAGCAGATTGTGTAGTTTAGAAAGCATTTATGTGTGGTCACTGACAAATCCTATAATTAGGCTAAAAGCTCATCTATATTTATGAAAGATATCCTCACTCACAGATTCACAATCAAAACACGACATAAACTGTTACTACAAAAAAAGACACTTGCAGAAAACCTTGATTTGGAAATGTGCATGCGATTTTGTAAAAGTGTAATTGTATGCCGTTTTTTATAAATTTTGTAATAGAAAATCTGATTGTCACGTGATAGGGGTCAGCAGTTTCACATTCGTTAAATAACAATTAAATAGATCTGTTGTAGTATGTGGATGAAAAACACTATGCCTTATTTAGGATTCTATAAACTAATGTATTTATGTAAATATTTATAGTTCTGTAGGAATTGGAAGTCTTCAGTTATATGGTGAACATATACTTCCTACCATAATTTTTTTTATGGATAATGGTAGCTATATAAAATATGCAAGAAAAAGTATTTATATTCAACGTGTCACAGAGTAAAAAACCAGGACAGGTGTGTTGCTTTTTGTCGTGATTCGTATCAGCAGAACAGCTTTAAGTTTGTTATGCATGTAAGTTATGTAAATGTTCATGAATTATATTTAAATAAATATTTTAATTTACAATTGTATACTTATTTATATTTAAATTAGCATTATAAATATACATAGGCATAAAATATATTTAAAAAAAAATTAATAGCCGTAATTACTGTATAAATAACACAAAAATAACATGGACAACCAACAAACAAATATTTTTAAATATATACGGCTAAACTAATAGAATCAAAATTTCTGCATAAATAACTTAAACATATCTGTATAATAAGTTAGTAAAGTGCATTAGAACTCATATAGGAATGTGATGGTGTAAAAGTTGATGGATAACCTTATTGTGTGTGAGCTTTTAGTAGTAATTGTGTCACGTAGCACCCAATGATGGTAAACATGTTGCTGAAACTACAGCAGATGAAGTTTAACGTTTAAGTACATGCTAACGTATTTTATCGCACTTATATACAAGACCGAGATGGTTTTGCAAAATTTCGGAAATATAGTTTATAGGAGAAAAACTGTTAGGGTGTTGTGGAAGAATACAATTTTAGGAATTTCACCTAGTAAATCATAATAGTTAATGATTATGATTAAAATATTATTGCAATAAGATTACGAAATATCAAATCTTTGTTATAATGAAAAACGTTTAAAGAAGACTTAATTAGAGATTTGGACTTAAATATTGAAAGTTATTAGGCCTACACTAGCAGTCGTTCTTTCATAATACAACCGTGCGCAAAGCAGAGGCAATGACTTCAAAAACAAAAATGATCAGCAACTCTAATTTTAAATAAAAGTTTATAACAAAACAAATGTCAAAAGGTATTTACTTTTGCCTAATACCTTTTATTTTAACTAATTATATATATATTATATTATATTTTATTAAATGTGGTGTTATGTTTTCTTGTAATATAGTTATTAAATTTAAAATATTTCAAAAACAAGAATACCTTTAATGAATATATATATTCCTTAATATATATTAAGAATAAATATATTCATTCAAAGTATTCTTGTTTTTTAAATATTTTAAATTTAATAATTATATATATATATATATATATATATATATATATATATATATATATATATATAAACTATTACTAATTGATAAAACTGCACATAAAAGCGTTACTTCAGCCAAATATTTTAACTTTAATTTCGTCACAGAATGAAAAAAGTTATAGAAACAGCTAGAATGAAATGTGTTTTTTTGTTTCATAACATAATTTTATTTAGTTTATTAATTAGAAAATAAAGCAAAGTTTATGTTTCAAACAGCATTGTCAAAAAAACACCGAGAGTTAAAAATATATTTTGCCTTTATAAACAAAGTAAAATGATAAGTCCTCACTCGTTCTTAATTATTTTATGCCCACTCAGATTCATGCTACACATTTCTTTGTCGGAAAAATAATAGTTTTTTTAATGCACAATAATTCAGTAAATACTTTACAAATTATCTACTTAGATTACAGATTTCACTCTCACTGTACCTTTTAGCACCATTTCAGAGTTCGAAAAAGAGTTAGTTTGAAGCCTTGATTAGAGATAATTATTTATGAAAAACAAAATAACTCTACTTATTCTACAGTCAATCACTTTATATTTACCAAAACCTATATTATTTAATGTAATAATAGTTATATACCTTTATGAAGTGTTAATTAAATGTCTAAATTAAAACTGAAGATTTAGTTAATGATGTTTCCTGCCAACTTTACGATAAATAGTATTGAATAGCTTTCATAGAATTTTCAAACGTACAGTTTCTTTGGATTAACAGAGACACAATTGGAAGAAATAAATCATTCTTTGAGAAATTGATTTAGTTACAAAAAATTACATTTTCGTTTATATAAATTTTTTTATAAGAGCTGAAATTTTAAAAATTTAGGTGAAATAGGACTATAGGATATATTATTTATCATAGGAATGCTCAACTGGACTGTTTCAAAACCAATCAATTATACAATTAATTCCGTTTATATTTCTGATAAAAAACAACATAAAACAAGATAAACTTCCTGTTTTGATGAATTAAGCCACGTGTTTATTCACATGTCCAGCAACAAAAGAAAATACATTGATTATCGTGTCGTTACTAAGCAACATCTTTACACTAAACCAACACGCATTCTTCATTTACGATAGACTTGGTTTTCAAAATAAGAAAATTATTTGTATTTTATCTTGATACATAAAAATTTTGAAGATAAGTTTGGTTAAACGTTATTAATAAATACAATCTTATTTCCATCCTAATATTATTCCATAATATTATGTGTTACTCGCACTAATAATTTGTACCCCCCTGTTTTTTTTTTTTAATTGTATTTGATATAACTTATTATTCAAAAATCTCACATTTTTTCACTAATGATTATTCTTTTACTTTGAAAAGTCACACCGGGTCAATTGTGTTACCAACTTCATCCTACGATTTAACTTAGGCAGTCTGCTGTATATTCAAATCGTTCTAGAGAAGATTGGTTACATTAAAATGCTCGCTTGTATTTCCATAAAAAGATTTAATTTCAGAACTATTTAAAATATTACACTTTAAAAAACTCCTTTTAAGAAACCGGAGTTGCCAACCAGTAGCTCCGGTTTTCCGGGCATTCCAGAGCTACCTAAGTAGAAACTTCCCCTTTGATACCCCTCGTAGCCTCAAAATACCTCTCTGATAAAGATCTAAGTAGAGGAGTCGGGCCTTTATCTACTATCGGTTGTTTTCACATAAGGGCCGGACCTCTAGAATGGTAACCTGAATTTGGGCAGTAAAGGGTTATAGCAAGCAGCAATCAATATGGCCACTGGTAGTGAACCAATACTCTTTGTGATCACTTGTACATTCAATGAAACCGTTTTGAAAGTAGCAATAATTAGGTGGTGAAATAAATGATTAAAAATCTTGTAAGAATAAAAAAAATAAATTATTTACTAGGGGTTCATAGCAGCATTTTCAGCCTACATTTTGTTACAATAAAATGAAAAGAAATATTCACTGTTAAAAACCTTTTGATAGTTTAAGTATTGTATTATTAATATAATTAAATATCAATAAATTAACGCTAGAACCACAGTAATATTTCTTGATAAAAAAAATGTTTTGGTGTAACTATTTTCATCATTGTTTATTTTCTTTTCTGTGCTTCGGTTTTCGGTTTGAATCCTAATATCTCAAGGGCTCTTACTTTACTGAAATATACATATAACTGTCCATGACTGAATTCTGTGTTTCTCAAATGAATACCAAGTTATTCAAAGGTTTGCTCTTCAGCTTTGATTATTGTCGTGGCAAAGTTTAGCCTTACTGGAAATTAAGTACTAACGAATGAAAAAGGCTAATTTCTATCTGTTGTTAATAGTTTTACTTTTGAAAGAATTTCTAATTGCCCTTTGTTTTTGCCAGTATCTAGTTCTAATTATGATGATTATTCCAACATATTTTTCAAATTTTGTCTTACTCCATTTACGAGTCCAGAAGACATATTCATATTTCTCATTAACATTACTATAGCTCCAGTCTTTATTTTTAAATTTATGAAAGCATTCCAGGTGATGTTATTGAATTTAAGGGATCACTATTCTGAATCAATATTTTTCATTATTTAGAGGGCGCCTAAAATTGTGAATATGTTCATCAGCCCCTCTTCCGTCATTGTAAGTCATCCTTAACCAGATTGTCGTGAGTTTTTTCTTATTTTTTTTGTTTGTTCTGGTGAATTCCATTCATTATATTCCAACAAACTAGAAAAAATTAAATTTTAAAAACTTTGTCCATCAATGGTCTCTAAACATGACATCCTTCTAGAAGGACGTTAATTTAATGGGACATCATTTTTGCATTTTTTTCTTTAATGGGCAATGAAACATTTGTGGTAGTAAATACTTTTTATTATACAAAAATCAACTATTTTATGAAAAATGAACAAAACAAATGTAGGGCCTACAAAACTGAACTATTTTCGGTATCATCGAACAAATACATGTCACATTTTGTGGTATGAAACAAAACAATCTACATGCAGGGGTTGTCACATTTCATACACATCGTTGTAGTTTTTTTTTTTTTTTAAAAAAATCTCGACACCTAAATTGCTGCTTCTTTCCAGTTAAGAGAGTAGGCAAGCTACACACGAGATGATCAACAGATCTACACCATCATAACGGCTTTCCACGAGTGATGTCTTACTTGGGCGTCCTCGTTGGGAAATCACCCTTTGGTTTGACTCCAAAATATTATCAGCAACTCTCCTTCGGAATTCTAAATGGTCCATATTTTTTGATTCCTTCCGCCTGTAAAGTTTCCAGGCGTTGTACTCGCACACATCTATAAGATGGGCCAGTAAGGGGAAGTATTTTTTCCCACGGATCCCACATCTATATAATGAAATATTTTGATCAGCTCTGTCGATCTCAATCATGAACTGATTATAGTTGTGAATGATTTGCGGCTGTATGACTTGGATTTTTTTTCTCTCTTGAAAATCTACTCGATAATGCCAGGGGACGTACACCGTCCACATTTGTAGCCATTGTAACTATATTGTTGTCATTCCAACGTGTTACACTTATACCCGATAGATGATCAGTTGAGTAATCGTACGCTCTCCTATCCGTTTTTTTCATTTCCTCTACACTCTTCAAAGGCCATCTCCATGAATACGGTTTTCCCTGATTGCATCCAGAATTAACACTTGCTCATATATTTTATCTATTACCACATTTTAGATTCCAGGGTTAATTAATTATCTCAACAGTTATCTCAAACGTGTATTTGAAAGGAATAATAAAATGCAACATATGAAGAGGACTTACTGAATGTGCTAGATTTAACTATTTAGTGTTGTGCTGGATTAGGAAAATAAAATGTGTAAAATAAAATAATTCTTTAAGTATAAAAATTATTAAAGTTACAATCGGGCATTAATAAAACAACTCTGAAATATTCCGTTGCCAAATTGATTTTATTTAATCCTATACCAAAAAGGTATGTTTTAGAAATACAAAAGAGGATAAATACACATATATTTATTGGTTGTGTATATTCATAAAATGTGTAAAGAGCCATACATTATACTCTTATTATATTAAATCTTGCTTCAAATTCAAATAAGAAAGCGGCGTTTTGGTATTATTTAAATTGAATTTGTCATTTTGAAAACCCATTTCTTTAAGCACAAAAGAAGTATACTGAGATCAGCGATTACTATCAAAACCATTTAGAAACAATAAGTGTATTTATTTCGTCTGGCCTCTTACAGTCTCGCTGCGGTTGGCATACAAGTGACGTCAACGGGAGACCACAGCAACGGCGACGTGAGAATTATCCGACTTTAAGTGATAAAGCTCCTATAACCTATTTATCAGGTTATTTTGACTCAAAGATTATATTCTGCTACCTCCAATGAATATAACTTCTTTAAATGTAACGTAACATCCGTTATTGAGGTGTTACGTATTGGTACATACACAAACTATTTAAAAAAAAATATTTTACAATACGGCTTACCATTAGGTTTTGTACTTATCCGATTGTGTTTTCTTCAATCTTTCGTTACTCTTTACTAGAAACGCTTATGAATGTGGACAAGTTCTGTTTACCTACATTCAAAGTATAAACTTCCAAGTGTGTACATATCTACGTTAGTAAAATGAATCATTCAGTTCTTATTTCATTAACTTAACTTTCAAAAAAGAACTCCAATAATATAAATATCAGCTATTTACATTCATAATTAAGGAGTAATTATTAAAAAGATTTTCTTCTGCTCCTAATAATCCATAGTTTGTACATCAAGCATATGGGAGGTAGAGATACGTATGATGTGTTTTTATCTTCTTTATTGTTGCACAGCTGGGAGGGAGGATTTATCCTCTAGCATGCTGAGCCTCTAAGAAGAAACTATGTTACTCGAGCGAAATGAACTTCAGGTAATGCACACCCACGTAAAGAATGATGTAACATAATTTACATGTAACTATTGATAACAAAAATTTCATTGGGATCTATATCTGAATTTTATGAAATGTGTCTCTGGAGAAACTGCGTTACAGAGTAAAACACTCAATTTACACATTGTTGATAATGTCTATAATTTAATAATAGTAATTTTAACACTTAAAGCTGTTTTTGTAACTCTAAATATTTGTTTGATAATATTTATTGCAATAATAGTAATAATAATTGCAATAGGAGGATAGGTTTAAAACTCTTACCTGGTCTTTTATTATTCTACAAGTCAAGATGTAATAGTTAAAAAAAATTGTTAATGTATCGTAAATTGTTATTAGTTTTGTTAGCTATTTTGTATCCTTTTTTTTCAAATTTGTTAACCATTTCATTTGAGGTTCTCTTTGTGTATGGTATTGTGATGTAGTTGTTTTTCCTTTTCTTTGGTGTTAATTGTAGGGTTTTTTGTGTTTTGTGCCATATTTTATTATGGTGTTGTATCAATTTGTGTAAGCTAGTATTTATTGGTGTCTAAAAAAACAGAATACAAAATAAAGCTTGACACCGGCAACAAAAATAAACTACAAGAACCAGGTGTATACAAATTAAATCTGCAACAGGTGCAACAAATTCTACATTTGGCAAACATGTCGCAGCTTCAAACAAAGAGTCGAGGAACACAAACAGAACTTTAACTCAGCATTTACCAATCACATAAAAGAAACAGGACACAATATACATACATTTAACATAACCTGGAAATCTTACTCATCAACAAAAAAGGCCACATCTCAACACACTAGAATGATATGAAATTCACAAACACACAAATACACAAAGTACAAACATATTAAACGAACAAACTCAATTCAAATCTCACATACCCTTTGATACTATCGATAAACTGCGTTTAAAATCGTCACCGCTTAACCTAACAACTCCAAATAGAAGAAACTGATGAAGATCGCCCTGGAGCGATTGGATATGTTCTGTCTCAGTAAGGTTTCACAAATTTACAAAATCTAAAGTTCAGATAATCATAAACTAATTTAAAAGTGATTAGTTAAGTTTCACCGAACGTAATGGACTACAAAATAAAAGTCTATTGAGCTACCTATTCCGTTATTTAGTTTCATTCACTATGCATACGCTTATTGTAGCAGGCTTCATTGCCGTGTGCAAAGGATAATCCTACTGCAACGTATTAGGATTACCTCCCATTTCATTCTGGGATTACCCTAAGCTGTCTGCATTACTAGTACTTCAAATTCTAAACGTACCTTTTACCTTTCTATTTAGAAAACAATAAAACACGTATAGTGTACTGAAATGAAAATAGCAATTGACTATGAATTGAATTTATTCAAATAATACTGATTTTTAAATAGTACATGGTCTATAAATAACTACCATGGGGGCTGTTCCCATGACCCAGAGTAGTATTAATGGTTTAATATCATCATGGGAGTTACTACTCAGCTTTCTACTGCAAAAAACGCTCTTAAGAAAGCAAAATCCTAAGGCCAAATTCATGTGAATTAGTTTGTGTTGTGAACTGTCAGGATAGTTATTACGGCGAAATGGCATTTCCTTGGCTACTTTACAATTTGGCCAATTTATAGGTATGTTTTATAATAGCGAATATATATGAGTTTCAATAGTAATTTTGAACGCTGTTCTACACGTAATATATAAAATGTATAAAAACTAACTAAAAATAAATCTTCCCAATGGTAAGCCTCTTACTTTGATCATATAATTTTTGTTGAAACGAAAAACGGAATCAGTATTAATAGGAAATATAGGTAGATAGCTAAAATATCGTATTTACATATTGTATTGTACATTATTAGAGATTGTTAGTCAAATTCTGGATATTTATATGTTAATTCAACTTGGGAAACAGACATTCATGTAAGACACCGGATATTCGTGAGAGAATTTATACTTACTAAAGTTTGTTCTCATAGGAAGTTATTTGAATTTAAAAAAATATATATTATATATATATATATATATATATATATAAATATATATATATATTATATATATATATATATATTATATATAAATATAGTATATATATTATTATATTATATTATATAAATATATATTATTTTACCTCTATTTCAACCATACTAACAATGAAATTCAATTTCGTCGTTAGACTAAGGATTGAATAATTGTAACATATTGCAATGATAATTTTACTTTAACTTTATAAGAAATAATATTTATGAAATAACAAAGAATTAGTTAATGCTACTCTATAGTTTATTAGCAGGATATACCAAACAACAAATAGATATTTAGGTAAATATTCACGCAAATTGTATAATAATAACACATTATTAGTAATTACCTCATGCATTAAATTACGAATATTTAATAACAAGTGAACGTATAGAATTCATTTAAAATTCGTATATATCCTCAGAAGTCAATTATTAGTAAAATAGAAACACTTTACTGTGGAAAATAATAATTATTATGAAAACCTATTTTGTTCACCATTATCTTGAGTTTTCTAGAATTATATATAATATCCACTAAACTAAGCTATAAGGTATTAATAAAACATGTTACATTATTGAAAAAATATAATGATGTTAATCACTATAAAAGCTGTCGCTATAGTGATTCAAGTTGCAAGATCCTTCGTCTCCAGTTACTAGTAAATAATCTACAAATCATAAAATATCGAGACTTTGCGCACTAACATTAAAAACTAATTGTTGCTACAGAGGAAACTAAAAACTGTATAAAAACAATTTTAAAACTGTAATGTGGAACATAAGGAATCGTCCAGATATTCCGTTCAAATTTAAACAAGCCGTGATTCAGTAAATTCAGACAGGAGTTACTTTTAAGCTTCACATTGCTAGAGGGAGTCAAGAAATTTATGGAAACTGGACCTGAATAATACAGAATTGGCTTGAATGAGTCCCATAAACTAAAAAAAGTTCTGGAAAAGGGAGTTTAAAAGTTTGAAGCAAATTTGCTAGTTGGTGTTAAAGTATCCAGCATACGTATTTTGGGAAATTTTAAACTGAAAATGTAAACGAAAGACTGACCTATACTAAGTGGAGAACACTAAACGGAGGAGATGAATTGAATCCCTAAGTAAACGTTAAACCATGTAAACGTGTAAGTTCAATTAGACTGAATTAATGAGTCGTACATCAGTCCTACAATCTTATACACAAATAGGTGTGTAATCTGGAATCTACCATGGTTAAGTGTACTTTCAAATTATTTTTTCTCATACCTTCAATACGTTAATGAAGTTTTAATGAACAAAATTACCTAGACGTTAGCTTGTAAGATTCAATAGAAACCTTATTGAAGTTTAAGTTCCCTAATAGCTTACCTAAAACAAATAAGACTGAATCAGAAATGAAACAGTATCGAATTATCCTCTATTTGCAAGAACAAAAATACTACGATCAGCAAAAGTTACATTTTGTGTACATCATATTGAATTTGACAGCTGTCAAAAGCTTATTGAAATCATATGTCCAATAAATCACTTTGAACTTTGCATGTGTTACCACCTGCTGACAGCTAAAGATATTTTATTATCAATAAGGCAAAATATTAAATCTGATTCCTATATAACTCTACAAGTTTTAAAAATTATCTTTATAATTTTCTTATATTAAAAGTCGAAATCTTCCTTTTGACTATATATTCATGTGTTTAGGTAATTCTAAATACTAAATACAGTTTAAAAACTGATTTCAATTATCAAACAAGAAAAGTAATATTTCATTGCAAAATTTTAAAACTGATTATGTAATATAGTAATAGTTATAACACAAATTAAGTCAAACCTCATTCAAAGGAACAATTTGCATTTCATAGCAATAGATTCACTGTTTTTTTTAATAATCTGAAAACAGAAGTTCTCATTTAATTGACCAATACAAAGGTATGTTTTTAAAAAACAATACAGACTTTAGCGTATTATATCAGGCATAATGGTTCAAATGTTAGTTTTCAAAATATACACATTGTTTTGAAAAGCAAAGGATTTATATGTTTATGATTTTTAAAGTGTTGATGTTACTTAGTGATTCAGCATTTATTTAATTATTATAATTAATATTTATGTTTATATATATATATATATATATATATATATATATATATATATATATATATATGTATATATTTAAGATTAAATAATATACACAATTACAGGAATAATTTATTGAACAATACATTCAAAGCTTTTCGTTGGTTGACATTACCAACATCCTCAGGAATTACAATTCTAAGAATGACTAACAGAATTGTCTAACAAATATGAAGTTACTAGATAAAGAATTACATAGTTGCCAAATCTATTACAATATTGCCAAACCTATTCCACTGCTGCCACAACATTATATACATTGAATATAGTAGACCAATTATCCACCCAATGAATATATATTATCAAGCATTAGTTTCATTTCGAATTGTTTTTTTTTTAAATATTTTATGTTTATAAATTTCTAATAATCCCCGTACCGACATTTGTATGGGTTCTTTTACTATTATTGTATAGTTCTGTGTGATATTGCTATTTTTAACTTCTGCTAATGTGGGGAATGTGTCCTTATACTTAGTAATAATTGGTAGGTTTTAGTTATAGAGAGTAATTTGTTATAATATTTTTCTTTTAATTTTATCTTTTCATTTTGTTATAGTACTTAGAAACGTATATTACATTAGCTTGTGATTTTTTTTTTATAAACTCGAACGTTATTTTATAAACAGTATAATTATACTTTGCACGTATCATTATTTTAGTTTTGCTGACTTTTGTTTTTTTTTCTATATAATCAATAATTTTAATACTAGTCTTCGACCATTTTTTAAATGTCTTGTAATTTCTTCAGGATATTCTAAGAATGTAATTACATTTAGGTTGATTATTCCTATTGAGTATGGCGACAGATGATTTTGTTTGTATATTCAGTTCTGTGTTTACAAATTAAATTGTTTGTCTGTGTTTCGAGCGGTAAATATTCATTGCATCAAATTGTTGTGGCTACCAATTAACCTTTCTTTATAACTATTTTAGTTAGAATATGTGATTATATCTTGCATTTTTTTATATATATAATAAGATATCCATAAAACATATCCAGTGTCCATTGTAGGGCAGCTAAAGTTTATATTTTGTATGCTTTTTAAATAAAGGTGCAGAAGCTTGTAGCTATTATATTAAAAAGTGGCGAAAACAAGGGATAATTCTTCTCTTTGTTGAATACTTTATTATTGGATATTAAATAGGTTTTGTCTAATTGAGCAAAGTGTCCGATTAGCATATACCATAGATATCGTTAGTAGAGAATGCGAGGGTTGAGATGGGTCACTTGTGACGTGGGAAAACCCAGCCTTCAGGCGGTCTTACGTCATTAACCCTTTCAACCCTTTCAACCCTTTAGCCTTCAGGCGGTCTTACGTCATTAACCCTTTTAATCCTATTAACCCTTTTAACCCTTTCAACCCTTTCAACCCTTTAGCCTTCAGGCGGTCTTACGTCATTAACCCTTTTAATCCTTTTAGTTAACCCTTTCCCTTTCAAGACTGGTGCCGTCGATTCTGAAAAAATCTTTTTACCTGAGTCGTATTCGAACCCCGTATGTTTGTGTTTAGAACCATCAACGCTAACCTCTCGGCTAACTTGTCCAAACAATAGAGACGCTTTTATTTGTGCTATATGACCAGTATTGTCGTTAGTCTTCTTGCATGATAGGATGTCATTGATCCTTTCTCAAGAGTTGAAAGGGTTGAAAGGGTTGAAAGGGTTAAAAGGGTTAAAAGGGTTAAAAGGGTTTAAAGGGGCTGAAAGGGTTAAAAGGGTTAAAAGGGTTGAAAGGGTTAAAAGGGTTGAATGGTTAAAAAGGGTTAAAAGGGTTAAAAGGGTTAAAAGGGGTAGAAAGGGTTAAAAGGGTTAAAAGGGTTGAAAGGGTTAAAAGGGTTAAAAGGGTTAAATAAAAGGGTTGAGAGGTTAAAAGGGTTAAAAGGGTTAAAAGGGTTGAAAGGGGTTAAAAGGGTTAAAAGGGTTAAAAGGGTTAAAAAGGGGTAGAAAAGGGTTAAAAGGGTTAAAAGGGTTGAAAGGGTTAAAAGGGTTGAGAGGTTAAAAGGGTTGAAAGGGTTAAAAGGGTTAAAAGGGTTAAAAAGGGGGTAGAAAGGGTTCAAAGGGTTAAAAGGGTTAAAAGGGTTAAAGGGGTTAAAAGGGTTAAAAGGGTTAAAAGGGTTGAAAGGGTTTAAAAGGGTTAAAAGGGTTGAAAGGGTTAAAAGGGTTGAAAGGGTTAAAAAGGGTTAAAAGGGTTGAAAGGGTTAATAGGGTTAAAAGGGTTAAAAGGGTTAAAAGGGTTGAAAGGGTTAAAAGGGTTAAAAGGGTTTAAAGGGTTAAAGGGGTTAAAAGTGTTAAAAGGGTTAAAAGGGTTGAAATGGTTAAAGGGGTTAAAAGGGTTAAAAGGGTTGAAAGGGTTAAAAGGGTTGAAAGGGTTAAAAGGGTTAAAAGGGTTAAAAGGGTTAGAAAGGGTTGAAAGGGTTAAAAGGGTTGAAAGGGGTTAAAAGGGTTGAAAGGGTTAAAAGGGTTGAAAGGGTTGAAAGGGTTAAAAGGGTTGAAAGGGTTGAAAGGGTTAAAAGGGTTGAAAGGGTAAAAGGGTTGAAAGGGTTAAAAGGGTTGAAAGGGTTAAAAGGGTTAAAAGGGCTGAAAGGGTTGAACGGGTTAAACGAAAGGGTTGAAAGGGTTAAAAGGGTTGAAAGGGTTTGAAGTCCAAGTTGACCTGATGTCAAAAATCGTCGTATTCGTACCTTCTGCGCCCCGTCTTGAGGAAATAATGTCTTTAGGCGTAATCAACATGCTAGTACTGTATGAACTTGTTTACTTCCAAGCTTAATTGTTTTCTTTATTATTTATAATTCTTATAAATCAAATGAATATAAATAGAATATTGGAGTTTTATTATTTTATTTTTCTAAAAACAAGACGTTTGGCTTGTTATATGAAATATATTCTTGTTTAAAAGACAGTAAGTTATACACTGTGTATAAACACTGATATTTCAACACGAAAATATAAATGACATTATTTGCAAGTAAAACACATAGTACAGGAGTATGTTACATCTAAGTATAAATTAAAATGGTCATTAAGTTTTAATCATTCAATTAGCATATATAGTATTATTTTTTTAAAATTAAAGAAATTAAAACTTTATAAATAGAATATAAGAAAAGTCAATTACAATATATGTGATTCTTTGTTGATAAAGTATGTTTATTTACGTAGTCCTGTCCATAGGTACTAATGAGCACTGTATATCAAGCTCGAGAGACTACTATAGCCATGCAATATGTGGAAAGAGTACAGAGGTATCCTATATGTAGAAAACAGTTACATTAAATTCATACTTGTGAGTCATCAATGTCAGAATTACTTAAAAATACACATTTTACTATTACTTTCCTCAAAATACACTTGAAGCATCGACGAGTATTCATTCTGGTGTAAATTCGAAGCAGTGGGAGAGGGTATATAACAAGCTGCGATATCTTATAAAAATTCACAACTTACCTTCCTTCTGTCCTAGCTGGATTACAATGGAATTACTGCAAAAAGAATATGCTCTGGATCGTTCAGGCAGCATCCTACATACGTTTGTGAGCCATCATCCAACTGTGGTGCTTACAGGTTATAATAACAGGACATACAGAATTGATGACATAACCATTAAGTTAACTCAATTGAATACTTTCATAAGAGACATTCAGAATATCACATATGTTGCCCATTTAAAAATATAATGCATAAAGAAGACAGCGGACGTCCCCAGTAGGTCTACATATCAGGCTTTATTGTGTTTATTAATTTTGTGAAAGTTAGTATAAAATTTTACTTTCAATAGTATTAAACGTGAGATGTTTAACTTATTGGTTTGTTAACATGATTTATTATCAGATTACCTTACATATTTTAAATATAAACATTCACATTTTGTGGTGCTATCGATTTTACTATCAAGATAATACGTGAGTACAAGAATTTTTTTGCCTTTGTTTACGGAAAAATTTCACACCAGTGACAGTTTTTTCATGTTATTCTCATGATAGTAGAATCGTTCAGAGCAATCTATACTAGAACATGTGTTTATTAATTTTGTGAAAGTTAGTATAAATTTTACTTTCAATAGTATTAAACGTGAGATGTTTAACTTATTGGTGTGTTAACATGTTTTATTATCAGATTACCTTACATAATGTAAATATAAAAATATTATAGTGCCATACATTTTACTATCAAGATAATACATGAGCAAAAAATTATCTTAATGTTTTGCCTTTGTTTACGGAAAAATTTCACGTCAGTGACAGTTTTTTTTCATGTTGTTCTATGTTAACATGTTTTATTATCAGATTACCTTACATAATGTAAATATAAACATTCACATATTGTAGTGCTATCGATTTTACTATGAAGATAATACATGAGCACAAGAATTTTTTTGCTTTTGTTTAGGGAAAAATTAATTTCACACCAGTGACAGTTTTTTATGATATTTTAATGATAGTAGAATCGTGCAGAGTAATCTATACTAGAACATGTGTAAATGACAAAAAATATTAAGTAGCTTTACGTGCTTTTTTAATGTAGCCATAAGGCAGTGAGCCATACTCACCCTCTCTTTTCCTCTTGAATCCTGTTATTTTAAAGTATTTTAATTCCGCGACAGTAACCATATTTTCATTTCATTTACATTAATTTTGTCAGTTTAAATTCTAAAGTTAACAGGTTTTCATTGAAAAATATATAGTCTACATAGGTTAAACACAATATTAGCAATTTCTAATGTTGCATATTGACATTATAAAATAAATCTGTAACAAATTTATATAAAATATATTTATAAGCTGCAATAATTAGTTGCTATTTGTTGTTTCATACTAAGTCAATGAAAGGGTTGGTGATCTACACGGAGGCTACCATTTCTTAACCAAATTGACCTGATGTCAAAAAAGTCGTACCTTGTGTACCCTATGCTTCCTTTCTTGTGTGCTAGGTCTCTACCTGTTTCGTCCTGAATAAATGTTTGTACTAAGTCAATTAGTTTCAATACTGTTAATTTCGGTAATGGATGGGAGTATAAGAATTAATACCTTTTTAATTTTAATTTTCTTTATTTTTCCAAACACATAATACAGAATGTTCAATTTAGTAAATCAGTTTATTAATCTTTTGAATTTCTCTGTTATTGAAACAAAATTAAATACATACATTATTCAACTCAAAATTATCATTTCCTTCGAAACACATGTACACTTTTCGGATTAGATTTTTAAAAATAACACAAACACACGTATCTGGTACATTGCAAGATGTGTAAACTGACCATGGACAAGCCGTGTAGTGCTGTCTTGTTGTGTCGTACTCTGCCAAACCATGCCTCTCCATTAAAGCCATTGCTTCCCTGATGTAATAATGAGCCAAGGTTTTCCCACACGTACATAGCTTAGGGTTAGCTAAAAGTATTTCGATGTCTTCGTGAGCTGCCAACATAGTGATACGGTTATAAATCTTCACTCGTATTTATACATCTCTAGGATTACTTTCTCTTAGGCTTTAGGCGTATTAAACTGTCTACAGTACTAAGCTACGAAATACATTATACATCTTGTTTATTCTATTTTAGTTTATTTTAATATCTTTTATTATAACAAAATTCAAATCTATTATTTACTCTTTTTTATTCTTAATAGAATATCTTAATTCTAACTTAAATATCGTATAGAAACTAACAATCTTTATGATTAAGTATTTTTGTATTTCAAAAATTATAAGAATCTATTGTCATACTAAAAATGTTCAACCAAAGTATCTATAATAGAAATCTACTTTCTACTTGTATATAGAGTAAAATGATTTCTAGGATAAATCTATTTTCAGATAAATGTTTAGTGAAAGTTTTCAACAATATCTGTAGGATAGGATGGAAAACAACTTTCTATTCTATTTGTAATCTTCAAGGACTTTGAATAATATATACCATCAAAGAATTAATAATCTTTATTGAAAATAAGTTTATTTTATATTTAAATCATAACCATAAAAATAGAGATTTCTTGTGATTATAACATAATTCTTTAATCAGAACTTTCTTTTTTTTTATGAAATACATCTTGTTTATTATATTTTAGCTTATTGTAATACCTTTTATTAAATTGTTTTTAATTTTATTTATTTTTCTAAACACATAATACAGAATGTTCAATTTAGTAAATCAGTTTATTTCACTTGATCCAAAACCTTTTAAATTTCTCTCTGTTACATCTAAACGTTTTATTTCATAAAGTTCACTTGTATATGCAGTTCTTAAATCATATCCAACTGATAGAGGTAAACATCTTTATGGAGCAAATTCGTATTTTGATAACATAAAGTATTTCAACTTGACGTTTATTAATTCAATTATGTATTATATATTTATTTATGGTAAATTGATACAAATAACTCAACACATTATGTGAATCAAATTTACGATATTATTTTTAAAATGAAAGAAAGAACTTTCATTTTGTTTACATTTTATTTATTTCAATGGAACAAGGAGAAAAATAACAATTTAAAATAATATAACAAATCAATATAATAAACTTCAGTTTCCACTTTATTCACTTTAAGATATCTCCAAAGTCTTAATCATTCAATTAGAATATATATTATATTTATTTTTTAATTAAAGAAATTAAACTTTATAAATAGAATATTAGAAACGTCTATTATTTACAAAATACGTGATTCTGAACTTTCATAAATTTATTATTGATAGAAAACTTCTTTTCAATTAAAATACCAAGTAAGTAATAATAATTGTATTCTACTAAAGTTAATCAATAAAAATACTCACTGTATTAGTGTTCAGAAAAAGCTCCTCTTCGCTCTTCGAAAAAACTCATTCTGTTATTTTCAAATCAACTGTTCGTTCTTTTTTAGATTTAACAAAAAGCTTCTTTCCTATAATAGCTTCTAAATCTTGATCATTTGAAAATAAAGTAGTATAACGTTTTGGTAGATAGGCATGAACAGTTTCTCCCTTATTGATAAATTTTACTAATATTGCATGACCGTATTTCGCTTCTACTATTCTTGCTTCTTTAATCACGTATGGTTCCCCTAACGTAAATGATTGAATAGACACTGTGTCTACACTTGTTGACAAATTGAATTTTTCAATAAGATTTGACATGCTTATGCTCTGTTCTGCAGTTAACGACACAAACTGAATAAATATTTCTCTGGTTGTTGAATTTAATCCTTCTAGTTGTAATTAATTTGTTTTGATCATTTTAAATTTTCCAAGAATAAAAATTCTTTCAAACTTTCCTAATGTGTTTTTAACTACTTCTTAAAATTCCCTAATTATTATTTTAATTGACTTGTTTATTAATAATCTTTCAAAATTTCCAAAGTTGTTTTTCAAATATAACATTAACGATTTGTTATCCTAATTTGAAAAAACATTAACGGCTTGTTTACAATATTCTAATCTGAAAAAGTTATAAAAGATAGTGAAACCAAAACTCAGTTTTAATTTCTTCTTTGCTGTATTTGGGTGTGTACTATTTTATTGAAATGGCTGTATATCTTGTTTCGAATACGGAAAAGTATGTTAAAAGGTATCGTATTAATGGAACTAGGTTTCTTTTTAAATTCAATTTACCGCCAACTAATGTCAATGAAATTGACTGGATTAGACAAGGACTTAATGATATAATTGATTCAATGAAAAGTAATGCGACTGATCAAGATCAACTCGGTTTCACTTTGTCAAGTTTGAATTTTAAAAACCGAGAACTGGGGTATGTTTCATTTCGTCCGGCTTCTCAAATTAATTCTGATATGTTATTTCAGATATTTGGAGGCATTATTCAAAGTAATTCACCTGGTTTTAGTTCAACCGATACTTTCGAGATTACCTGTACTAGAGTAAGGGTTCCACTCGAATGAGGGCACATAAGAACAGGATTTTTCAGCAATTTCGACGAGAAGGGGAATCGTGGTTATAAAAAAAATTTCGATTCTCTTTGTTTCCCATGTTCAATTGTAGTTCCAAAAGCAATAGTTGATAAAGATATCGAATATTCAGCAATAAGACTAAACCGTCGAAACAAAGCACAGCAGTTAATGACTGACGCTAAAAGTACAGATATCAGACACAAACTTGGGAATAAAACTTTCTCAATGAATATAAAATGTCATATAAAATTGGAACTTGTGATAAAATAAATTACAATCAGAATAACAGCACATTAATGTTTAATAATAGAAGCAAAATAAAACAAAAAATTGTTGCTGTTTACATAAACGTTACAAATATGAGTTAAAAATGGATAGCAACAAAAAAATATATAATTAAAATTCTTATCATTTTAAAAATACTGCAGTTTACAAAAATCTACAAATCTGGTTTGTATGCCTATAGGGGAGTCCGCCAGATAAAATAATGGACAACGCATCAAAGGTTATACCTCTTGGGTGATGTGGAAATTAACCTATATAAGTTCGTATTTTTTAAAATCAATCACATTTCTAAAATGGATCTGAGATATGCTATTGCAAATGAATTACATAAACCGGCTAGAAGACATTTCAAAACTAGACGTGTAACCTTGAAAGGCATTCACGATTTATATCAGGCAGACTTGGTAGAGATGATTCCTTATGCTAAACGAAACAGAGGATACAAATACTTACTAACTATGATTAATTGTCTTACAAAATTTGCGTTTGCGCTTCCTTTAAAATCGAAAACAGGTGTCGAAGTGGCTTCTGCTCTAGATAGTGTTTTGAAAAATCATCCAATGAATTATTTTCAAACAGACCAAGGTAAAGAATGGTTCAACGTTCATGTTCGAAATTTAATGAAAAAATACAAAATTAATCACTATACTACTTATTCAGATAAAAAAGCTTCCATAGTCGAAAGATTTAATCGTACGTTGAAAAGTAAAATGTGGAAAGAGTTTACTGCTAGGGGATCGTATGTATGGATAGATATACTGAATAGTTTAGTAAAATCGTACAATACATCAGTTCATAGAACCACAGGAATGAAACCTGTTAGTGTAAGGAAAAAACATGAAACGAATTTATTAAAAAGAATATCTGTTAATGGTACGAAACTATTACCCAAATTTAAAGTAGATGATAAAGTAAGAATCTCCAAGTACAAAACAACTTTTGCGAAAGGGTACTATCCGAGTTGGACAAACGAAGTATTTTCTGTTTTTGCTGTAAAACCTACAATACCTGTAACGTATGTGTTACAAGATTCTAGAGGTAATATTTTGAAAGGAGGTTTCTATACCGAAGAAATCAGTAAAGCGAAAATGGGTGATGTTTATCTTATCGATAAAGTATTAAAGAGAAAAGGTAATAAAGTTTATGTCAAATGGACAGGTTTTGATAAAACACACAACAGTTGGATCGATACGAAACAACTTATTTAGTATAAATTATAGAAACAAATACTGATATCATTAGTGTTACATCACAATGCGTACAGAAAAGGCCCTACAATCTTTTACAATGTCAAATTTTGATAAATATGTAGAGTGTACAAAAAAAAAATGCGTCAGACATAGTACACTTTTACCAAATACTATTCGATGTATTATTTGTGGACCTTCTAATTGCGGGAAAACAAATGTAGTATTCAATTTATTGTTTGAACCCAATGGGTTGAAGTTTGCTAATGTGTATGTGTTTTCAAAATCATTACATCAGTCAAAGTATAAACTTTTAGAAAAGGTTTTCTCAGATTCTGAAATCGGCTACTTTTCATACTCTGACAACCAAAGTGTACTTGAACCCAATGACGTAAGACAAAATTCCGTAGTAATATTCGATGATATTGCTTGTGAGAAACAAGACAATATTAGAAAATATTTTTCAATGGGTCGTCACAATAATGTCGATACTTTCTATTTAGGTCAATCGTACAGTCAAATTCCAAAACAATTGATTCGTGATAATACGAACTTTTTAGTTATATTTAAACAAGACGACCTCAATATAAAACATATTTATAATAACCACGTGACTCCTGACATTAAAATATCTGTTTTTAAAGACATCTGTGCTGAGGCATGGAAAAATATTTACGGCTTTGTGGTAATAGATAAAGACAGTGAAAAAGATCAAGGTCGTTACAGAATCGGATTCGATTGTTTTGTAAAAGATTTATTTTAAATGTATTCACTTGTTCACTATCAGTATACAACATGACGCCCAACGAAGAACAAGTTATCCTTGAGATATCTAGATTGAAAGAGGCTATAAAGAGAAAATACCGTGAAATGAGATTCGGTGATGTGGAAAGGGAACGAGTAATGACTAAAAAATACAGTCCCCTTATTAGGGAAATTTCGAAATTACGGAAAGATAAAGTGGAAACTAAACCTGAGAATGAAGAAATAAAACTTGAGCCAATTACATCACACTCAACGCCTCTAAAAGAATCATCTAGTGTAAAAGAGTTAATGACTACTCCTAAAGGACAAGAAGAATACAAAGAGACTTTAAATACAACCTTTTCTAATCAACTCACACTTTTGTACATGACAAAAATGATTAACGACTCCGATCTGATAGATAATGTATATGGACCGAGAATAGAAGGTAATGTTCTTATGGTCGGAGATAAAGAGATTCAGTTTGCCGAAGATGGTGACATTATTATAGCAGGAGAAAATTACAACGGTACCGAAGGACTTTATGAATTATTGTTTATGCGTATACCAAGAAAAATATATACGGACGAAGATGTAGAAGCCTATAGAAAAATTTGTAAAAAAACTCATGCTCATAAAGTGAATTACAGTTTTAGAAATATTATAAATCGAGATTTTAGAAACGATAAATACAAAAATATTATTCAGCATCTGTTTCCCCCGAAAAGGATTGGTAAGGGATACGCTTATTGGGATAATCCTAACGAATTATGCGATAGGCTGAGACTTTTACTGTCTTCTTACGAAGCTGGTCATACAGGTCATAGAAACGAAATAGCGTCTGTTATAGAAGAGCTGAGGGAAGCGGGGATTATAAAAGGATGGGGTAATAAGAAAATTAGAACACTAATAAAATGAGCGTCGATAAGTTTGGACGTTATTCTAAGCCTAAAGTCGGAGACCCTGTTTCTGAAAATGACATTGTTAATATGCGAACGCTTAAACGGGATTGTTTGACATTCGATAGTTCGAAGAACAAATACTACGCTAATGAAATTTCTTTAGGCGGTCTAGGTGAACCTAAAGATATGAACGATGCAGTAACTAAAAAATATATCGAATCTTTTGTCCCCAAAAGTTGTTTAACTTTCAATACCGATAAGAATTCATATTTTGCCAATGGTGTTTTGCTGGGTGGATTGGGTGAGCCTAATATCAGAGATGATGCAGTGACCAAAGGTTATCTCGAGAAAACGTGTTTAACTTTCGATAATGTAAAGAACAAATACTATACTAACGGTTTTTCTATAGGAGGTTTAGGAAAACCTACTGGCCGAAACGATGCTGTGTCTAAAAAATACCTCGAATCATTTATTCCGAAAGCTTGTTTGATATTCAATGATGAAAAGAATCAATACTATGCTAATGGTATTCAATTGGGTGGATTGGGGGAACCTATAAATACTGACGATGCGGTAACGAAGGGGTATCTGGAAAAGTTAATTCCAGTTAAAATTGGAAATACGTTTTTCTTTGCTAATCATCGTTTGCGCGATATAGATGCTCCAGAATTGCAGGGAGACGCCGTTAACTTAAAATACTTGGTAGATAATGCTCTTCTTATAAGTGGAAAAGAATATGACGGACGATTTAAACGTATAAGTCACGTGGGATCTGGTAAAGAACCAAATGACGTAGTAGTTTTTTCACAGTTAGCTACCTTGTACAATGACATTCAAATTCGAATTAACTCTGAAATAGCGATGTTGAGAGAAGAAATTAAAAAAATAAGAAATTAATTCTAATTATAAAATTAGTTTAGAAAAAAGTATTAAAAGCAAACACTTATACGTTTCTGATTAGTAATAAAATGGCATTCAAATGGAAAACTAATGTCAGTCGTAAACGAAAGGCTGTAGGAGGTGGTTTGATTTCAAGTGTTTTGAACAAAGCAATAGATCTATTACCAATCGAATTACATTTACCCACTTATAATTACTGCGGTCCCGGAACAAAATTAAGTAAACGTTTAGCACGCGGCGATAAAGGTATAAATGCACTAGACGAAGCCTGCCGGGAACACGATATTACCTATAATAGATTTACCGATTCTCAAAATCGTCGTAAAGCCGACGAAGTTCTAGCGGAAAAGGCTTGGAAAAGAGTTAAATCCAGTGACGCATCTCTTGGCGAACGCGCAGCGGCCCTAGCTGTTTCGTCAGCAATGAAAGCGAAATCAAAGTTGGGTGGGGGTAAAAGACGTACGCGACGTCGAAACCACCGTACTCCTCATGACTTGAAACAGCTATTAAAAAAACTTAAGGGTAAAGGATTATACCTTAAACCATATAAGGGTCGTGGAGGAAAAAAACAAAAAAAAAGAAATAATTGAATCGATTCCTATCAGACCATTGACAAATATTGAATTAAAAAGATATGCAAAAGTACTAAACATACCTTGGTTCAGAGGAGTTTATATGAGAGATACTCTACCATTACGTGCATTGAAAAATGAATCAGGCATTGTAAATTTAGACAGTGTTATTGGAATTGGCACTCATTGGGTTTGTTACAAAAAAAATGGTAAATCAGTAGAGTACTTTGATAGTTTCGGAAATTTGAGACCACCCCTTGAACTAGCAAAATATTTCGGTAGGAATGCTAATGTACACTATAATTATAAGAGATACCAGAAAATCAATTCAGTCATTTGTGGACATTTGTGTCTAAAGTTTCTGACGTCATGAGTATAGTGTTATCAGGAAATACATCTGTTTTATCTAATGACTTTTTTCCTCCGTATGATGTTTCTACTGGACAATGGGAGATAGGATTCATAGACTTAGCTTCCTACAACTCGATTCCAAATATCGTAGATGGTATAAATAACGTTTTTCATTACGGTAAGGATAAATACATCACATTGCCAACGGGATCATATGAAATTGAAGATATAGAGAGGTACATATTAATGAATTTGGATCCGAGTATTTTCTTTTCGCTACGTCCAAACAATAACACTTTGAAAGCTGAAATAAAATGTTCCGAAGAAATACATTTCGATAAAAAACATTCTATAGGTAAACTGTTAGGATTCTCTGGTTCTCATTTAGTATCAAATAAAAAACATGTTTCAGACAAACCTGTTGATATCATTAAGGTGAATGTGATTCGTGTTGAGTGCAATATTGTAACTGGATCGTTTATAAATGGTGTCGAATGTCATATTCTACACGAGTTTTTTCCTCAGGTTCCTCCTGGTTACAAGATCGTGGAACATCCTCCGAATGTAATATATTTACCTGTCAACGTAAAAATAATTCATAACATTACTGTTAGTCTAAAAGATCAAAACGGAGATATAATAGATTTTCGTGGTGAAACTATATCAGTTAGATTACATTTACGAAATGGGACTAGTATTTAAAAAGAGTAAAAATACAAAGAACATCAGTCTACCAAGATCCTTACCAGGATTAACATTAAAAAACGTAAAAAACATCAGTCTACCAAGATCCTTACCAGGATTAACATTAAAAAACGTCAAATTTCTTAGATCTTTAGGTTTTAAAATCGTAAAGAATGGAAGAACTTTTGGGAATTGACAGTGGTGTCGAATACGACAATACTCTATACGGTATGGAGTATCATACTCATAAACCGTATTCTTCATCAACTTATAATAATAACGATGAGATACGTATACCGATTCATCAACAAGATGTCATTACCGTACCTTTCGAAAGTTTATTACACATAAAGGGCACTGTCAGTGGCAAAAAAGCTAACGGAGAAGAAACTGAGGTATGTTTAGTAAACAATGCCGCGGCATTTTTTTTCGATGACATTCGGTATGAGATTAATGCTAACGAATTGGACCGTACAAGAAATGTAGGAATAACTAGTACCATTAAAAGTATGCTTTCGATTCGTGAACTGGAAAAAAATAAACTGATAAATGCAGGATGGATCGGAGTGGGTAATACAAAAGTAACAAAAGAGTTTACCATGTCGATTCCTTTAAAAATGTTGATGGGATTTTTTGAAGACTACAGAAAGGTTGTGGTGGGGGCAAAACACGAACTTGTTCTGTTGCGCTCGTCATCTGATTTAAACGCAGTTTACAGTGACAATGCAGATTTCGTAGATTTAAAAATAACTAGCATAGCATGGAGAGTTCCACACGTCATCTTGGCTGATCCAATCCGATTGAAAATTCTGAAAATGATTGAACGCGATGCTCCTATTCATATAACAATGAGAAAATGGGAATTGATAGAATATCCGTCTGTTCCTACAACAAACCGTATATCTTGGACAGTGAAGACAGCCTCTCAAATGGAAAAACCCAGATATGTGATTTTAGCTTTGCAAAAAAATCGAAAAAATCAGATAAAAAAGAACGCCTCTGAATTTGACGATTGTAAAGTTACAAACGTTAAATTGTATCTCAATTCACAGTATTTTCCATACGATAACATTCATGGAGATATTTCTGTTATTTATGATATGTACACTAGTTTTCAAAAATCCTATTACTTTCGTGAATCGTCTCCTTGTTTAGATTTAGATACTTTTATGAATAAAGCTAACTTTTTTGTAATTGATTGTTCAAAACAAAACGATTCTGTGAAAACGGGTCCTGTGGACGTAAGATTAGAAATAGAAGCATCTCAAAATATTCCAGAAAATACTTCAGCGTATTGTCTAATACTTCATGATTCGCATATTGTTTATACATTACTCACAGGATCAGTGAAAAAGATTATGTAAAAACAAAATCGTTAGGTAATTGATTATGAAGACATGTTCAAACAAGCTTCTGAAGATTACGTAACAAAAAAAAATCATCAAGTGTTAATTAAACATATATAGACAAGTTCCAACAAGTCTCGGTAGGTTACGTAATAGAAAACCATTAAGTGAATGTTTATAAAACACATATTAGGTTAAGATAAGATGCCATTTTTAGTCATGGAATCTATGGATGTGGATCGAGCAACTTGTTCAGTTTTACCAGTAGGAATTTTTCTAAAGTCAATAAATTTTTTAAATGCTGAATGTACAAAGTTCGTTGCTACAGGACTTTTTAAACACAAAGATTATGCTCTTGGTGTGCTTATACAAACGAATAAGAAAAAACATATTTTTTTGTCTTATATGGAATTTAACGAATTTCTGACTCAAATTCCTCAAGTAGTAGTTGATGGAAAACAGCGTAAGTTTTCAATGATGAAAGGTAACATTACGCTAAAAAAATGTTTTGGAAAAAATTATATCAGTTTGTATGACGGGCATAATACTGCTACTCTCAATATCAACGAATGGACCTTACTCATAAATACTATTCCTTTGATAACACGAAGAATCATGGAACTATTTTATAATGAACCTGAACTAATATCTTATATCATTGACTGTATGAACACAGATGAATTAATATCAAGTACTCTTCCCGAAGCTGATAAATTGTATGAGGAAGTAGCACTGTTTAAAAAATATAGTTAAATACAATAAATTATTTTAGGAGTATCTAATTATTTTGCAAGACGTTAAAATGTTTAAAAAATTAGGTAAAAGATAAAAAAACTTCTTTAATTCTTGCTATTTGTGTATCAAGTTCTGAAAATGTATTACATTGAAAAATATGCACTAGCAAAGCATTGGTAAATAATTAATTTATAATTAATGTTTTAATAAATATTATTTTTATTAGCTTCGAAGTTTATTTTTTTCTTACAAGTCTTGTTCTATTGTAAATATTTAGTAAAAATTATATAAAAGAATAAAAAACACATAAGTCATTAGAATTTTGATGGACGTTTCTTTATCAATGAATATTGCATTGAGAGGATGTTTGTGACATGAAGTTATCTTTTATTAACATTTGAAATTTAAAAAGTGTCTATTTGTAATATTTTAAAGTGTCACAGTATTAATTTAAAATCGTTTTGAATGTCACTGGCACGGAGGAAGCTCTTGTAAACATTCAAAATTTTAAAGTTTCAGTATTTATGTAAAAATAGTTTTGAATGTCACTGGCACGGAGGAAACTCTTGTAAACATTCAAAATTAGAAAGTTTCAGTGTTAATGTAAAAATAATTTTGAATGTCACTAACACAAATGACGCCCATGTAATCATTAAAAACATCGAGAAATGTCAATCAAAACTTTAATTGAATCTTTGTAAAATCACTTTAAATGTTTTGAAAATTGTTAATACAGATTTCGACAAATCAAAAATTCAAATCTTTAAAGTTAGTAATTTTTTTAATATAAAAAATAAAATATCTGAAGGAGAGTGTTACGTTAAAAAATCTTAAAAATTAGTTTAAAATATAGTCAATTTCATGAAAAATCAAAAAAAATTTTAAAAAAAAAACAAGACTTGTAATGTGGGCAATGCCAGTTCCAACCCTGGAAAAACACAGAGGACAAGTCTTTATAAATAAGAGATAAGATATTACTATGTCATTTACTTGTAGTTACAACAAATAAATCACTGAGAAGCTGAAATATTGCTTTTGTCTGTCTTTGTAAATATTAAAAGAATTTATAAAATCTTTGTAAAATCAGTTTAAATGTTTTGAAAATTGTTAATACAGATTTCGACAAATCAAAAATACAAATCTTTAAAGTTAGTAATTTTTTAAATATAAAAAATAAAATATCTGAAGGAGAGTGTTACGTTAAAAAATCTTAAAATTAGTTTAAAATATAGTCAATTTCATGAAAAATCAAAAAAAATTTTAAAAAAAACAAGACTTGTAATGTGGGCAATGCCAGTTCCAACCCTGGAAAAACACAGAGGAAAAGTCTTTATAAATAAGAGATAAGATATTACGATGTCATTTACTTGTAGTACTTCAATATGGTAGGAACATTTTTTTGGACAGATTCTCTTTCTATTGAAAAAACTGTTTTTAATGCTTATTCACTATACAATGAGCGGTTAAAGACCTATACCACATGGGAGGGAATATCTAACGAAAATATAAATCCTATACGTTTGAGTGAAGCTGGGTTTTTTTATACTGGAAAAGACGATAAAACCATATGTTTTGTATGTGCTGGTGGACTTAAAGAATGGTCACATAACGATGACCCAATTAAAGAGCACGTTTTGCATTTTAGTTCATGTAAATATGCAACAGCTGTGTTGAATGCAGTTAAAACCAAACCAATAGAAGAAAAAGAAGAAGATCCATTTTTATGCAAGATATGTTGTACGAATGAAATGGAAATCGCTAGTTTACCTTGTGGACATATATTTTCGTGTACTGAGTGTTCATTGGAATTACAAGATTGTAGTGTGTGTAGAAAACGAATCTTAAGTAGTATTAGAATTTATATTTCTTGATCTATGTACTCAATTAAGCTATTTTGACAAGAAATCTCTACTTTCTGATTAAAGAATTTTGTTATAATAAAAGATATTACAATAAGCTAAAATATAATAAACAAGATGTATTTCATAAAAATAAAAAGTTCTGATTAAAGGATTATGTTATTATCACAAGAAATCTCTATTTTTATGGTTATGATTTAAATATAAAATAAACTTATTTTCAATAAAGATTATTAATTCTTTGATGGTATATTTTATTCAAAGTCCTTGAAGATTACAAATAGAATAGAAGGTTGTTCAATGACTATTTGTTAACTTGATAGCAATAATGATAATATTTTTTCGATAACGCTTAATGATTAGTAGGTGAATTAAAAATAATATAGTCAATTTCATGAAAAATCAAAAAAAATTTAAAAAAAAAAACAAGACTTGTAATGTGGGCAATTCCAGTTCCAACCCTAGAAAAACACAGAGGACAAGTCTTTATAAATAAGAGATAAGATATTACTATGTACGAATACGACGATTTTTGACATCAGGTCAACTTGGACTTCAAACCCTTTCAACCCTTTTAACCCTTTCAACACTTTCGTTTAACCCGTTCAACCCTTTCAGCCCTTTTAACCCTTTTAACCCTTTCAACCCTTTTAACCCTTTCAACCCTTTTAACCCTTTCAACCCTTTTAACCCTTTCAACCCGTTCAACCCTTTCAACCCTTTTAACCCTTTCAACCCTTTCAACCCTTTTAACCCTTTCAACCCTTTTAACCCCTTTCAACCCTTTTAACCCTTTCAACCCTTTTAACCCTTTTAACCCTATTAACCCTTTCAACCCTTTTAACCCATTCAACCCTTTCAACCCTTTCAACCCTTTCAACCCTTTAAACCCTTTTAACCCTTTTAACCCTTTCAACCCTTTCAACCCTTTCAACCCTTTTAACCCTTTCAACCCTTTTAACCCTTTCAACCCTTTCAACCCTTTTAACCCTTTTAACCCTTTTAACCCTTTTAACCCTTTTAACCCTTTTAACCCTTTTAACCCTTTTAACCCTTTTAACCCTTTCAACCCTTTTAACCCCTTTAACCCTTTCAACCCTTTTAACCCTTTTAACCCTTTTAACCCTTTTAACCCTTTTCTACCCCTTTTTAACCCTTTTAACCCTTTTAACTCTTTCAACCCTTTTAACCCTTTCAACCCTTTTAACCCTTTCAACCATTTTAACCCTTTTAACCCTTTCAACCCTTTTAACCTCTCAACCCTTTTATTTAACCCTTTCAACCCTTTTAACCCTTTCAACCCTTTTAACCCTTTTAACCCTTTCAACCCTTTTAACCTCTCAACCCTTTTATTTAACCCTTTCAACCCTTTTAACCCTTTCAACCCTTTTAACCCTTTCTACCCCTTTCTACCCCTTTCTACCCCTTTTAACCCTTTCAACCCTTTTAACCCTTTCAACCCTTTTAACCCTTTTAACCCTTTCAGCCCTTTTAACCCTTTTAACCCTTTTAACCCTTTTAACCCTTTCAACCCTTTCAACCCTTTCAACTCTTGAGAAAGGATCAATGACATCCTATCATGCAAGAAGACTAACGACAATACTGGTCATATAGCACAAATAAAAGCGTCTCTATTGTTTGGACAAGTTAGCCGAGAGGTTAGCGTTGATGGTTCTAAACACAAACATACGGGGTTCGAATACGACTCAGGTAAAAAGATTTTTTCAGAATCGACGGCACCAGTCTTGAAAGGGAAAGGGTTAACTAAAAGGATTAAAAGGGTTAATGACGTAAGACCGCCTGAAGGCTAAAGGGTTGAAAGGGTTGAAAGGGTTAAAAGGGTTAATAGGATTAAAAGGGTTAATGACGTAAGACCGCCTGAAGGCTAAAGGGTTGAAAGGGTTGAAAGGGTTAATGACGTAAGACCGCCTGAAGGCTGGGTTTTCCCACGTCACAAGTGACCCATCTCAACCCTCGCATTCTCTACTATCGTTATTTCAAAAGCGTTTATTCATTACTCGATCGTTCTAATTATTTCATTTTTTACAATGCTGATTTATGCATGTATTATATTGTGTATTATTAATATGATACCTATGATGTGATTATTCTTCAGCATACACTCTAAATTAGCATTTCACGATGATGTTGCATTCATATTATTACCTTCAGCATAGCTACACCTCTGTATCGGTTGCTGCCATTGTTTTTTGCTATTTTAATCAGGCCTTCAAATTTTGAAAACACCCAGAAACGTATCTTACCTACCTAAACAAGTAGACCTATATATCGTTTGTAACGTGGTGTATTTACTATGTTATGTAACTCCCTATTTTCAAACGTTTGAATTATTTTCAAGTTTGCTTCGTAGTACATCGCCATGGTTGTATATCGTGAGTGCCAATAGATTTCAATATTTGGCTGTATAATTTTATCTAATATTATTCAATAATGATCTGATCTAACATGATCATTTAAAAATCTAATCTAATAATAATAATTCCTAATAATTATGA
This sequence comes from Prosapia bicincta, assembly GCA_036971475.1. NCBI lineage: Eukaryota > Metazoa > Arthropoda > Insecta > Hemiptera > Cercopidae > Prosapia > Prosapia bicincta. The sequence goes on along the minus strand of JBAIZL010000001.1, from coordinate 111,849,260 downwards.
ATTATTATGAATTATGAGCAGATACCTAAGATCTTAGATTCCGATCTCGATTCCCAAAATTTCTTTCGATTCTCGATTTTTTAAATTTATATAGGCCTACTATATTATACTGAATCTAGTTAACATGTTAGTCATTAAAAAAGTTATTTTTAAAGACATAAGCTATACAAAACGTTCGGCCTTGATTTACAAATAGGAATTTTTGAGACTGTGACAAACATATTGGATAAAAGTAACGATTTATTTAAAATTACAAACTTGAACTTCAGTCACAATTACAATATAATTTCAGTAATAGTCATTTCAGTTTGTATAACTAGATAGAGTGGAACTACCTTTCCTTGTTTTGTTTTTTACATCTATGTAGCGGTGGCGGCCAGAGACGAGGGAACAGAGTCGAGCCTGCCCGAGTGAGATTGAGACAGCTGAGCGAGATGAGCGGCCACAAGACAAGAAATGATTTAGTACAACTATGTTGTTTCGTAACAAACAATAATAATAATTTCATTATTTTAATCGCTTTAATCGTTTAATTCAAAGGGAATATCTAATATATAAATAAAGGTTAGTTGATAATTAATTATTGTCCCAATAAATTACACCACACACAGTTAAAAAACAAGAATTGGAATCGTCAACTTAATCAATGGAGAATCGATTATCGACAATTACTCGAGACCAATAGAATCGACGATTTCTGGAAACGAGAATCGGAAACGACCCATCCCTAATAATAATTATTAACTTAGAATATACACTACATCCTCTCAATTCGAAACACACTTATCAACCGGTTTATCCTTCTGTATTGCTTTGAATTCCTCTTTCTTACATGCTCTCTACTCTCCAATTTCCCACTCAGCCTTATATATTTGCTTTATGGTATATTTGCTATAGGTATCGCAAACCCATTGAACAATATTTATGGGAAAGTAACATTCTTGTTTGTAACGTTGGCAACGCGCCATTTTGCGTCCAGTTACAGAGGCTATTCACAGCAGTTAGTAACTTATTGTCTGCCTGGGTGATAGAGTTATTTGGCGAGGGAAGTGTGGTAGTACATGGCGCCTCAAAGGCATTCACCGGAATGTTCTTGTGTACTACGAAGTATCGGATTTACTTGTGCTTCATCTAAGTAGCAAAATATACAATCAGCGATCTGATGAACACCACGAGCCAATAAATACCTATTTTTAAAAATTTAATATAAAAATACAAGTATCAAACTCAAACAAGCTCTACAAAAAGACAATTCTACTGTCACAGACCTGGTATGTTTCTGATATATACAACAATATACTAATCTGCTTTGGCATTGCTCTCGGTTGGATCACGTTTACAAAACAACCAGAGGGAAAGCAACTGTAGTATCAATGAGTCGAGTTTCAATTAGAGCAATCTATCGGCTGAATGAGGTAGTATTGAAATTGTATGGATTTAAATTACTGGAATGGAAGTTATTGCAGGTAATACTTTAAATGCTCTGTTGGAAACCATGACTAGTGTATGAATGATTGATACCTGGATGGCAATAACTATGACTATACGTTCTTGTCCTTAGTGCCTCCAACTCTCTCTAGGATCGTCCAATAGCTTCTGCTGATCTATGAGAACCTAATATTATGACCAAATTGAGTATCTTTAATTTTGCAATCTATAAAGTACCCGCACATCCTGAAACTAATGATCACCGTGTGTTCGTTCTGCCCTTAGATGGTTATTTATAGTTCAATCAAATTGCTCTGTATAAATTAATTATTATTTTATCATTGTTACAGTTTCCCATTGTTCTGTTTCCATAGAAAACTTGAAGTTTAAAGTAGATTTAAAAAGTGACTAAACGGGATTTGTATTTAACGCCCATTTACAGAGGTGCATTTTGAAAACATTTTGCCAACCAAAGCTTAAAATAAATTTTAATGTCAAAATTATATTTCATATTATACCTTATCATCAATTTCTATATTTAAAATTTACATTACTTCGTATGTTTAATAATTAATAATATTACTTTGCGAACCTATTTCTAAACAAGTATGAATAATTTCTTAAAAATTCAATTCCTACTGCGATCAAAAAATTGTTAGTTAATTTTTATTTTATAATTGCAAATATTATAAATAGGTATAGACATATGACAGAATCACAATAGGGAGTGGTAGATTAGAAAGCGAATGTCTTTGTAATTATACAATATCCTCTCTATACAGTACGGATGGGTTGGACTATTATTTATATATATAAGTATCTATACATTTTTATTTTCGTTTATAATTTTTGAAGCTTACTGTGTTCTGCAATTTCTCACTCTATCCTTCTCTTATAATGATTCATAATTGCAAGGAAACATTCTCTTTTAATGATTCATAATTGCAAGGAAATTTTCTCTTATAATGATTCATAAATGCAAGAAAACTCTTTTATAATTTCATAGGCATATCATAATTGGTGGTTACTTTATTATTGTTAAAGAATTCTAAATTTAAAATGATGGTTTTATAAAGTTTTCTTATCTGTCTCGTGCTGTACATCATTCTAATAACATGGAGAGACTTGAAGAAATGTATGTTTGAAACTGATTAGAGTTTATCCTATTATAATATATCCTGGATACTTCATGTCTCTCTGTAATTATATTTTGTCTGCTATGTCTTTATGTTTCTTATATCTGCTATTCTTCTTTGTGGCTTTAGTTTTCCTGTATCGACTAAAGTTTCTATTGAGAGAGTTTACACTAGGCGCACACACGTTTTACATATCATAATTTGGCATCAATTAGGTAACATAAATTTATCCTCGCCATATCTATTAGGCCTTACCTATCTTTAGAATTGTAACAAAAATGAGGCATTAATCCATACCTTCTTCCTCTGGTTGATATGAAGGTTTAATTTGATAAGTATCTGAATAATACTTAAATAATGAAGTGTAAATATTTACTCTAATTCCTAATCTTTTTATTCTGGTATAAAAAATAGGAATAAGTGACAATAGTGTAACTTTTAGGTAACACTTTAGAAAAATAATAAATTGTATTTATAAACATACCATCTCTATTTTCTTTATTTGTTTACTCAAAAATTATGTGAACGTTACTGAAAATGTTGCTAAATATCTTTTGATGTAGCACTCTGTTGTTATGTGACACTTTGTTGTTATCGCCCAACATAGAAGTACGCACTAAGACCTAGATATTGTCTACATACCAGCACATGTACTGTAACCCAAGTTTATGTAGCAATGCATAAAGTAATCTGTATCACCGTAGCGGGAATATTCCAGTGAACACCATCATTTCCTCTTAGACGGTTAACTTCTCATTTTCGAAGTCATTATAAGTTCTCGTCTAAGCTGTGTCCACTTAATACCGCTTTCATTGAGCCTAACGAGCCACTTATAATAGAATTGAACCCGCTTAGAACTTACTTAGAATCTACTTACAATTGGATGAAGCTTGCAGGATTATTAAACTGAGATTGTATAACATAAAAAGTTTAGGTCTGGAATTGCCTGTTACTAAGTTTCCTAAACTGTTATTTTTAGTATCATAATTATCTGCCATTCCTAAAAAAAGTCGCTTACGCGTTTCAGAAAGCCTCCATCTGTCAGAATGTTTTATGAACTCTGGAGTTCATACAAAGTTCTGACTGATAAAGGCTCTCCGAAATAATCTGACAATGCTAGGTGTGCCAGATAATTATTATACTAAAAACAATAATATAAATCCAATAAGAAAAGTAGAAGATTGTCAAAAGCAACTAAACTGTCTTTATAATATTATAAATGATTTTCTAAATTCTCACTGAAGTTTGTGTGAAATACTAAGGCTACAGTAGTTCAGCTCTTACAAAGATTACTTGACACTGAATAATTAAACATGTCAAGGTTGAAAATATTGATAATCCTAAATGACTCGCGCTATTACTCGTTACACCAGAGCTCGCTCGGGGTAATTTTTTACCCCACCTAGTTTTCAGGTCAATATCAGTGAAATAGTTGATGTTATAAATAAAACAAATATCGAAACATAATTTGTTATATAATAAAAGATATGAGCAAACACATAAAATATGATTTCATTTTTTATACGTCGAAACACTATTCAGATACATCAGCTAATTGGTCTTTACAAACACTTTCCCCACAATTGCAAACAGCATTTTGTTGGTTTTGTCTAAGTTCCTTGGGCAAAAATCACACCTGTAATTAAAATATTTTTTTTTCGTATTATTGCCAAATATAAAGCTATAGTATATCAGGTCGTATAACTATTATATTTTACTGATAATTATATATTATATCAAAGTTGAAAATATTGTTAACAAATGTAAAAATATCTTACAGCTTTAATTCTAAGCAAGCTGATACCTAAGCAACAGCGTGATAAGACACAATTATTGCTACGTTTTGCTTGTAACGGATGTAGTTTCTTACATTTAAAATTTAAAAGTGAGAATATTTCATTAAGTGTTTTCAGGAGGGTCGAATTAATAAACCATTTTTATAATTTGTATATGTAGGGATAACAAGTTTTTTTTTACCATTGTTACAAACGAAAAAAATATTAGTAAAAAACAAAAACATTTCAGAGATGCCGCAAGAGGCTTAGGAACAATAATCCTAAATAAATTTTAAGAATTTTGATACATTTTATATTTCAATGAAACTATCTTAATGACTATTTTTTTTTAATGTTTAACCTATGTACAAAATACTCCACTTTAACAGTTTTTTTCAGTATGTAATTGCAAAAACTTTATATTTACAATATTAAAACTTGTTGAGTATTCACAAATATTGTTTCAAATATTTAGGCCTTTCCAAATTCTAGTTCTAAAAAAACTAACCATATTGTGTGGACCACGTAACCGTGCACTTGAAAGATCACAGTAGTCGAGACTGGAGGTAGAGTGTCAGTATAAATACTATGCTACAAACATGATAAAGACTGTCAAAACACTAACTTGCATACGACGGTCGATATTAGATAAATTCGATGATAAATTAGTATCGGTATGAAATACATCACAAACTACAAATATGTATAGACAGATATAGAAGCTGTTGACGTATCTGAATATGTAACATGATCTTAAAAAGTTGTAGTAGACGTGAAAATGGTGGTAATAATAATCAGCGAAAAGTTTAATTAGTTTTTTAATATAAAAGTTTAAAGTAAAATAAAATAAGATATTCCTTTTATGAGAATTTTTATTCAATCACACACACACACACACACACACACACACACACACACACACACACACACACACACACACACACACACATATATATATATATATATTAACCAAAATAGGTTATTCCAATACAAGAATATTTATGGATATCCGTGGATATAAATTAATAAATATTCTTGTATTTGAATAACCTATGTTGTTTTAAATTATTAAACAAGAAAACAGTTTATATATATACTGTATATATATATATTTGTATATATATGTGTGTATATATATATATATATATATATATATATATATATATATACACGTCCACGTACACATGCATATAAACATAGATTTTTTTTTTAAACATAGATAATTTTTTTTTTTTAATTTTAAAATAATTTACATTTTATTAAATTTGAAACATTTCATAACATTGAAGTTTTCGTAATACTTTAGACAATGTTCATGATTAAATTAGCACCAGAAATCTGAATACCTTCTTAATACGTCATTATTTCATAGTAAAATAACATCCGTTTTCGAGAAAGTGTATATGTGGTTAAGAAGTTTATGTGTAATTATTATTAAATTCAACGACAGTATATTCCTAATAAATAGTATATATATTTCGACCATTAAAAGGAGAATGGATATATAACAAGACTGCAGTCTACATATTGTAATTGAACGGAACTAAGATAGTACCACTAAAAACTAAATTAATGTATTTAATAGGATCAATTCAAATCTTCAAATGGTCGTATGATTTGGGGAAAAAGTAAATTATATTACATACACACGATATTTCAGTAATGTAAATAACAAATGGAAATATATTCAATCTTAAAATGAAGAACTATGGCAAACATTGAGTACTAAACGGTTTGCAATTCTTATAGAGAGAGGGGTTGTGAACGGAAATGAAATACTGTGATTAAGCAGTGTAAGTAGCAGAGAAGAAATTAAAATACCCTCTCCCCCTCACTACCTTTACAAAATGCATTCAGATTAGGTAGCAATATATGCAAAACCAAGATCGGCTTAGAGGAATTTATAATGAAGAAGGCTTAAAGAGTAGGGAATCGTATGCAAGGGCAGCGTAAGGATTACAATAGCAAAGGAATATTCCGCTCCGTATTTAGTGAGAGACGGAATCTCAAATATAGACTGTCTAGTAGCTGTCTCTATTCAAATGATACTTTATAGTAAAGGCAACATTGCCATTCACCGCTACATGGTCTTAACAACGTTCAAGAATTAGTAAATTATTGCTAAATCCAATATTCAATTCCTTCTATTAGTTCACAATCTCCTTATATATAATTTGTTCAAATTTTCAGTCGTTAATAAAGTAGTTTCTATTCTATTACTCTAGTATAAATACGTTGTTTTCAACCTCTAGTCCATGACATTTGTTAATATTACAGATTTTGTACAATAACAATTATTAATTAAATTTCATTAAATAATTGAAGGTTTAGTCGGCATAAAACGTTTCACAAAATATGCAATTCATGCAATATTGTTTTTCCCCACTAGGTTTAAAATAAATGATAAAATATTTGAGTTTTAGTATGTTACTTTATTGATACTAGATATAATTATTTAATAAGTAAATAGAATTTTTTTTTTTTGGACATGAATAGGAAATGACTAAATTGGTTCTTATATTACTTGTTTTATAAATACTTGCTATCGATAGAGTTTTCTATATTCTTTAGCAATTCGTTTAAATAATTAGGCCTAATATATATGTATCAATATCTATTTTATAAAACTATCATATTTTGCTTATTTTTTCTTTATTCTAGTTTTAAAAAGAACTGGGTGAGTAATAATGTGTCATGGTAAATAGTATACCATTTTCAAAAAAGTATTTCTACAAACATAGTACCTATCATTTCTTATGTCTTTAAGTATAAAATAAAAGTAATAATAAGAATACATATATATATATATATATATATATATATATATATATATATATATGATTTCCCCCATTTCTACTTAAGCTATTACACTTCTAACTCTAGCCTAAGACAAGCTTCCTTATTACCGCTTTCACTGGGCTTAATGATCCGATCCAAATAGGAAAGCTTTAAAATACTGAACATATTATTGAAATTGTTTCTCATTGAAGCTTTTGAAATATATTATTAAATTGTGATAAATAACTTCTTAAAATGGTACACAGAGATCGTTGAGGAGTTACTAATTGATACTGAGTACATATAGACTAGCATTAGTTCAATATTTGGCCATCGTAACCGTCCTTAGTACTACTAAGATCACACCTTATGGAGGCGTGATACATCATCGAGGGCAGGAGGCCAGATGATTTATATATCATCAACATGTACATCTATATCTATATGGATAGAACACAGATAAGGTATTCGTACTAAAGTCAGTTTTGCAGCTAGGCCATATACATGGAATGCTATAAACGGGTTTATAGGTTAGAACGATTTCAATTTAGGAAATTTTATGATGCAATAACTTACTACATTACGCAATGCTGGATGCAATATTCGTCTCCACTCTCTCGTCTTTATTACTACAAAAGGAAGCATACAGTAATGAAAGGTCTATTTATACATATCACTTTATTTACCACAATCAGTACTGCGTTTAATAAGACAGAAAGGAATATTAAAAAAACAAATCTAAATGTGCAAGTAAAATAGAAATAAGAGGTGACATCTGGCTAAATATGAGAGAGTTGTTACACAAGTTCTAGGGGAATCAATGATAAAATAGTTTATATCACTGTGAGTATTGGCAGGTTGACATTTTAGTACAAGTTTTCGGCCAGTGTCCGAGGTAGTGTTTAGGTTATATACCAAATATTATTTTCAAATATCTTTAACAAACCTTATTCAGCTACAAGCTTTAAAATAAGGGCATCGATAATCTCCAGGTAAGTAATAACTAATAGACAACGACAACCACAATAGAAACATTATTTACTTTTTTCAAAAAAACATTATTTTATTTTGTAGATTACATACCATTGTTTCTTCGTAATTTTACATCAATGAAATTGTTAAGAATTGACTACAAAATTTACCATTATATAACTTGCCTATTATTATTCGGAATTAAGTTATTACTAGAAACTATATTAGATCAGGACAAACAAGCATTATTTTCCAAGCATTTAACCTGATTTATAATAATCTGTTACATTTTAAACTTTGATTCAATTTACATTTTGTTTTCAAAATCATTTTATAATATCATGGCCTCCAATAACACAATTTATTCGAGCGGTGAAACCTAAGCATCAAATATTTAAATAAAATAATTATAAAAATAAAATTAATAAACATACAATTTCTGCAATAACACACGAATAAATTGATGAATAACCTTTATAGAATTTAATTATTATATCATATAGTAAATATTGTTTCAGTGAATTTGTATGAACTACTATTTTCAAAGCATTGGCAGTTGTATTTCTGAAGAAGATAAATATTTTATCAAAGTATTGACCTTTTTAGATTAATATGAAAACAAAATTAATTAATTTTATCCACACCAAGACACTCTATCCACAACAAATTAATATTTTGTAATGTAAAAGAAGATATCGACTTACAACCAATAGATTAATATAATACTGCTAGACTACCTTATTAATAAGACGAGAACGCATGACGCAATTGCATTTTGTGGTTTGAATTTCAAATACAATTAAACTCAAGTAATTAGTCGCCAATATGGATTTCGCTGTAAATTAGAATCCGGTCCATTACTTCTGTACGTGTATTTCGGTAGCGACTCCTTATCTTACCCTAACTATTTTATGTGGTACTAGTTGCACAAATTAGACTGTGATAAAATTATTATTTGTCGTAAAAGTAATTGTGGTAATATTACTTGTTGGTAAGGATAAACCAAAGTTACTTCCTCTTTCTTAATTTTCTTGAAGCTTTAATAATATATATATATATATATATATATATATATATATATTTATTTATTTATATATACTTATATATACTAGCTGACTTCAAATCACCTAAAAGTCAACGAACAGTTTGTTAAGATTAGCTAAGCCTTATTTATTATTTAAGTAACAAAATAGAAGCTGAACCTATAGTAGTCGATCGAAAAACGTGTGACATATAAAGCTCTTGATTTTAATGTAATTTATTGAAGTGCATTCGGATTTACAATCTTTATTGTATTTGAAATGTGTTGGAAAATAATTTTAGATTGTTAAATGTTGACTGGCAACAAAAATTTGAAATCAAATAACTTAGATAAAATGAGATAGAAAATAATATTTTATGATATGTTTTCACTTGAAAATTACATGTTGAACAAAATTGTTATATCCAAAAGTGTTATATCCTAAAACTTTTCCAGGAATGTCATCAACAATTTTCCAAATATTAATGACGATTGGTTAGTGGTTTATTACTGCCTAAGGCTCATAAATACATACATACAAACATTCATATATATATATATATATATATATATATATATATATATATATATATATATATATATATATATATATATATATATATATATATGGAGTACATCCGTTCATTCTGCAGTCTGTAAATTCGCAGTTCCGACCTTTCACTAGAATCTCATCCAGCATTGACGAGGTGAATCCAACAACACTAGAAGTGCGAATGAAGAGCGCAGATAACTCTGTTCCTATATATAGAGGAATAAAGCCACGCCCATTGACGTCAATCCACACAATGACGTCAATCCACAAACACCTGTCGATCCAAACAATTACTCACATTCCTTTGCCTTTGTTCGCCTTTCTGCCGATAAAATCTACCGATGACACACTTACAGACTGCGGACAAATTCAAAATATCATCGCGTTTATTAAGGCTCTCTCGCTTCTCTATTTCGATAGCCTCACGAATAATTTTAGTCCTGTAGTTTTCCACTTGAGCAATCTGTCGGCAAGATTGGAAATCAATGGTATGCCCTGTATCGCAGTGATGCCTGTACAGAGCCGACGTTTTCTGCTTGTTTTTAAGGCCCAATTTGTGCTCCTCAAGCCTAATCGAGATACGTCTGTTCGTTTGGCCAATGTACGATTTCTTACAAACTCCACAGGAAACGCTGTAAACACCATGGTTTTCCAAGAAGATCTTATCTTTGGCGTTACCAACAACCTTGTCGATGTAAGGGGGTACAATTAGACAAAGGGAAGATAAAGACTACAATCAACCCTCGGTGATGGGTAAATTTAATGAGTAGGTTTGCGTATATAAACTCGTGAGTAATCGAAACCTTATCTAAAGATATGACCAATGATTTAGCACAAGTTTGCTTCACAATAGACAGCATTTCTTTTAAAGCTTTACTTTATATTAATAAATAAGTTTAGCAGTACCGGTACTACATTTGTTAAAGTGTTGTTGACAATTGCTAGTCAGTACCTCCCAACGTTCCGAAATTGTCCTTTGCTTCACCTTCGATGTCCTCTTTGACAAAACCCACATTCCGACTTTGTTTACTCTTGCCTAAAACTTTACAACTACCTATGAAACATTTTTTAGCTCCATGGAGACTATTTGAAATTATATGAACTAAGGAAACTAATTAAACGAACTTACAGGAATAAAAAAAATTTGGTTAAACTATTGTAGGTTTGGAAATTATATAAATATGTTTTTAGTGAACGAACTCAAGTACTTTATATATTTTTAAAGTTAGTCCCCTAATTTTCATTATTAGTTAGAATACGCTACGAAACATTGGTCTGTTACGGAACATTTCGTAACACTAGATTAAACGCTTTATGTTCATGTTGGGATTTCTAAATCTCTGTCATTTCTTGTATGTTATTAATCATTTCAAAATTACTGACATTTTAAGTGGTAAAATGATCCAGTCAAAAATTGGACGGAAATAGTGGCCAATCACAATCGATAGTTTTATTTTCTACCTGTTAGTTACGACACTATTGGGGACGTCGGATGCCAAACAACGGCTGCCAACATGGCCACCATATTAGGAAATGCATGAAATGTAATTAGGAGTGTTTATTTTTCACTTATTCTTTTTGAGTCTTTCTGTTACAAGAAGGGCCGTAGTTGATAAGAGCTTAATTAAGTAGGTCAATGCCTAAAAGCCCTTGGGAAATGCGTTGAGTATACAAGTGTGTATAAGTCTAGTTGTTGAAAGAAAACATTGTGTCTTGGAAACACTTGTGTCTGTTTAGTTCTATTCCTGTTATTGATTTAATTCGTTTGAAACCAGATGAAACTTTTTGTAAAGAAATATAGCTGAGATTAGGTTTAGGAATTCTGCTAGTACGTAAAATACTAGCAACCTCCTGACGAATCTCTTCAGCTTCAGTTTTATCTATGTAGGCGATAGATGTTTCAACCTCAGATATTATTTCTTTCAAAGGAAGCCTGGTAGGAGCAATGGCAAAGTTAAATCCTTTACATAGGACAGAGACTTCTGCATCACTGAGTCCCATAGTCAAACTGCACTGTAATCTCTTTCTGCCGGATTTATAGCCTAATTATCTCTAAAACGTAAATATTGACCGATTTTCAACAAATTGGACACTTTCGTCATTTTTAGATTCACCTATTATGTGTTCATTTGTTTCATTTCAATTTCATTGGCTTCTTCGTCAGTTTCGTCATCTGGCAGAGACTCGTTTCTTCAGAACTATCTAAAAACTGTCTCTCAACATTTCTGGCAGACTATATTTTTTGATTTTCCTCAGTTTCGTCACTACCCAGCATTTTACGAATTCTAATGGAACAGTAAAATATGAGACTTAGATGCTTTAAAGACATACAAGACTAAAATAATAATAACAACAAAACAGTAATGATTTAACTCCAAAAAGGAGTACGACTTTTGTAATGAAAATAGTCGTACACGACGAACTCGGGTTGGGCCGTTTCCTAGAACGCACAAATAAGTTACATCAAAGGGCTTTTGCGGACGAAACCACCGCAATCTCACTGTGATTGACATAGATTAAATTCACAACTATGTTACTTGAAAAATATTACCAAAAAAAGGTTGGGCCGTTTCCTAGAATGTAGGTTGTGGAGCAATGAGGTGGAAATAAAGATCTGACAACTGAAGACATTTTCTTAACATAAGGATACGTGCGGAGAAAAACTCCGCATGCGTCCTCCCAAATGTTAAAGAAAACCTGTTGCAGTGTAATTAACGTTTGCCCCCATTGTGTTTCTGTATATGTGAGTGTGTTTTGGGTTGTATCTTTGTGTTTTGGGTTGTTTGCCTGTATGTGTGTGTGTGTGTGTGTGTGTGTGTGCGCGCGCGCGCGCGCGCATGTGTTTGTGCATGTGTATGTGTGTGTTTGTGTGTCTGTGTGTGTGTGTGTGTGTGTGTGTGTATGTGTGTGTGTGTGTGTGTGTGTGTGTGTGTGTGTGTGTGTGTTTGTGTGTGTGTGTGTGTGTGTAGCATGATACATTTATTATACAACTTAAAATTATTTTAGTATATCAGTAACTGCTTTTGTGATAGAAAGTTTGTTATCTTTGAAACTAAAGTTATACAAACCGAACGAATGTTTTGATGGTGTTCAATGCTTCCATAAACAAGGGTCCAGATGAAAATAATAAACTTTAAAACATAAATATTGTTCGTAAGTTTTATTTTACTTTTTGTGTTTATTATTTCTTCGGTTAACAACTTCTTTCAAGTCAATTAACATTTACTGGTAGGAGGAAGTCTGACAAATATGAGATACTTTATTGGTGTTTTTCTTTAAAATTTGTTTTTAAAAAGTTAATAATTAACTTAAAAATTCATGAAAGTAATTCAACTACCTAAAAAAAACCCGCTTTGGGCATTATGTATTAGAGCATTGTTTTTATATATTTTTAAGTGTGTATGCATGGAGGTGTGTTTGTCGTTGCTTAATAATCATGTACTTCACATTTTACCTTTTGCAAGAAATTATGGCAGTTGGGGCAATAAATGGTTTTAAAACTGAAAAATAATGGGGCTACGTAAAAAAACATATGGTAATATAAAAAATGTTTTCAAGTCATTTCTTACTTAAGTCATCAAAAACAATTATTCAAGTTACTTTTAATGAAATAATTAAAGTTATTATAAATAAAGTAACAAAACCTACTTTTTAAAATAGCTGTTTCATTGCATAACTTATAATATAAAATCAGCCGTCTTATGAAATAATATTTTGTATGCCAAATTTAAATTATTTAGTTAATTGCATACTTTGCTCCTTATGTGGCAGAGTTTACTACAATTTAAAACAAAAATGAATTTATTAAATTTAATTATTCAATCAATATTTGAAAAGAAAAGTTATTAACATCATGTTTCATTCACTACAATTTTAAAAAGTGTATTTTGAACTTGAGAGGATGAATACAAATTATGTTAATAACTAATGAAATTAAACAGTAATATATCGCATTGACTAAATCGGTATTGGCAAATGTAGTGGCTCAGAATTGAAACTTCATGAAGAACTGTTGCAGAAATTATGCATTTTATTCGTAAAGCCAGTAAGCGGTTTATATGTTTCCGTGAACACAAGTGTAATCTACTCATAAGTCTTGGTTATTGTTGCAACACATATTGCGAAGGCTCCAAGAATAAACCGATTATAATTCTCAGAATTTATTCCATTAAAAAAAATGTTTCCAGAATAGTAATATATTGATACTCTCAGATTAGAACATTAAATATAAAATACCTCTTGGTGGCATATTGTGAATGGTTAAAAGCTCATACACGGACACCGTTATAGGTACAGCATTAAATCATTTCTAATTACTTTAGGTAACTCAGAGGTGTTCAAGGGAGTAGCAAAAAAATGTGTTTAAGAAGCTTTCTATTTTAAAATTTTAAAAGAGCTAATTATCCCCTTCACCATTACAACTAAAACATTTGTCCCACCGCTGCTTCCGCTGTTTCTGCTGAAACACCTTTTATAGTCATCTTGAAAAACGGCAGACAGGAAATTCTTGTTTTATCTTGACCTCTTCACATCGGTGCCCGTGCCTTTTATTCTGTTAATAATTTCTTAAATGTTGGTCAAAACAACTATTTCAAAAACAATCAGAATAAAAAATTTTGAAAGTCTTTTTATTTTAAAATGACAAAACACTTTTAAACAATAATCTATCTACATTCGCTTATGCTAATAATAGCTTATCACCTTTCATAGCCGAACTTTCTATGAAAAATTTTGAAAAGGAATTAAGAAACAAACTCCCGTATTTTCCTACAGTATGGATTAGACATGTAGATGATGTTTTCGCAATTTTTAATACTAAAGAGTTTAACGTAGAACATTTTTTTATCATTAAGTAACAATGAACAAGGAAACATTAAATTTACTTTTGAAATAGAGCATAATAAATGTTTACCGTTTCTTGATGTATTATGTTTTAGAAATAATAATAAAATTGAATTTGATATATATAGAAAACGCACAAATAATGATATCCCGGTAGATTCTAAGCTTTGTAAATCTCATAAATTAGCAGTTTTTAATACTATGGTTAATAGATTAATTACAATTTCATTGCATAAAAATAGATTTAAATGTGAGTTGGAAAAATTAAAGAAATCGCTAAATTCAATGGATATGATCCTAAAATAATAGAGAAAACATTGAGAAAATATAAATTAAAAAGTTTAGAAACGATTCTACTATCTTAATAACACAAAAAGAAAATATTAAAAATCAAATTCATTAGCCTACCATACGATATGGATTTAACAAAAGGTTTAGAAAACGTTTTTAAACAGGTAAATTTAAAAGTAGCTCACAAAAGCTTAAATAGCCTAAAAAATTTATTAGGTAACCCAAAACATAAAATAAAGATGATAGATAAATCTGGGATTTATAAAATAAATTGTAATTCATGTAGTGAAATTTATATTGGCCAAACAAAAAGAAAAATATTAACCAGATTTAATGAACATACTAGTCATATAAAATTTCAAATACCTGAAAAATCTAGTGTTGCAGAACATATTCTAAACACTAAACACCCTTTAGAATTAAATGATCTGAAATTATTAAAAAATGTTAATTCAAAAGGAATATTGAATAGTTTTGAAAGTTTGTACATTCACAAATATGAGGAAAATAATTTATTAAATTGTGATAAAGGGCCTATCCCTAAATCTCAGTTATATTCATTAATTAGGAGATAGTTATAACCTTTTTTGTTATTAAATAATATTATTGTTTTGTAGTAAAATTGAAATAGTTGTAACGGTAACTCTTCACCACGGGAGTTGAAAAACCGGACAAAGTTGCAGAGGGGGAATTTACTACAACGTGATTGGTCGGACTAGTTTTATAAAATAAGGGGAGTGGCAAATTTGTTACCGGTTTATGCCTATATATTTGTTGTATTATGTTGGTTTAAGTTAGTTGTATTTTTTAAATACATCTGAAGATGATTGCTGGGCAATTAAAATGTACATAAGGTTTAAAATAAAAATTATTTGTGGTTTAGAGGTTTTATTTATGTAAAAAAAAAGTAAACAACGAGTTGAAAAATCTATTCATTGAACCAAACAGAATCGTTTCAGAAGTGTTCTTCTTCAGTTTGGTACTGAAATAGCTTCACACTCCTGAAAGAAACCGAGGATAGAAAATTATGCCTTTGAGAAGGAAATAATACTCTTGTTTTTAACTACGCAGCTATGAAAGTCAATAAAGGCGACATCAGAGAAATCAGTAAAGACCTACTGAGAAATTAGAAAGAATATTCTGTAGAAGTAAATGCATAAAGCAAGAACCAAAGCATCGAGTTCAAACCATTTAGGAACTGATTCAATGAATGAAGATTGGTCCAAATATATATTTATATTTCTACTCTTATAATAAATATAACTCTAAATAATATATATTTATAGCTTCTACTCTTATATTTGTAAAATAGAATATCTGTAATAGTTATCCTTAAAAACTAATTACACTATTTATGCCTTTCACCTAATACTGCATGTTGAAGCTACTGGCAAAAAAGTACCATTAAGGCAGAGACAAAACTAAACTTAAAAATAAAATAGCAAATAAATATTGAAAAGCCTATACTAGCTAGGAGAATACCTATAGGTATTTGTGACTACAACAAAAAATAACCGCAGAGAGTCGCCGTAAAAATATGAGTTCCGTCCAAAAAAAAGGTCGTCTTAAAAAGATAAGTTTCTACCACAAAAAATAATCGTTTTCAAATACTTATTCTCTTTTTAAAACAGCTTCTTTCAAAATTATAAGTGAAATCTCTTGAAAGAAAAGTAAAGGAGTTTATTTACCACGGAAACAATAAAGGTATATGTAAACAATGCAATACTTCTGTTGCTTTACCAAACGAGTTTAAAAATTAATAGTAGGCAAAGAATAATACAGAGCTTATATCTGAAGGAAATATATGTTGGAAATAATCTTCTATTATAAAATGATTATACTAAAAATGATTATATGAAGGATTTCTAAATGCTCTCGCAAATTCTGCAAAAGTGTTGAATAATCTTTCAAAGTCTTAGTATTGCTATGTCAAAAATCTAGTTCTTATATATTGTCACATATTCTGGTCCGTTATATTTTAATCAAATTTGTTTTTTGACCTCTAGACTATTAAATTTAAAACTTGAATTAATATCGTCTGATAAATGAGGATAAATAACTTTAACGTTTCCAAGAACCGGCCTTCCGGATTGCTTTTGCTGTCAGTATGGTATTGTGAATTAATTGAATACAAATTGAGTCACATATTTTTGTAAAAATAATGAACAATATTTACAAACATTATACATACATTGTGAATAACATATTAAGGAAGATAAAGTGGATTTTACAACCTCTCTTCTAATTTTAAAACGTATCAATGAAATTACTACTTCTAACATTGTTAACTACACTTACTTCATGACTGGTTACGTCAAAGACTGCAATTTACTGAATAATAAATGACACTTTCTTTTAAGTTGGTTAATTTCATTACGAACAATATTAGTACCAGTAGGAGCAAACGCAGAAAACTATAAAAAGATAGATAAACATATCTCTTATAATAGACTGATATCAAGAACAATTATTTTCTATAACAAATATGAATTTGTTGTAGCTCTAAAAATCAGAAGCTATAGTTTTATTGCCCGATACACGTTTGTTACTAGCATGAAATAAAGATGTACACTTCTATAGATTTAATGTAATACATATTGGGATATTATTCCAAGCTACATTTTGAAGTTTAGTAAAACACTAAATAATTGAAAGATGTAGTTTTTTAAATTTATTTTTTATTAATTTTCTGTTTAACTAAATAAAAATTAAAATCACGGAAACCATCAGAAGAAGCTGGGCATTTTGAACTTGTTGACCAACAAGGTTAATGATTCAAATTCGATCAGAAATAGTACTTACCAACGCCATGAAAGAGAGAGAGAGGGAGAGAGAGAGAGAGAGAGAGAGAGAGAGACTCTCAGTGCCTTTAGAATATGTAAATAAGAATTGAACCTAAAAATTGTGTATAGAAATTGGATTTCGTTATCAACAGACAGGTTACACTTTGAAATTGGATAGCAAGGTCTGTGTCATAGAAACAAATAATAAAAAATATTCTCATAGAAAATTTTAAAAATAATATCATTGGGAAGTAAATAAACAAATATAAATTTTTTCAAAGTTTTTTTTAACCTTTACTAACGTTACCATATTTTCCTCTGCTGACGCATTTCGGAATAACTCCATTTTCAAAAACTAAATTGAACTGTTCGCCCAGACTATGAGTTCGTCTTTATATACTATAATTAACTGAAAATATTGTAATGTTTTGCAGACAAAAGTACTCAAATATATAGTAATATTCCTAACAGAATTGAAGATGAGTATATTAATAATTACAAATAAATATTTATTCTTTAAGATACGGTAAGGATACAAATATTATAATTTCTTGGTAATATTTTAGGAAAATAATATCATTTATAATTTTAAAAAACTGGCCAGGAGGTAAGTCAAAAACCGAAATTTAAACAATTTTTGTACATTTTAATTATATATTCAATTAAACGCTCAAAATATATTTCTTCAACTGAAAAAAAAATGGCAAATACCTTTTGAATAAAACAAATTTATGTTTTAAATTCATCGAGTGTTCATTAAATCTACCTGATTTGCATATTCCACTTCAATTAGCTTTATTAGTTCTTGGTCACGTATTTACATTCGGTTCAGCACGAAAGATGTAAATGTTTAAATTTAAAAGAATAGTCCTGTCTAAGCATAAAATGAAATATGGCTCGGCTCATTAAATAAAGAATTACTCATTATTTGTTCCTTCTTTTTAAATATATATTACATGGTTGTAACATTGAGATATAAAGCATTTATAAACCATGTTATAACAGTGTATACAACTTATTATTCGTATCCGTGTACGTTTCTGTTAACAAACATGTTTCGACAGTGTTACAAGTTTCCCCTGTAGTGTTCGAGATCACTCATTAAACATTGTTTTATACTATTTAAATAAATGAAACCTCTATACTACAAATAACTTTTTCTTTAGATGTAATATATGCTAAATTACTTTATTTTCTAGTTATAAGTAAAAATAAATAATTGCTAGATTTATTTATATTGACAATAACATAGCACCAAGGTAAATTAGATTTCTTTAGTAACTAATTATTAATTTATTATTTTGTATTAATATTGCTAATACAAAAAAGGTCTAAATATATGACCTATTGTTGCTAATTTGTTTTCAAAGAAATGGTTATTAAATTAATGATTGATACAAGTATTAAAAACCTGGGAATTTTACTAGTACTAAAAAACGGCAGTTGATTGTGGAGTCGTGTATATATATAAATATAAATATATATATATATATATATATATATATATATATATATATATGTGTGTGTGTGTGTGTGTGTGTGTGTGTGTTTCGGAAATTGGTTCATTTCCATCATCAGGCCTTGTTGGGTTTTCGTTGTAGATTGACATAATTCTCGATATTATGCAGAAATTGCGTCTATATACACCAATATATTTGGAAAAACTGAAGTAAGACTCTTGATATTCGGATCTAGAACGATCAAGCGCTGCAGGGTTACCACTCAATCCAACCCCCTAAATGACAAAATATTTATACTAGACTCGCAAATTACCCGGTTTTATATTTACCTTATATCCCTGCAAGTGTAAACATATTATGAACCATATTTTTGTGTAATATCTTTTGTTGACTTATAACCTATAGATGTTCAAGACGTGATAAATGTAAAATTATTTTCTTTTGCTGTAAATACTTTCACTTGTTTTAATTATTACCAAATCAGTGAAACTAATCGTTTATCTGAGAACCTATTTATGAGTTTTTATCCTTACCGCAAAGACTGTGTTAAACTGTATGGGTTGTAGACATTTGGATTAGCAATATATGTATTTATTTTTAAAGCGATTTAAAAATAAAACGTGAAGAGTATAACTCAATATATACACATTCTTTGTAAAGAAACTGTATTTTAAAAATAGGAAAATGAATAATATTGCAATTTCCAAACGTGTTATTACATCTTTCCTTAAAGGAATATAAATAGTGGCACTGATATTTACTTACTAAACTCTACATCTGACCCAAAAGTAAATAGTTGTTAAATCAATTGACAAGTATTGCAATAAGTAAAACGTTATAAATTATACGTTATGCAACTGCTTTTGTATAATAATTTAGAATGAGACTTTAAATTTAGTCGTTTAAAAGACTGATACATTTTTAAAACACTAGACGAGATATACTGTTGTTGTTTTTATAGGTAAATTCTGCAGCCCTCAATAAAAATACCATATGTAACAGTTGAACCTTTTTCCTGGGGTAAGTATTTATCAGGGCTTTATTAAAAATGTGTGTTAATTACTAATTAACAAATTAATTAACCTTACTTACCAGAGGCTCCTAGCTCTCCGTTTCAGCCAGGCATAATAATGTCTTTCTGTAAACGATCTGTAGAACTAGGTTACTTGGGAAATGAAGATATAAAATGTGTAACGTTCTAGGTTACTTGTGAAATAAAAATTTAAATTTTTAAAATACAAAGTCATACAATTTATTTATCAGTGACAAATTACAAAAGAACAAATGACACCAATGTGTCGAGTAATTTACTTTTAATTACTGCTAGTTATTCCATACATTTTAATTACTTATTAACCTTTAAAATTATATTTATATCGATGAGATAGTAACTTAAGATTTCCAATTAAATTTTTAGAAAAGAATATTTAAGGTACAATTTCTACCGTTCATGTGTTAACCGTTTATCAATTAAAAATTCTTCAACTTAGTTAACATTAAAATACATTTTCTTTATTATTATCTAAAACGTACCTGCTTGTGCACATTACTTATTTTTAAAACACGTTGACACATATTAAACATTGCCCATGGATTTTGGAATCACTAAACACTTGACACATTGCTCTTGCAAAAAGCGCACTTAAACAAAAATGGTATTAACTTTTACTCATTTGAAATACATAAATAATCGCTTCTGACTTCTTCTTTTGCTGAGTTAAATAAATTTAGTACCGGCCTTGACATCCTTAATTTTGAATACTGGAAGCTTATAAATTTCTAGGTTACGTCCGAAAATGCCATTACGTCCGTCTCGTTCAAAGACTTTTGGAGAACTGGGGTTCCTGCAAGGGCACGCCAACGGAAATTTCCCACCCTCGGTTATAATTTTGAATTTTATGATTGGTCCGTCAGATCATGCGATATCAGACCATGCTTACGTCACATGAGGTGATGTCAGTTAATTACACCAAGT
This sequence comes from Prosapia bicincta, assembly GCA_036971475.1. Classification (NCBI taxonomy): domain Eukaryota; kingdom Metazoa; phylum Arthropoda; class Insecta; order Hemiptera; family Cercopidae; genus Prosapia; species Prosapia bicincta. The sequence continues at coordinate 111,828,246 of JBAIZL010000001.1, read as the reverse complement.
TACCACTCGTACGATATTTAAAATTTTTACCCGCTAGGGGCGCTACTATCTGTGCAAGCTTCACAGAGTTAAAAAATTAGCTCGTCTTTTACGAACTTATTTATTTTTAAATCGCTAGACATTTTATTTCTTTGAAAATAACTTTACTACACACTGACGAGTATTCTTAAGGTGGGCTGCACATCATTCCTAATTAACACATGAATGCCATTAATTTTAGAAATCGTTAGCAGTAATTATCATTTTAATTTTAATTAATTAATTTTTCAAAAACCAGCAGAGTTGCGCATATGTAACAGTTTAGCCTATTTTCCTGGGGTAAGTATTTATCAGGGCTTTATTAAAAATGTGTGTTAATTACTAATTAACAAATTAATTACCTTACTTACCCAGGGCTCTATCTAGTTCTCCGTTTCCAGCCAGGCATAATAATGTCTTTCTGTAAACGATCTTCTGATATCTTCGGAAGATAGAACTAGGTTACATGAAATGAAAATTGAAAGTTTGTAACGTCCTAGTTTACTTGTGAAATAAGAATTTAAATTTTTAAAATACAAAGTCAAACAATTTATTAATCAGTGACAAATTACGAAAGAACAAATGACACCAATGTGTCGAGTAATTTACATTTAATTACTGCTAATTATTCCATACTTTTTAATTACTTATTGACCTTTAAAATTTATATATATCGAGAAGATAGTAACTTAAGATTTCCAATTAAATATTTAGAAATGAATATTCAAGGGACAATTTTTACCGTTCATGTGTTAACCGTTTATCAATTAAAAATTCTTCAACTTAGTTAACATTAAAATACATTTTCATTATTATTATCTAAAACGTACCTGCTCGTATACATTACTTATTTTTAAAACACTTTAACACATATTAAACATTGCCCATGGCTTTTGGAATCACTAATCACTGCACATCGTTCCTGGAATCAGCGCTCTTACACACAAATTATATAAACTTTTACTCATTTGAAATACATAAATAATCGCTTCTGACTTCTTCTTTTGTCGCGTTAATAAAATTTGGCACCGGCCTTGACATCTTAAATTTCGAATACTGGAAGCTTATAAATTTCTAGGTTATGTCCGAAAGTGCCTTTACGTCCGTCTCGTTCAAAGACTTTTGGAGAACTGGGGTCGTTGCAAGGACGCGCTAACTGAATTTTCCAACCCTCGGTTATTATTTTGAATTTTTTGATTGGTCCGTCAGATCATGCGATATCAGACCATGCTTACGTCACATGAGGTGATGTCAGTTAATTACACCAAGTTACCACTCGTACGATATTTAAAATTTTTACCCGCTAGGGGCGCTACTATCTGTGCAAGCTTCACAATGTGCATCCATGAAAACAAAAATTTTCTTTTATATTGGGACGATATAATTATTAAATAAAAATTAAATATATAAATGAAATTATATGTAACACCTTATTTTTAAGAGTGTTACATTTTCTCTTGTCGACCTGAAAAGAAATTTTTGTTGGACATTACATCTTATTTCTACTTCAACATTTGATACATGAGTGTGTGTGCAGTCCCCTTTACAATTGAACAAACTTTTATACGTACTATAGAAAAAGTATAAACAATCTTCAGCAACGGATGTTTTTGTTTACTAATTGTCTCCACTATGGAATGCTTGCCTCCCCCTTGCTATACAAGGTACTGCAACGGAAGCATATCCGCTTTCTCACACATAGGCTCTTTTAAAAAACTACCGGTTTGACAACGTTCTATTGCAAAGACATTCTATACATTTCACATTTCAAAACTTTTTAAAATATTACACACTTCAATTACTTTTATTAAATACTGACTTCTTGTAAACATTTTGTTTCATAAACTTTAAGAATATAAATTTTATACTGTATCTTTTCAATTTTTAAATTCTTTACTCTTTCAATTTCTTATTAATTTTCAAACAAATTATTTCTTTATTTAAAAAAATTCCTTCAAATCATTTATTAATTAAATTTTCTTCGAAATTGTCTCTTTTTGTGTTAACGAACATAACCTACTAGCTCTATTTATCACAGTCCACTTTCTGGGATCAGCAAAACTGCTTACTCCCTGTAAGCCACAAATTACCACATTTAAATGACGCTACATGTATTTTCTCAAACATTCTCTCTCAATTTACAAAATAAGACTGTACCATTGTTTTATAACTTCTCTGTTATTTTTACAACCTTCGTACATCTTATACAAAACCCTGGATTTCAAAACCCATATTTTGAATCCAAATACCTTATTCTTAAATCAAATCCCATACTTTGATTTAAAAACCATACAGCTAGTTGTTGACTCAACAAGGACTTTATTTCAATTCATTATTCTTATAATTTCATTCAAACATTACTATAACCATTTGATTTTAAATTTCGACTAAGCTCTTGCATTTATAAAATACGAATTAAATTAAACAGAAACTAGGATTGTACCTCCATATACAATATTTGGTCAAGTGTTTTAGTCTCTTCGTGTAGTATTATGTATTTTGAGATTTTTGTCGTGTTTATCTCGTGTAGTGTGTAATTGCATGCCATTGGGCCCTTTCGACACGCAATTATGTAAATGTGTCGTCATGATTTTGCAAAACTGCATATCAAGGCACCTCCCATTTTCTGTATTAAACAATTCCCCTTTTAAAAATTAAACAATAGCTTGAATTTCTTCCAACATTAACTTTTAATACTCTTTTATTCTTCTAATAAATTATCTACCCCTTTTAGAATGTCTCTGTTTCAATTTTTAATCGATTAATGTGAGCTCTTCTATATTATTGAAATTATTACCTTGTTGGAACAATACAGACACATGATTAAAAAAATTTACAATATTTTATATACACCTTCATATTTTATAGCCAATTTACTGTGAAAATTACATTTGAATTTAAATTATTAACCATACAACGTTTTATACTCTTTAATGCTACTTTACATTTTGTTTTAAAAATTAAAATGACAAGAGTTTTAAGAAATATCTTTTACTTAAATTATCTTTGAATTTGTCTTATATTATGTGAACAATCCTAACCTCTCATCTAGCTGTATAAACCTGCTCACTTCTTGTAAGCCACCTAATTACCATATTTGCCCCTGAGTTCATTGTTTCACGACACTTTTGTCTATACAACCCTTACTCTCTTTTGGCAAAATTTTAAGCCTGTACCATTGTCTTATAACATCTTTGTTATCTTATACATCTTCAGTACATCTTAACCCTTTTTGAATTTCAAATCCCATTCTTTCAAAATCCCCTAACTTTATTCTTAAATTAAATCCCATACTTTAATTTAAGAATTACATACTGCTAATTGTTCACAACATAAAAAAAGACTTTATTCAAATCATTATTATTAAATCTTCTTTCAAATTTTTCATCTTTTTTTTATCATTTAGGTCGTCTGACATTTTACAATCTAAACTTTCTGCTATTAAAAACTTTACTTGACATGAAAAAAAAAATATATATTTTTTTTTACTTACTTTAATTTTGACAGTCTTTAAAAACAAATACTTCTTTTATTATATTTATTGAACCTCCAGTGTCCAATAAAACATTACAATTTATTTGACTACTTAATTCAACGTTAATTGTAGGTAACACAAATTTTTGTTTCAACCTATCATGATTTTTAAACATTTTCTTTGAATTTCTCTGAGAAACCTTTATTTATCCTATCCAATACTTTAAATTAACAGGATCGGCTTTACAATTTTGTCTTTGGCTATCTTTCTTATTACATATACTGTACTGTCCGTTCTAACCTTTACATTTCTAATTTCTAGTTAAAAAATTAACTCGTCTTTTACGAACTTATTTATTTTTAAATCGCTAGACATTTTATTTCTTTGAAAATAACTTTACTACACACTGACGAGTATTCTTAAGGTGGGCTGCACATCATTCCTAATTAACACATGAATGCCATTAATTTTAGAAATCGTTAGCAGTAATTATCATTTTAATTTTAATTAATTATTTTTTCAAAAACCAGCAGAGTTGCGCATATGTAACAGTTTAGCCTATTTTCCTGGGGTAAGTATTTATCAGGGCTTTATTAAAAATGTGTGTTAATTACTAATTAACAAATTAATTACCTTACTTACCCAGGGCTCTATCTAGTTCTCCGTTTCCAGCCAGGCATAATAATGTCTTTCTGTAAACGATCTTCTGATATCTTCGGAAGATAGAACTAGGTTACATGAAATGAAAATTGAAAGTTTGTAACGTCCTAGTTTACTTGTGAAATAAGAATTTAAATTTTTAAAATACAAAGTCAAACAATTTATTAATCAGTGACAAATTACGAAAGAACAAATGACACCAATGTGTCGAGTAATTTACATTTAATTACTGCTAATTATTCCATACTTTTTAATTACTTATTGACCTTTAAAATTTATATATATCGAGAAGATAGTAACTTAAGATTTCCAATTAAATATTTAGAAATGAATATTCAAGGGACAATTTTTACCGTTCATGTGTTAACCGTTTATCAATTAAAAATTCTTCAACTTAGTTAACATTAAAATACATTTTCATTATTATTATCTAAAACGTACCTGCTCGTATACATTACTTATTTTTAAAACACTTTAACACATATTAAACATTGCCCATGGCTTTTGGAATCACTAATCACTGCACATCGTTCCTGGAATCAGCGCTCTTACACACAAATTATATAAACTTTTACTCATTTGAAATACATAAATAATCGCTTCTGACTTCTTCTTTTGTCGCGTTAATAAAATTTGGCACCGGCCTTGACATCTTAAATTTCGAATACTGGAAGCTTATAAATTTCTAGGTTATGTCCGAAAGTGCCTTTACGTCCGTCTCGTTCAAAGACTTTTGGAGAACTGGGGTCGTTGCAAGGACGCGCTAACTGAATTTTCCAACCCTCGGTTATTATTTTGAATTTTTTGATTGGTCCGTCAGATCATGCGATATCAGACCATGCTTACGTCACATGAGGTGATGTCAGTTAATTACACCAAGTTACCACTCGTACGATATTTAAAATTTTTACCCGCTAGGGGCGCTACTATCTGTGCAAGCTTCACAATGTGCATCCATGAAAACAAAAATTTTCTTTTATATTGGGACGATATAATTATTAAATAAAAATTAAATATATAAATGAAATTATATGTAACACCTTATTTTTAAGAGTGTTACATTTTCTCTTGTCGACCTGAAAAGAAATTTTTGTTGGACATTACATCTTATTTCTACTTCAACATTTGATACATGAGTGTGTGTGCAGTCCCCTTTACAATTGAACAAACTTTTATACGTACTATAGAAAAAGTATAAACAATCTTCAGCAACGGATGTTTTTGTTTACTAATTGTCTCCACTATGGAATGCTTGCCTCCCCCTTGCTATACAAGGTACTGCAACGGAAGCATATCCGCTTTCTCACACATAGGCTCTTTTAAAAAACTACCGGTTTGACAACGTTCTATTGCAAAGACATTCTATACATTTCACATTTCAAAACTTTTTAAAATATTACACACTTCAATTACTTTTATTAAATACTGACTTCTTGTAAACATTTTGTTTCATAAACTTTAAGAATATAAATTTTATACTGTATCTTTTCAATTTTTAAATTCTTTACTCTTTCAATTTCTTATTAATTTTCAAACAAATTATTTCTTTATTTAAAAAAATTCCTTCAAATCATTTATTAATTAAATTTTCTTCGAAATTGTCTCTTTTTGTGTCAACGAACATAACCTACTAGCTCTATTTATCACAGTCCACTTTCTGGGATCAGCAAAACTGCTTACTCCCTGTAAGCCACAAATTACCACATTTAAATGACGCTACATGTATTTTCTCAAACATTCTCTCTCAATTTACAAAATAAGACTGTACCATTGTTTTATAACTTCTCTGTTATTTTTACAACCTTCGTACATCTTATACAAAACCCTGGATTTCAAAACCCATATTTTGAATCCAAATACCTTATTCTTAAATCAAATCCCATACTTTGATTTAAAAACCATACAGCTAGTTGTTGACTCAACAAGGACTTTATTTCAATTCATTATTCTTATAATTTCATTCAAACATTACTATAACCATTTGATTTTAAATTTCGACTAAGCTCTTGCATTTATAAAATACGAATTAAATTAAACAGAAACTAGGATTGTACCTCCATATACAATATTTGGTCAAGTGTTTTAGTCTCTTCGTGTAGTATTATGTATTTTGAGATTTTTGTCGTGTTTATCTCGTGTAGTGTGTAATTGCATGCCATTGGGCCCTTTCGACACGCAATTATGTAAATGTGTCGTCATGATTTTGCAAAACTGCATATCAAGGCACCTCCCATTTTCTGTATTAAACAATTCCCCTTTTAAAAATTAAACAATAGCTTGAATTTCTTCCAACATTAACTTTTAATACTCTTTTATTCTTCTAATAAATTATCTACCCCTTTTAGAATGTCTCTGTTTCAATTTTTAATCGATTAATGTGAGCTCTTCTATATTATTGAAATTATTACCTTGTTGGAACAATACAGACACATGATTAAAAAAATTTACAATATTTTATATACACCTTCATATTTTATAGCCAATTTACTGTGAAAATTACATTTGAATTTAAATTATTAACCATACAACGTTTTATACTCTTTAATGCTACTTTACATTTTGTTTTAAAAATTAAAATGACAAGAGTTTTAAGAAATATCTTTTACTTAAATTATCTTTGAATTTGTCTTATATTATGTGAACAATCCTAACCTCTCATCTAGCTGTATAAACCTGCTCACTTCTTGTAAGCCACCTAATTACCATATTTGCCCCTGAGTTCATTGTTTCACGACACTTTTGTCTATACAACCTTTACTCTCTTTTGGCAAAATTTTAAGCCTGTACCATTGTCTTATAACATCTTTGTTATCTTATACATCTTCAGTACATCTTAACCCTTTTTGAATTTCAAATCCCATTCTTTCAAAATCCCCTAACTTTATTCTTAAATTAAATCCCATACTTTAATTTAAGAATTACATACAGCTAATTGTTCACAACATAAAAAAAGACTTTATTCAAATCATTATTATTAAATCTTCTTTCAAATTTTTCATCTTTTTTTTATCATTTAGGTCGTCTGACATTTTACAATCTAAACTTTCTGCTATTAAAAACTTTACTTGACATGAAAAAAAAAATATATATTTTTTTTTACTTACTTTAATTTTGACAGTCTTTAAAAACAAATACTTCTTTTATTATATTTATTGAACCTCCAGTGTCCAATAAAACATTACAATTTATTTGACTACTTAATTCAACGTTAATTGTAGGTAACACAAATTTTTGTTTCAACCTATCATGATTTTTAAACATTTTCTTTGAATTTCTCTGAGAAACCTTTATTTATCCTATCCAATACTTTAAATTAACAGGATCGGCTTTACAATTTTGTCTTTGGCTATCTTTCTTATTACATATACTGTACTGTCCGTTCTAACCTTTACATTTCTAATTTCTAGTTAAAAAATTAACTCGTCTTTTACGAACTTATTTATTTTTAAATCGCTAGACATTTTATTTCTTTGAAAATAACTTTACTACACACTGACGAGTATTCTTAAGGTGGGCTGCACATCATTCCTAATTAACACATGAATGCCATTAATTTTAGAAATCGTTAGCAGTAATTATCATTTTAATTTTAATTAATTATTTTTTCAAAAACCAGCAGAGTTGCGCATATGTAACAGTTTAGCCTATTTTCCTGGGGTAAGTATTTATCAGGGCTTTATTAAAAATGTGTGTTAATTACTAATTAACAAATTAATTACCTTACTTACCCAGGGCTCTATCTAGTTCTCCGTTTCCAGCCAGGCATAATAATGTCTTTCTGTAAACGATCTTCTGATATCTTCGGAAGATAGAACTAGGTTACATGAAATGAAAATTGAAAGTTTGTAACGTCCTAGTTTACTTGTGAAATAAGAATTTAAATTTTTAAAATACAAAGTCAAACAATTTATTAATCAGTGACAAATTACGAAAGAACAAATGACACCAATGTGTCGAGTAATTTACATTTAATTACTGCTAATTATTCCATACTTTTTAATTACTTATTGACCTTTAAAATTTATATATATCGAGAAGATAGTAACTTGAGATTTCCAATTAAATATTTAGAAATGAATATTCAAGGGACAATTTTTACCGTTCATGTGTTAACCGTTTATCAATTAAAAATTCTTCAACTTAGTTAACATTAAAATACATTTTCTTTATTATTATCTAAAACGTACCTGCTCGTATACATTACTTATTTTTAAAACACTTTAACACATATTAAACATTGCCCATGGCTTTTGGAATCACTAATCACTGCACATCGTTCCTGGAATCAGCGCTCTTACACACAAATTATATAAACTTTTACTCATTTGAAATACATAAATAATCGCTTCTGACTTCTTCTTTTGTCGCGTTAATAAAATTTGGCACCGGCCTTGACATCTTAAATTTCGAATACTGGAAGCTTATAAATTTCTAGGTTATGTCCGAAAGTGCCTTTACGTCCGTCTCGTTCAAAGACTTTTGGAGAACTGGGGTCGTTGCAAGGACACGCTAACTGAATTTTCCAACCCTCGGTTATTATTTTGAATTTTTTGATTGGTCCGTCAGATCATGCGATATCAGACCATGCTTACGTCACATGAGTTGATGTCAGTTAATTACCCCAAGTTACCACTCGTACGATATTTTAAATTTTTACCCGCTAGGGGCGCTACTGTCTATGCTGGCTTCACAATGTGCATCCATAAAAACAAAAATTTTCTTTTATATTGGGACGATATAATTATTAAATAAAAATTAAATATATAAATGAAATTATATGGAACACCTTATTTTTAAGAGTGTTACACTGTATACCCCTATATTAAAAATCTAATGTGATTTCTTTCCGAATAGTTTACCTATATATACACTCTCTCTCTATAATATATATATATATATATATGTATATATATATATATATATATATATATATATATATATATATATATTAAATCTGGTGATAGGTTTTCTTGTAATATAGTTCATAAATAAAAAATATTTCAAAAACAAGAATACTTTTAATACATATATTATTCAAAGCTTTTCGCCGGTAAAACAGTACCAGCATCTTTAGGAAAAATAATTATATAACAAATATATATATATATATATATATATATATATATATATATATTTGTAAATGGTGCATGGAGTTGTATGGAGTAGCCTTATAACATTTACAACCTCCCGGTCTAACTAGAGGCTGGGATGTCGTAACAACAAGAGTTATGGGAGACGAATTGGTAAAATTAGAGTGATCTTATTAAATTCATAACGTATACAACAGTAACAATTTTACGAAGTTTTATCTTTTGCCTGTTTTATAATCTCAACTGTCTTAATTTATTTCTTTATTTTATAGATTTTGTTATGTGATAAAATACAGCACAGTAAGAAAAATGCATTTAATGGCTACGTTTTATTACACGACTAAATCTTTTTTTTTCTTTTCTCATGTAATAAATCCAATGTTCAAGTACAATTATTATTTAATGTTTATTTCCGAAGTATTAAACTAATATTATTTATTAAATAATTTTATTTTATATATGTATTATATAATCATATTTTGTCAGATAACAATGTTGTAAACATACACTTAAACACACACACACACACACAAACTCTCACACATACATAAACAAACACACACACACACACACACAAACAAACACACACACACACACAAATATATATATATATATATATATATATATATATATATATATATATATATGTGTGTGTGTGTGTGTGTGTGTGTGTGTGTGTGTGTGTGTATGTGTGTGTGTGTGTGTGTGTGTGTGTGTGTGTGTGTGTGTGTGTGTGTGTGTGTGTGTGTGTGTGTGTGTCTGTGTGTGTGTGTGTGTGTGTGTGTGTGTGTGTGTGTGTGTGTGTGTGTGTGTGTGTGCATTATATATTTAAATGTGTATATGTAGAATATTTTGTTCCTTTTTATAATTAAGAGGTTCAAAATTTTTGTCACTCTTACTTAAATTAGTTTCGTTTAAGGAAATTGTTTTACACAGGTATGAACAAAATAAAATGTCCGCGGCAAATAAAAGGCCTCAAAAATGGTTTACTTTGTTTGGACACTGGTGAGTTCAATCTAACTGTGGAGGTCAGAGGTGGAGTAGTTTGATGATCGGGATCGAAGAGTATAGTGGTAAAGGGCTGAAGGAAGAAACAGTTACGCGCGTAACCGGCGGGTACGAAGTTTAGCTTTGTATAGGGGAAAGAGGAGTTTCGTTTTATGAGCTGGAGGGATAGAGGGTAATAAGAATTTGAATTAGGAATAGGAATTCAAACTAAATTAATTTTTAATATTTGAAATAGTGTTTTTGATAAAATCAAAGACTTTTATTAACAATACCCGTGTTATGTAAAAGTCTTTAACATATTTCTATCTCGTTTCATCTCCTTTCTTATGAATAATATATTACGTATAGGATGAATTTACTTATAGGAACTGAATCATTACAACATACGTTTGAACATATCAAAAAAGTTAAATATATTTAAATAGGTATAATAATGTGGCAAATGGAGTTTTAGAAAGTTTAAATAACATTCCAAACCAATTTAAATATCAGTAAGGAAAAAAGGAAATGGTTTATCAAATCTTTCTGTAATAGCAATTACAAGGACAAATGTCTGAACTTGTATTTTTTAAATTAGTCTCATTAACAAAATATTTATATTTTGGATCCAACCCCAAAACGGACATATATTAGCTTCAATTTTGACAGATTATAAACTATGCTAGGCAGTTTATGCATTAGCTTAACTCAAAACGGAAAAATAGTTTTTAACAATGTTTAATTACCAGAAAATAATAACTAATAATTATCATAAAATAATAAAAAGATAACTTGTGAGAAAAAATTAATAAAAAAAACACCAAAAATGAACAAATAAAATGGGGAAATAAATCTAAATTTACACGTAAAAGCGTCCAAAAAATTACAAGCTTCTTAATAAAAACAAATTATAAATCACAATAAATACACGTTCCGTTAAAAATATACCAAATAATATCACCACAAAAAATGCAATCATTACTACAACCCAAAACCACTACTACAACACAAAGATCACTTCAACCTAAATCACCGCCGCCACCTCCATCACAATCCTAACATCATTCCAATTCTAAACCCATCGCCACTATCATAACCCAAACACTAGGGCAACCTAAGCTACCCCATTCATCACCACTACGCAATATCACTGTAACACAAAACCGGTCACTACCTTTACAACGCAAATATCTCAGCTATCCAAACCCAGTCACCATCACAACGCAAAAATCATTGCAATCTAAGCCACCGCCGTCAAACCAAGAATCAAACATTATTGTATCCCAAGCCACCACTGCCACAGTCTCAACGCAATATCACTGCAGTCCAAACCCCGCGCCAAAAACAAAGAAAATAAACAGTCACCACAATCACCGATACTCCCTACATAAGCAGTAGTAACACCTCCCATAAGGAATCATTCTTATCAATATTATATTCCTTTATTATCATGTTTATTGTTGTAGTGATTATTAATTAGTTTTTACATAATAATTACTGACAATATTTTTTTCAACAACGTAAAACAACGAGATATAAATTATTTCCTTTTATTCCCATTACATTTTATAAATATATAAAACACGATATTTGTAAATAAGAATCATAATTATTGTGCTCATATTAGATCCACAAAAAAAAATCAAAAACGGTTTTAATCGAATATCGTCTGCAATATTTACTAAACCTACGTATGACTCAGTGCCAGAGTTATATTATCTATAGTACTAAAAGACGACAGTATGAAACTCATTAAATTGTATAATTTATAGCTTAACTTTAGTTATTATAATGGCATTGTCTACAAGCTCCTAAGATTGGATGCGGCTTTAGTGCTTAATAAAGGGGCTTGCATAATATTCATAGCTTAGAGATGATAGTGAATGGCATAGTGTGCATTTACCAGAAAATAATTACCATCTTAAACTTTACGTAAGTCCTTATTTAAACGCATTACAATATTTAGTGGAAGTAGTGTATTATGTATTAACAAAAAATTGAAATGAAAAAACAAGTTTAGGAGAAAAACTATAAACTTTTCAAGTAAATTTAAAATTTTTTTTTTTTTTAGCTTTTATACTATAAGTAATAATTATTATAACATAGACAAATGAAAACCATTTCTTGAACTGTAATTGCATATAGGAATCAGACAAAATAAACATACAAAGGCTTTTTAAAGTTAATTATAGAAGACCAAACGCTAACCAATTATATATTTACTAATTAATGATTTCCAATGATTTATGCTTATGAGAGACTACGGTGTATTTTAAAAGCCTTAATTATACCAAGAGCATAAAAGTGGAAACAATAATGAATTGATTAATTTCTTTATTATAACTTTATTTATGTAAAACATTAATTAATATTTAAGAAAAGTGAAACGGATTATGAGGTTTAAATGTTTCAAAGTGACACTTTACATATTACCTTAACAATTACATAAATGGTAACAATAAATATGAATAATGTATTGCCTATTGTAAAACTAGGAAAGCATTTTAAAATATTTGAAAGCACTACACACAGTTTATTTATTTAGAAGGCTTTTATATTTCCGTTTGTTCCGAGCTTTAAGAACAATAACTACATCTGTAACACCATAGTTGCCGTTTGTCAGTCGACTAGTACATACGTCACATTATTTGTGGGTTTAATACAACTTTGTGGATACTGTGTCTTTTGTCTCTTTAAGCTCTTACAGAGTTTTCCATTTATAAAATATTTACGTCAAAATTTTTTTTTCAAAAACTCTACTGTCCATATGTATTATGCATATATAGGCCTATATATATATATGTTGATACGTATTCCTTCACGGATGGAAAAATATGATGAATAGTTAATAATATTAACTCTAGATATGTACTCTAGATATTATCTAGAGTACATCCGTTCATTCTTTAGTGTATGAATTCGCAGTTCCGACGTTTCGCTAGAATCCCATCCAGCATTGACGAGGTGAACCCAACAGCAGTTGAAAAGTGAGTGAAAAGAGCAGATAACTCTGCTTCTATATATAGAGGAATGAAGCCACGCCCATTGACGTCAAAGCACACACACCTGATCCAAACAATTACTCACATTCCTGAAACCAACGGTAAAGGGAAACGTTTATAATCCCCGTTCATTGTTTTCCCAATTTCTAAATGTATTTTAAGTCCAGTGCATTATAGTTTAAATAATGTTTAGTTTGTATTCGGTCGTATTCTTGTATTGCGTGATATGACCTTAACACTTTCCAGCTCACTATAATAATGAAGAAAACAATTTAATAACTTTTAATAATAATAATAATAATAATAGTGAACCTAACTAAGATAAAAACGGTAAAAAAGCTAAAACTTTCCATACATTTTCCCAAAACTGATGTGATACGTTTTTGTGTCATTGGGCATTATAGCTGTAAAATGTATTGTTTCTTAAAGAACATAAGATTCGAATTTGTCATTGCGTTTTGTTAAAATGCAGATAATAGTTGAGCAAGTCACTCCAATTTCCTCTTTAATTTATGAATACAAATGTATTGACAATAACATAAACATGTACATTAAAATATATGTACATAAAAATATATACAATAACATATGTATTGAAAAATTATAAATCTTTTTACTAAATCACTCAAATAACGGTTTGCACAATATAGAACACTATTTTGCTTGATAATCAAGAAAACATTTCTTATTCTTTTTTAAACATAGCACTTTGTTACACTTTTGGTCATATTATATTTGAATACACTTTTATACAAAGCTTACAACGTAGTCTGTTTTCAATAGGAACTGGAAAATGTACAATTTCATCAAAACGAATGTCACTTGTAGGATTTGCAGTAAACCGCTTGCCTTTTCTTGGTGTTTATTTTAGCTAAAGATTGCGAATTTAACGGTCGTCCTCTATTGCTATTTAGAGATTTCCCAGGCTTCAGCTAGCTGTGTGCAATTTCTGAACGGAAATTCAGTAAACTCATATAGTTGTATTCCATGTTGTTTGCAATGACGATACTCCAACCAACAACTTACAGTTAAAATAGTGTTTAGTTTGTGTTTGGTCGTACTCTTGCATTCGTGATATATCCTTAACCTTACAATAATCCTTAATAAATTTACAATAACTACAGACGCTCTTTTAGGGGAGGCTACCATTTTAATGCCCCGATATATTTTAAGTTATAATCATCAAATACTTTCGTGCAATAACGGAACATTATTTTCCATTTTGTTTATTTCTATTTCAGACAATACTAAATACTGAAAGGTTTACATAATCAATATAATTAACTACAAAATTTAATTAGAAAATAACTTTTAATTAATGTTGTTTTAAATATGAACCATATTAAAGATAATGAAGACATGAAGCCTTACTGTTACTGTCGAAATCTTTACTGTTAACCTTATTCACATTTCAATAATATTAGTATAATACGATTATAACGTAACAGAATGGGTTTTAGTATTTCAATTGAGTCTTAAAAAAATCAACGACTTTAGAAACGGGAAATTACTAAATTGGGTTCGTTTATATCATAAAGAATGTGCTTCCTTTCACCAATACAATACAGGAATTAGATTCCACCCCTTGCAAACATTGCATAGTCAGGTAGCGCGCTGTTGTTTGTTTACGATACCTGTTCGAGAGGGTCTTGACTTAATATCGCCGGAATCTTCTACCACTCACATCTTTCTACGAGTTCTACAGATACCGACAAAAGACTTAGAAAAAATAACACAATTATTCCGAAAGAGAATTTCTTTTACAAGATAGAAAGTGTCGGTTTGTTTGTATGAGATAGATAGTTTGACTATGTGTGAGTGTGTGTGTGTGTCTTTCATGTTTATTGTAAATTAGCAAGAATCAAAGTTGATAATTTGAAAACCAGTTTTAGGAAAGTAAGATGTCGCTTTACTGTGAAGTTTGGTAATTATACACAAATGCACAAAATGCATTTACATACATAGGTGGCAATACATGACAACACTAGTTCAAACAATATCAATATTAATGTTTTGAAGTCCGTAAATACTATTGCCCTTAATATTATACCTATTATAACCAAATAGGTATTAGGGATCTATTTTCATAACCTTAAAAATATTCTTCACTCAAAGTTACAGGTTTAAGATATTGTAATTCCTAAAACAATTTAAATTATATATATATATATATATATATATATATATATATATATATATATATAGTTATATAATGGAAATATTTTTCCCTCCAAAATATGACCTCTGTCGGAAACATTTCATTGTCCTAATTGGCTTCGTGTTTTATTTACCTTCGGCTATTTATTTATTGAATCTTATTCGTTAAAATGTAATTGAATGTTCACAAGTCCAAATTATAAAATAAAACAAGTCGCCACAGGATGTCTGGCAAATGTGAAACTGAGAAACTTTTTTTTTTTTAAACTTGCATTAAAGAGATAATTATAGTAACATTAAAAAAAACAATATATTGAGTTTAGGAATGCAAATTAGTATATTTTTTTAAAATTTAAAGTACAAATACATATGGAGTGAAATAAAAAACTGTAAATACTGTCAGCATCTTAGTCAGGTAATTCTGTAATTATATTTGATGATACATTTAACGGTAGCCAAAGTATGTTATAAATAATATTAACTTAACATGATCAAGGTATCTTATAAATACTGCATCTATTGCTGTTGCATATCTAGTAGTAGGTATACATTCTCTCGGATTGTTGTTAATTTGCAAGGGAAATATTTTTTTAAAGAACATGATCTTTTGCTAGATTTACTTTTAAGTTCCTTTTAAAATCATCAGGTAATTGTTTACAAAAATCATTTAACACATGAGACTGTATGGAAAAAATTTCTATACGATTTATTATATTATAAAAAGTCTAATGATATCATTTATTTTTTATGATGTGAAACACACAACAACCATGTAAGCCAAATTCTCTTTCATTTTAAAATAAGATGCACACAAATTGCCCGTGTATGTTTGAGTAAGTGGACTTCTGCAGTATTTTAAATGGTTGGATCTATATTTAATTTAGTTTTAAAAAAGTTTTACATTTTGTCTGCCCTAACATTTTTTCAATTGTATTAGGTTAGGTTCAAAGTGATTTTGAAGTTATGGAAGTCAACTGCTTCATCTATAGCGAGACACGTTGCAAATACCAGTAAATTATTGAGTTTTAGACATTCAACATCTTGTAATCCAAAGCGTATTTCCTGAGACTTTAACAGTTTAAAGAATGAACTGATAGTTCTTTAGTTCTTTGGAAAATCAGTGGTCAGTGTTTGCAATTTAGAAGTATGGCCCTTATATAAGATTTATCTCGGGTACATATAAATAAATCTTCATTACCTTTCACTAAATAGATTTAGATTTACTTTCACAAATATTAAATTCCAACGATAATTTTCTTACAAATTATAATTTTAAGGAAGGAGTAATAAATATAAGTTTCTGCAAAATAAAATAATTAATTTCATTAAGCTTACAAGTAGTAAGTAATCTACTTGTGTAGCCTGCTGTAAGCTGCTTACGAAATGCAATATTGTCAGTCTGTTTGAATTTATCTCTTATTTTATTATTTGAAATCGTTATTCGTAATAGAAATGAATTAACAAGTATTACCTACTTAATTTCAAAGTATTACAGCCAACTGAATTTCGTCTTTAGCTTGCTTATTATGATTTTAATAGATATGAAAAATTTTTGAATCGTGTACGTACTTTGAGGAAGAAGGAAAGTTTTACATTTATCGATGCTTGAAATACAATCAAAATAATCAAAAAAAATGCCCTTGTGCACATGTAAATTCGGACTTTAATTATAAACAATGTCACTGCATAAAAGTACTCTAAAACTCTCTAACATAGAGAGAAAGACTGTCGCTACCCCATCATAAGGTATTACCCACCGTACGAAATATTTTACATAATGAAGGAGGGAAAGAGTCAATATTTACAAAGAAAAGAATATTGCAACTTCGGTTGATAATTTTCAATTGGCTCTAATTTTCATATTACATATATTAAAAGTGCTACAAGCAGGTGTCTAGTAATAATTTTGGGGATACCTTAGTTTTAATGATAGAAGAAGGGATAAAACAAGGTTTAGGTGAAACAACGTAAGGATGGTTTTGGATAATTAATTTCGAAGCTTGATTTATAATTTTGATATTGCTAATAATAATGAACACGTTGATGTTCGTGTAATATTAAGCATTTTTATAACAATATATTATTACCAGATGTACAACAACATGAACCTACACCAATTTTAAATTCGTTATCTTTTGCTTAGGCTACGTCACAGTTAAAACAACCTAATAACCTTTAAATCTTATAAAATCTCCGTTTCCTAAAACTGTAAGCATGCATTATTCTGGGGGGGGGGGCATTAAAGTCGAGCAAAATGTTAATATAAGAACCAAATTCAAGCAATAAATTTTAATATCCCTAACCGGTTATATTGCACAATATTATAATAAATCCCTGCAAAAAGTGATGAAATTATATGACCAGCTTATTTCTGAATAAATAAGTTATTGTTCCAAGAAAGAACAAAGTTACTGTAATATTGTTTATATCGCTGGAAACCTTAGGTAACTAGAAAAATAATAAGGTACTAATGAAGACGCGAGAATAAACTTATTTTATTAATAATTATAATTTTTTATAGTATCACATTCTGCTCCTTTCTTTATATTTACCATGAACATCCCAAAGTTAGTATACCTCATTTCTGTTACTCTTTTATCTTCCTACAAAACTTCTTCATTTTGTCAGAGTAATTAGGATTTTTATTCAGTCCTTTATTTAAAAGTGTCTCTTTCGTTATCTTTCCCATGAGTATCAAAACATTAACATCACGTTTTAACTATTATCGATTCAAATTAGTATTGTCTTTATTTTTATTGTTTTGTAAGTCATTTTTTGTTTTTATTTAATTTCTCATTCATTTCGTATTGTTCATATTTTTCAGATATTTAGTTCTAAATGTACTTACAATTAACATATAGGGTATACCAGTGTGGTTCTAACAGGGGCAAGTTGGTACATTTAGTTTGGAAGACAAACTATAGGTAGCAGGATGTAGCCGTACACGACATCTGTTCGCTTTTATTCCAGCAGTGTGTATCTGGAGTTTTGTTGCGATGCTGTTAATGTTTCTTTTGTTATAGTAGATTGTCTGCAAAATGTGTTGGGTTAAGATATTTACTCCTTCCGGGCAACAAAAGGCAAATAAGTGTTTCTAGCATCATTATATAGATTGGTATTTGAAGTTCAGTTTCATTAAACCAATTCTGTTTCGTGCACGATTTAAAATTTCAGTGAGTGGACCGAGTTGAGCCACGTTGTGACGGTGTCCTATTTTGGCTCAATTAAAGTGTAATGTACTTGTTTTCAAGTAGTAGTAAAAATCTTGGTACAGTAAATTATAAAGTGAGATTATTTAGTGGGAAAACTAACATGGGTCGTGGAAAACTGACTATAGATCGGCAATAACATAGCTACTACAGTAATAAGTTATTATGGCACACAGTTAAAATATTCAGTTATAACTAGATTGAAATTTAGTATCTTGTAAGATATAGGCTACTAAGGAAAAGGAAAGCGAATACATGGAGGGGATTGAGAAAATATACCAACAGAATTTTATGTATCTCAGAACAAGGAAACTAACTGAGCGAATATGTAGCCTACCGCAAGCTTCAAAAACTATTCATGACATCAATCCTAAAGAGCTAGGACGTTTCGCAAAACAAACACAACTGTTGTGCCAGAGATTTGGATTGTCGGTGAACCAGCAAGTGAGTAATAATTAGGGATAAAATGTATCGAAAATCATACAAATCTTTCCATTCATCAAAAACCGGCGTAAACAATTTGAGGAAAAGAGGGTTGTGTAATGGTGTCAGATGCTAAGCCACTATAGTGTTTGATGGTAATGCTAAAGGCAACTACTTCGATAAATACAGGTCAATCTGTTTCAATCTGTGTGTAGTAGGAAGATTATTGTTTACCTGGAAGTTTATGTACAAGCAATGGCGATTGCAATGTAATAAGAATATTAAATCTCTTTTATAATAGAAAAGAGTAAATCTCTTTTTAAAAAAGGAATAATAATATTTTAAATAAATAATTTATTTGTAACAGTGCTTTTCTAATATTTTAACAATGATAAATAGGTGCTCAGACGTTGTTCGCATGGTGAAATGTATGCATTTTCCACTGATTTTTCATTGTGAAATAAGTATGTGGTTTAATTGAAACGATATACTAATGAAAAATATAACATCCGTTAAAATAATCTACAATTTTGATTTTATTCTAGTAATATAACTCATATTATTATTTTTGATAAAACGTATTTGATTTATAGTATTTTTTACTGTAAAGTGAATTTAGATTGTACTATTTACTTTGGTTACATATTGGATTTTTTTCATCATTTTTACTATTCACAACAAATGGTAAACTATTCTTTAACGTAAAACAAGTCTTAGTCATGTAACTCTTATTGGTACTGGAATTATAAATCTATTCATTATTTTATAACTGTTTATTTTGAAATGCATCTAGATGATAATATTCACTTTCGTTACATAATTGTTCATCACTTTATCATTTCTATCACGTTTACTATTAAATAATCATAACAGATGTTAGAATATTCATAAATGTATATTTTCTTGTTATCTTACTTTTATTTTTACTTGTAACACTAATTAACTTGTTTTGTTTTATAAATTGTTTTAAATTTGAGCAAACAGACTATCTGACGCATGCGCTGTGACTGTAGCCTGTTTCTTTATGTGCAACGAGATGAGGAAGCTTATACTTACTTCTTACAACGTCCGTACGTAAATCCTCATCTATTCGACGTCTATCCTCCCAGTAGCAAATGTTAGTTCCATTGTTCGGTGATATTAGAGCCTTCCAGTCACTTAGATACTTTCCTTTCCTGCAAAATTGCACATTGGGCAGGGCGAGGAAGCTTATTGGTTGAATCTTTGTGGTGGAATTGTATTCAGTGTGTACTGAAAAGTTAATCTAGTGTAGTAATTTACTTTTCTTAATTAAGTATAATATCTAACAAAAAATGTACGAATATGTAACAACCTGTTAAAAGTACGTCACAAAAAACACCGCTTTATGACAAGGT
>JBAIZL010000001.1:111785349-111805349 GCA_036971475.1 Prosapia bicincta | reverse complement strand
ACTCTCGTTTGAGGATTCGACCGAGAAGGTCACTGTTTAAATTAAATTGCAGAGAAAGTCATAATGGACTTTTAAATTTCATTAATCTGGCCGCGGAGTGCGCGATTTGGTCGTAAAATGTCTAACAATAACGACTAGCGCAAGCTAGTCATTCGATAATGAGAAAACCTCGGTTAGATTTCTTTTCTTGAAGAAGATGACGTCGCCTTGTGCCGCTGCCTGGAAAGAAAATCCTTCAGACGAGAACAACTGCCAGTCTGAAAGGAAGGATCTGGCCACCCAGGACATACAAGGGGGATCCAGGAAAGTGCGAGTCGGGCAAGTCATAATTTCTGTACAATTTTAAATATTATAAACCAGATTATTTGGAAAAATTTCTAAAGTCAAAAACGACAAATTAAAGGTTTAAATAACTAAGTCATGGCTTTATTTCTTGAAAAATAAATTAAAATATGAAGCTTATTAAATATATATAAAAGATTTATGTGAAATTTTAAATGATTGATAAATGTTAAAGTAATAACTGTTATAATTTGGAAAGATAAACTTATAAAAGCACAATCATTAAGATGTTTAGAAATTGATATGTTTTATTAATTAACGTAAAATCATGTATAACTTGTTTGATAATTTATAAAGGATTGTTGTCAATCCAAACTCAGTTTATCAGAAATTTAAGGTAAATTGTATTTGTCCAAAAAAATTGGTAAACAATTCTTAAGTGTTAACAAGTAGTGTTAATAACAATTTTATTCTCTAATAATTTCATATATAAATAAATAAATGTCAAGTAACTGCTGGTGCAAAGTCAGCCCATAAATTAAATGAGTGCAGCAATTTGATATAGGATCTGTCAACCTCCCTGCAATCAATGAAAATATGTATTTGGGTAGTAAGAGACAATTTAATTTATGTTCTAATATGTATAAACGTCATGAAATTATGTTGTTAAAAGAATATGATCCTTTTATTTAACAATTATTATTTTTCACGCGATTAAATTCAAAAGTAAAACTAGATGTCAAGATATTATTTTGATTTAAAGAATATGATCATTTGTTTGAATTTCGTTATTGTAATATTATTAAATTCATATTTCAAGCAAAGGTTAGTGAAAAATTTTATTAAATAATCCTGTGTGCTAAGTAATAAATGTAATATTTCCCAGCTAGAAAATTTATCTAATAAAACCATTGAAAGCTTTAAATGCCATACCAGCAAGCCTAATAGGGTCATTTATTTTAATAAATTACATATAATAAATGATCAAAGTGCACCTTATAATAACCGAGGAACCCACCCAAAGAATTAAATTTAACAACCAAATCAGTTTGAGCTAGGCCAACACTAGCTGGTTTTATTTCCAAGTCCAGGGGTTGATACCCACTGGCAGATCTTATCATATATAACACAGGGCCTCAGTAAAGAGGATATGGTAGGATGTTATCTGACACGGACTTCACGAGAGCAGGAACATGGAGCAAACAGGTCTACAAAGCATGGTAAGGTATTAATTTGTGTGATAAATTTCTGTGTTTTTCAGCTACCCAATGTTACACCGTTTGACACATCACTGACCTTACCATGATCTTTTCAATCTTAGTAGACAGAATCCACAGGGTGGGTTTTTTAATTACGATTTAAATTCATGTTCTTGTAATTGCGAGTTGGGCAAACGTCGACAGGTTTGTGGCAGGTCGAGTTTGCTAGGGTCGGGAGTGAGTGAGCTGGGTGAAGGTCCGTTGCAGATATGGCGCCCGCACTTGGGACTCGAATAAGGAAGGCACGATTAGGCAAAATCATTAATAAATTTTAAATTAATTTAACCCAGCTAAAGAATTTTAGTGGGTAATTAATTATAATAAAAAAAAAAAATAAAAAAAAAATAACGAGAATAGGCAGGGAGTAAAGCCATTAAAAAAAAAAAAAATAATAATAATTAAATAAAAATTAAATTAAAAAGAAATAAATAAAATCAAGAAATCTAACTAGGTACGAGAGTACAACACCTTAGGCATTATCTACGACCCGCACCGAACGGCCAAACCAAATATAAAATAAATTTATAAAATTAGAAATCACATATAAAAATAAATATCTAGTCGCATCTATAAATTTAGTTAAACAAACTTTAAATTTAAACAAAATGGCAAAACCCGAAGCGAAATCCGACATGGATAAGCTTTTAGCCTATATGAAAGCAGAAAATGCGGCTAGGGACAAGCGCGAGGAAGAAAGGCGCGTAAAAGATAAGGAAGAAAGGGAATTAGAAAATGCGGCTAGGGACAAGCGCGAGGAAGAGAGGCGCGTAAAAGATAAGGAAGAAAGGGAACTAGAAAACGCGGCTAGGGACAAGCGCGAAGAAGAAAGACGGCTAAAAGAAAGGGAATTAGATAAAGCGGTAAGAGAGGCCGAAAGGGAGGAGGACAAGAAACAACGTCGACAAGAGTTAGAGTTAGCCGAAAAAAGGTGGGAGTTAGAGAAATTAGAACGCCAAAAGATCCTAGAAGCGTTTCACGATGAAATGAGCAAATATAGGGCGGATTCGGAAAGTCGAACGAGCAACCTAGAAGGGAAAATGACCGAACAGGCCACCGTGATCGAAAAAATAAAAAACGATGTAGAGGTTCAAACAACGCAGTTAAGCGAGAAAGTAAATAAAGTAAGGGAGGACGTAAAGTCTGTAAACCAACAGGTGAAAAAATTAGAACATAGGCTTACTAGTTCAGGGACGGCAGGGCCAATAACACAAATATGTTTGCCTACAGTGTCAAACAAATTGAACGAGGCATCCTATAGGAAAATAGAGTTTTGGGGTACATCGCGGGAAGACCCGATCGAGTTTCTCTGTGAAATGGAGTCGTTATTTTCTGAAATCGATAATACGATGGAGGAAATTACAAAGCTCAAGATCATAGAACGATATATACAGGGTTCAGCCGACAGTTGGTGGAGAGCTATAAAGAAGGGGTCTGAGACATACCAGGATTTCCGCAAGGAATTCACTCAGCACTTCTGGAGCTTCCACCAACAGGAAAGGATTCGGAGGAAATTAAGTCAGGGCAAATATAGTAATAACGGACCTTCCAACATGGCGGAATATTTCGTCATGATGGTAAACAAGGCGAAGAACTTAGATCCAGTAATTCCCGAAAAGCAATTAATCTTCATGATCATGAAGCATTTCGGGACCAACGTTCAATTAGCTAGTGTGGGCAACCCCACGCAGAACATTAAACAAGCTATTGCGTTTCTAATCCAACTCGACAACGTGACGGAGAACGACCGCGCTAACGGAAATGCAAACCGGGCACCACCGCGCTTCGTCACTTCTAACCACCAAAGACCCGACCATAACCCAAGATCCTATGGTGAACTCCAAAAAACAACCCCACCGAAGTATCCTAAGAAACCCAATCCGCCACGTTCTATCCCCGGACCTAGTGACACACAGCAAAAAAACTAGAAACGAGGATCTCTAGCAACAAGGAGCATTGTCCGTTAGCGCGTCTAGGGATCCGAGGAAAGAGATCGCCGGAACGCAATAGCCCGAAAAGCAAAAATCGTCAAGTTTACCATCGTGACGAGATAGTGAGCCTGAACGGTTTAGCCTTATTTATGCGGGACGAATTGTTAGAGGAACCCGATAGTTGCATAAATAAAATTGAGCAAGTAGAGCAATGCCCATTGATTAGCTGCAAGATAAATGGTATGGAGATATTCGCAGAAGTGGACACTGGTGCACAAATGTCCGTGATTAATGCGAACAAATACCTGGCCTTGAAACAGCAAGGAAACATGTTTTACGAACTACCAGTAGCTAACATGGGGGTTCTAACAGCAATCGGCTCGACATGCAAACGGGTTAAGTTACAAACTTTCTTACCTCTAACTCTTCAGGGTCACACAAAGGAATTTGTATTCCTAATAGTGGAAAACTTACGAGTTGACCTCATATTGGGGATGAATACTTTGTGTGAGCTTAAGACCCGCATAAATCTGGAGAGATCGTTTATCTCCTATGAGTTGGACGGGGAAATGCTCTGGCAGGATTTCGAAAAAACGGGAAAAGACGGAAAAATATGTTTACCCGATAAAAATAATAAACAAAGGCTAGAAGCCAACAGGGAAATAGAAAATATAAATCAAATAAACAATGTAAATGAAAAGAATGTAGGCGTAAGAATGAAAAGTGATAAAATGAATGTAAAACAAAGTATACAACGTACTCTGTCACAGACAGGAGAAAAAAACCAAAACTTAAAATGTAAACAAAACAAAAATGTAAAGAATCCGAAACTAGAACTAAAAATAAAAGTTAATGCAAATATATCAGTAGGCGGTAATCCCCGAAATAGCAGGGAGCGAGAGAAGTTAGAAAATAAAAGAATGAATGTAGGATGTAATAAAAGGAGCAACCCAAATCCATTAAAAAATGGTGAAACTAAAATAAATCAGGGTATAAACCCAACAAATATAAATAAAGGGAAATTAAGGAAAGAGATTAAAGGAGGAAACGGGATCAAAGAATCCACAAATAAAGGCCATGAGCCACAAATAAAAAAATTAAGTAA
Source organism: Prosapia bicincta (assembly GCA_036971475.1). Classification (NCBI taxonomy): domain Eukaryota; kingdom Metazoa; phylum Arthropoda; class Insecta; order Hemiptera; family Cercopidae; genus Prosapia; species Prosapia bicincta. Next base: position 111,800,775 of record JBAIZL010000001.1, on the reverse strand, counting down.
CTTGCAGGATAGACCTGAAGTCACAACAAAGAAAAAAGCTAATTATAATAAATTAGCCAACTGCTCATTTTATACACAGTCTAATAACATAAATTCGTCAACTAACGAATCGCTAAAATCAAAGCCCACTGATCGCGGCAAAATTGGAAAAACCTTAAATAAAGAAAAGGAAATAAATTACAAGGGACGGGCCGAATGGAAGAGGTTCCGTAAAAAACGGTTCAAAATTAATACCGATAAGCAATGTGTAAAAATAAGTAAAATTGAACTACAACATGTCCAAGATAAAAATAGTATATTAAGTGAAAATCAACAGGCAAAATTAAATGATTTATTAAATGAATTTAAAGATATATTTAGTGACAAGCCAGGCAGGGCGACTAAATACAAACATGCGTTAAAAATTCAAGAGGATAGCACGTTCATAAATAGGAACTATCCCATCCCTATGAATTTTCGAAAACAAGTCCGCGAAGAAATCGAAGATATGCTCCGACAAGACATAATAGAAAGATCAAGAACACCGTATATTAACCCAATGTTAGTCGTAGTAAAACCAGACAAATCAGTTAGACTATGCCTAGACGCCAGAAAGTTAAATCAGATAACGGTTCCGGACTATGAGGCCGCGCCGAGCATAGACGAAATCTTAAGGAAAGGTCGTAGCAGGCGTTACATCTCAAAAATAGACCTCACGGCAAGCTTCTGGCAAATAGCGTTAACGCATGAGTCTAAAAAATTTACAGGGTTTCTATTTGAAAATAAGGTGTATAATTTTAAAGTAGTCCCATTTGGATTGCAAAATTCATTAGCCGCTCTTGTACGAACCATAGACATAACACTGGGCATGGAAGTACAAGAGAATATATTAGTGTATGTGGACGATTTATTATGTCTGTCGGAGACATATCAGGAGCACCTAGAGCACCTGCGAATCATTTTTTCCAAGTTCAGGGAGGGAGGTTTAACAATAAATCCGCAAAAAACCTTGTTCTGCCAACGGGAGGTTAAGTTTCTTGGGTACATATTTAACCAAAAAGGGGTAGCAATAGACCCGGAGAAATTACAAGCAATACACGATTTTCCCGCTCCGAGAAACAAACGCCAGCTACAATCGTTTCTCGGATTTGTGAACTACTATGCTAGGTTCACTTGTAAATATGCCCAAGAAACGTCACCACTGTTACGGTTAATAAGAAAGGGACAGCCCTGGGCTTGGGATAGTGAGATGCAGGTCGCGTTCCAAAGGGTGAAGGATTTGTTTATTGACGCTGTCACTTTGACACATCCGATTGAAGGGCAGGGTACTTTTCTACAAACTGACGCTAGCGATAAGGCAATAGCTAGCCAACTTTACCAGAAGGATGCCGAGGGAAGATTACAAGTTATAGGTTTTGTATCTAGAACGCTTAAACACGCAGAGTTAGGGTATACTGTGTGTGAGAAGGAGCTCCTAGCCATTGTGCATGGGTTAAAGAAGTTCCGACCTTTGATGTTAGGAGCTCCGGTAACAATCATAACTGACAACAAAGCGTTACAATTCCTATACTCCTGTAACTTTACGAACTCGCGCATCACAAGGTGGATATTGGCAATACAAGAGTACCAACCCATTATGATACACTGCCCTGGGAAAGAAAATATCCCGTGTGATACCATCAGTCGGATGTATCAAACGGACGGGGAGGGAGGAAAATTAAAAAATGGACTAAATGTTGTAAAAATTGGCCAAATAAAGGTTGAGTGTCCATTGTCCTTCCGAAATCTGTTCGTAAACATGAGACAGGAACAAGAAATGCAACCTAATTTATTATATATAATTCAAAATATAGAAAATTGTAATAATTACGAAATCATAGAAAATAAATTATGTAAATGTATAAATGGAAAATTTAAATTGATGATCCCTGATTTAAGTATTGCCCCGTTTATTGGGCAAGTACATCAGTCCTACGCGCATATAGGCCGCAATAAAATATACAATATGATAAGGGATACTGTTTATATAAAAAATGCATACAGAAGAATAATGGAAGTAATTAGAAAATGTGAAATTTGCCAATTTTCCAAACCTACCAATAGATTCTCACAGGCTCAGACAAAACCCATTTTAACACAACAACCAGGCGAGATGGTAGCAGTGGATTTTTTAGGCCCGCTCCCAAAAGGAACTGGGGGAGTCAGGGATATACTGGTTGTAGTGGATGTGTTCTCTAAATTGGTGAAACTATACGCTGTACAACGACCTAATACACGTACTACAATCGACAGGTTAACCCAATATTTTCGGACAATAGGAAAGCCAAGAAAAATTCTTTCTGACTTCGGGTCGGCATTTATTTCCCGACACTGGAAACAATGGATGCAGGAGAATAATATCCAGCATACATTGATTCCTGTCAGGCATCCACAAGTAAATCAAGCCGAACGAATAAACCGGGAGATAGGAAGAATTTTGAGGTCCTATTGTCACGAAAGACAATCACGATGGGTGAAATATCTCCCCTATATAGAACAGGTGTTAAACACGACGCCTCATGAAATAACTGGATATGCACCTATCCAGTTACACTATGGAACGCGGCCAGTGTATATATGGGAGAGATTTCTACCGAAGGCTTGTATTAACGATGGCGGGTTAACCCAGAGAGAATTAGTACACACAGCTTTCGACAGGATCAGAAGGAAAGGCATAAGAAGAGCGGAAATAAAAAATTTTCAATGTAAGGAGATCACCTTCCAACAAGGGGAGTTAGTGCTAATTACCAAACATAACCGGTCAAATCTGAGTAAAAACCAGACCGATAAATTATTACTATTGTATCAAGGGCCTTATCGTATAGCGCGGAAAATTGGACGTAGGACTTACCAGGTAGAAAACATAATTACAAATAAATCTAGGGGAATTTACGATGTAAGGGACATCAAAAAATTTCATCAATAATTATAAATATGTAAAAAGATTAATTAGGCTACGAAGTATTTAAATGTACAATTATGAAAGGTTTAAAAATTTAAAGGGACAAAAATAAACGTAATGTAATAATCTGGATGGATTAGGTAACTTCGAATAACTTTAGAAATGGAATTTGAATAGGCTGCGATAAGTTAAGTAGTTGCGGATTCAACAACAAATAAGATAAGCAATCAGCTGCTTGGACGGACATGGGGCGACGGCCTAGAGTAAATCAAGCTAAATAAAACTTGTAGGATATTGCGTAGCATTGCACAGATAAAGTCGAAAACAGCAAAATGAAATGCGGTAGCTGACCTGCTCAAAAGAGAGGGGATGCCCAAAGTCCAACTAGCGGACGTTGCCAAGCGCGTTCAAGGCTACTGGCTGTCAGAATCAGCTGTAGTGGCCAACAGCGCGAAAGTCGCGTAATTCAAACATATAAATTGTCCAGATAACAGATTAAGTATAAACTGTAGGTGAAATTGAAATAAATCCATGTTAGTTCTATGTAACTTATAAATATAAAGAATGTAAATGTTAAAATATGAGTACATGGTATAAAAAGAATTTATGGATCAAGAAATAAAGCATTGTTTATGGGTATTAAGTTCAAATAAATTGTATGATATGGAAATAATGGCTTGCATCGTGAGTGCAAGGAGACAAAGTTTCAATGTGTTGAAAGTGTAAGATACTAATAATATATGTGTTATGTGAGTTTCAGGGAGAAGGACGCCTGAGGACATGAAGCCAATATATAATAGTGTTAAATAGTAGTAAGTAGTATTAAGCTCAATTTGGGAAAATGATCCCAAATTTCATTTAATAGCAGGGAGGTTGTAACGGAAAAAATTGGTTCCGTAACAATTGAATAGAAATTGAAAAATCTTAAATTTTTATAGAATAAGTTTATCTAGTTTTGCTAAGCCATGAAACTCAATTGCTAATTGAATAAGATAAAAACCGATTGTAATGTACACAAATGATGACTTTGCGAGTGCTTTGTGTGCTAGAACCAAAATCAAGTTCCAACAGAATATTAAATAAGCACGCTTAAAATCAAAACTGTGCATGAAAATCAAGTAGTGGGGGTAAGCAGCTAGTGAATTGGTTGCAGGTTTAAAAAAAAAGGGGACTCTCGTTTGAGGATTCGACCGAGAAGGTCACTGTTTAAATTAAATTGCAGAGAAAGTCATAATGGACTTTTAAATTTCATTAATCTGGCCGCGGAGTGCGCGATTTGGTCGTAAAATGTCTAACAATAACGACTAGCGCAAGCTAGTCATTCGATAATGAGAAAACCTCGGTTAGATTTCTTTTCTTGAAGAAGATGACGTCGCCTTGTGCCGCTGCCTGGAAAGAAAATCCTTCAGACGAGAACAACTGCCAGTCTGAAAGGAAGGATCTGGCCACCCAGGACATACAAGGGGGATCCAGGAAAGTGCGAGTCGGGCAAGTCATAATTTCTGTACAATTTTAAATATTATAAACCAGATTATTTGGAAAAATTTCTAAAGTCAAAAACGACAAATTAAAGGTTTAAATAACTAAGTCATGGCTTTATTTCTTGAAAAATAAATTAAAATATGAAGCCTATTAAATATATATAAAAGATTTATGTGAAATTTTAAATGATTGATAAATGTTAAAGTAATAACTGTTATAATTTGGAAAGATAAACTTATAAAAGCACAATCATTAAGATGTTTAGAAATTGATATGTTTTATTAATTAACGTAAAATCATGTATAACTTGTTTGATAATTTATAAAGGATTGTTGTCAATCCAAACTCAGTTTATCAGAAATTTAAGGTAAATTGTATTTGTCCAAAAAAATTGGTAAACAATTCTTAAGTGTTAACAAGTAGTGTTAATAACAATTTTATTCTCTAATAATTTCATATATAAATAAATAAATGTCAAGTAACTGCTGGTGCAAAGTCAGCCCATAAATTAAATGAGTGCAGCAATTTGATATAGGATCTGTCAACCTCCCTGCAATCAATGAAAATATGTATTTGGGTAGTAAGAGACAATTTAATTTATGTTCTAATATGTATAAACGTCATGAAAATATGTTGTTAAAAGAATATGATCCTTTTATTTAACAATTATTATTTTTCACGCGAATAAATTCAAAAGTAAAACTAGATGTCAAGATATTATTTTGATTTAAAGAATATGATCATTTGTTTGAATTTCGTTATTGTAATATTATTAAATTCATATTTCAAGCAAAGGTTAGTGAAAAATTTTATTAAATAATCCTGTGTGCTAAGTAATAAATGTAATATTTCCCAGCTAGAAAATTTATCTAATAAAACCATTGAAAGCTTTAAATGCCATACCAGCAAGCCTAATAGGGTCATTTATTTTAATAAATTACATATAATAAATGATCAAAGTGCACCTTATAATAACCGAGGAACCCACCCAAAGAATTAAATTTAACAACCAAATCAGTTTGAGCTAGGCCAACACTAGCTGGTTTTATTTCCAAGTCCAGGGGTTGATACCCACTGGCAGATCTTATCATATATAACACAGGGCCTCAGTAAAGAGGATATGGTAGGATGTTATCTGACACGGACTTCACGAGAGCAGGAACATGGAGCAAACAGGTCTACAAAGCATGGTAAGGTATTAATTTGTGTGATAAATTTCTGTGTTTTTCAGCTACCCAATGTTACACCGTTTGACACATCACTGACCTTACCATGATCTTTTCAATCTTAGTAGACAGAATCCACAGGGTGGGTTTTTTAATTACGATTTAAATTCATGTTCTTGTAATTGCGAGTTGGGCAAACGTCGACAGGTTTGTGGCAGGTCGAGTTTGCTAGGGTCGGGAGTGAGTGAGCTGGGTGAAGGTCCGTTGCAGTGTGTGTGTGTGTGTGTGTGTGTGTGTGTGTGTGTGTGTGTGTGTGTGGGTGGGTGGGTGTTTGGGTGTGTGTGTGAGTGTTATAGATAAAATTCTTTGCTCTCATGTCTTTATTATTAATAATTTTATTATTTGCATACCATAGGAATACTAATTACCATTTAGAAAACACCTCATTCACTATTATAAGGGATAAACCAAAACTATAACTTTACTGTTTTATATTCTTAAAGCGTATAATGACCATTATTATTCATTTCATATAGGTTTTTTCAAATTTTAATTTCCCAAATTTTATGTTATTTTATTCTATACAATGGGCTACAATATAAAACAAACAAAACAAGATACGTTTCTGCTAACATATTTTAAGTCTGCATTAGGAAGATTGTTTCGATTTACTTTTACAACATTTAGATACTAACGTTAGTGTTAACTGCACTTTATATTTTGATTGGTTAAAGTAGATGTTTATGGAAACTTATATCATATTACATAATATAATGGCCTATACTATATGTAATTCCTTACATAATAATATGTAGGAGGAATATTTAAATAACTTAAAAAGGTAAATTGAAATTTTGTAAATATGGTTAAATTTAAACAGCCTATAGGTGTTTTTAGCTATAATAATAGGTAAACCACAATACGTATAAATGTTTTTGCGTTTCAGACATTTTCTGCACAATGATCAAATAATATGAATATTGGTTAAAATAGTTGCATTAAAGTTTAGTTGTTGCCTTAAAAATTCAATGTTCAATTACATAATAGAACGTATCACGAAATGTATGCCTCTTACCGAATAGCATTTTGTATTGTAATCATCTTTAAAACATTCTTCATTCACAGTGATGAAAACATTTATCACTTTCGTTCATTGATAACGAACATTACAAACACTAAATGTTTGTATCCTAACTTCAACTTCAGTGCTATAGTATATCCTACAAATGCCATTCAAGAACAAATTCAAAATACTTCGAACTTTGTCATTGCTTTACAAAATACAAAACGGTTCACTCTCTTACCACCCTTATAATAAATTCTATTAAAACTTGTCTAAAGCTAGTGTTAGCATTGCTTAAAATTCCTTGTGTAATGAACTTACGTCTTTCTGAAGTTTCTAAGACTTTATCTCAATTGCAAAAAAGTTTTAATCGGTGTTAGTCTTGTTTATATGAAACCAACAATCTTAATGTGAATATCGATTAGTCGTGAGAATAATATTGTGTTTCTAGGGAAAAAATTGCTTGTTCCTACAAGCAGTGTACATTAGTGTAGTAAAACAGATTTCGAATTTTGTTGTCTCTTATATTGAATTTCCGAGAAGTGTGTTGAAACATCTCAGCAATCCCGGATCAGTCACAATAATTTGCCTCCTATTGTGGTTTTATAATATTGCTGGAACAGTGTGAACGGTGGTTTGGTACATTCGCCGTCTTAAGCATACAGGTATTTTGAATATGCTATGTTTACCTTATAAAACCACTTTTAAAGCATGTATATGACCATTTATAAAGTTCATAAGCATACGTTTGACAAAAATGTCTATGATAATCTTGGAAAACAAATTCTTCCACAAGTGTTTTACCACTTAAACAAATTAGGCAAAATAAATAAATTAATGTGATATATTATTTATTGTAAACCCATTGAATATGCTATGTTTACCTTATAAAACCACTTTTAAAGCATGTATATGACCATTTATAAAGTTCATAAGCATACGTTTGTCAAAAATGTCTATGATAATCTTGGAAAACAAATTCTTCCACAAGTATTTTACCACTTAAACAAATTAGGCAAAATAAATAAATTAATGTGATATATTATTTATTGTAAACCCATTGAATATGCTATGTTTACCTTATAAAACCACTTTTCAAGCATGTATATGACCATTTATAAAGTTCATAAGCATAAGTTTGTCAAAAATATCTATGATAATCTTGGAAAACAAATTCTTCCACAAGTATTTTACCACTGAAACAAATTAGGCAAAATAAATAAATTAATGTGATATATTATTTATTGTAAACCCATTGAATATGCTATGTTTACCTTATAAAACCACTTTTAAAGCATGTATATGACCATTTATAAAGTTCATAAGCATACGTTTGTCAAAAATGTCTATGATAATCTTGTAAAACCAATTCTTCTTACACAAGTATTTTACCACTTAAACAAATTAGGCAAAATAAATAAATTAATGTGATATATTATTTATTGCAAACCCATTGAATATGCTATGTTTACCTTATAAAACCACTTTTAAAGCATGTATATGACCATTTATAAAGTTCATAAGCATACGTTTGTCAAAAATGTCTATGATAATCTTGGAAAACAAATTCTTCCACAAGTGTTTTACCACTTAAACAAATTAGGCAAAATAAATAAATTAATGTGATATATTATTTATTGTAAACCCATTGAATATGCTATGTTTACCTTATAAAACCACTTTTAAAGCATGTATATGACCATTTATAAAGTTCATAAGCATACGTTTGTCAAAAATGTCTATGATAATCTTGGAAAACAAATTCTTCCACAAGTATTTTACCACTTAAACAAATTAGGCAAAATAAATAAATTAATGTGATATATTATTTATTGTAAACCCATTGAATATGCTATGTTTACCTTATAAAACCACTTATAAAGCATATATATGAGCATTTATAAAGTTCATAAGCATACGTTTGTCAAAAATGTCTATGATAATCTTGGAAAACAAATTCTTCCAGAAGTATTTTACCACTGAAACAAATTAGGCAAAATAAATAAATTATTGTGATATATTATTTATTGTAAACCCATTGAATATGCTGTGTTTACCTTATAAAACAACTTATAAAGCATATATATGAGCATTTATAAAGTTCATAAGCATACGTTTGTCAAAAATGTCTATGATAATCTTGGAAAACAAATTCTTCCACAAGTATTTTACCACTTAAACAAATTAGGCAAAATAAATAAATTAATGTGATATATTAATTATTGTAAACCCATTGGTCTTTAGACAATGACTTTGATTTTAAAAACTCCTAATTAAAACGAATATATTGACTTTTAAGAAGTCGATGATTTAGGTTGTTAATTGTGCGAATCACGTTCTGTGTAAAACCCAATTTGGTAATTCCCAAACCTTCCAACAAAAACATTTGAATATGGTAAACATAAAGTATTTTTTTCATTGTAAATTTTTTAATCAGTAGAAGAAAATTTATACTTAAAATTGTGTAGCCATAAATATTCTAAATTTTAATATAAATCCAAATTTTTAAAGAGGTATTAAAAATTATGTTTAAACAAACCATGTTTCATAAGTCTAATCTGTGATTTATTCTCTACCACATTACTAGTGATGATTTCCTTAGAAAGACTATTCGTTTTTTCTTGGAATGAAACAAATATAAACCTTTATTTTTAATAGCACTAAGACAGTGTATCAGATAAAACTTAAGTACGTTGGCAGCATTGTCGCTATACCAATCATTGTTTTATTAATATGTTTAGCTCGTATCTTTAGATATTTATAAGGCTATACATAATTGTGTGTAAGCAACTCTATTCTTGCAAACGCTCTAGATTGTTTTAATATCTCAGGATTTTCTATGTTTCTCTCAATTATTTTTAGAAGACATAGGTTTGTGTTTAAATAAAACATATATTTTTTTAGATTATTAGTAAATAGGTCAGATTATTAAAACTTTTTTTGGATGGGCAATGAGTTTTGGAAAAAAAGTAATTATTTGAAATGAGTAAAATTAAATGCTTTTTTTCTGAAAGAATGTTACCTTGTGAGCGCGGTCGTTGTCATAAGAAATAAACACCCTTTACTGTTACCTTACCAAGGCACTGCTTTAGGCCGACAAAACAGTCCTTTCCTACTCAAGTTCTAAATAATGTTTCATCAAAATGTTTATTAATTTATTAAATAATAGTTTTGTTTTATGAACATCTCGTACTCTGCAATCTTTTTGCACTTATGACTCTGTTATTGAATTAAAGCTGGAAACCAAAAAATACCCAAACAATAAACTTAAATTCTCGAGTAAAATATATCATTCCTACTTAAAATTCCTTTTAAATACTCACTTTTCGCAAATGTGTAGAGAAAAGCTGTAATAGGAGGGTTAAAGATAAATAAATACTCTAAATGATAATATAAGACCCATATTAGCACAAATGTGGATCTTACGCTATTGGCCCTAATTAATTTCTTTAATAAAACGAGGCACGAACAGTTTTGATACTTAGGTTTCACTAATTATTTAAAGATAAATTTTAATGTTGCTTAACCCAATTCATAAAGTTTCAGGATAATGAGATTATCATGTGAAATCAGTATCCAGTCCAATTTAAAAAAAAAACATTGATTCAGTTTAGAATTTTATATTTTTATTTTGACTATGAGATATAAATATTTTCATAATAACGAGTCCCCAAGCCTAAAGTATTGCAAGCGTAAACTTGTACGTAATAAAATATTTACTTCGTTTTGCACACGCACGAGGCCTCTCTCGTAAAAAAAAGTAAGTAAGAACAGTGGGAGAACAAGACCTGCCTAAGCATTAGGAAGTAGGATTTAAGACGTATAAGGAGTAACATATTCTTGAATGTTATAAGCAAGCAATTGTCTGCAATTATTATTATTATTATCGTGATATACTACATTAATTACAATTGTTTAGTTATAAGAAAACGCTCCTTAAAAGATGCCAATGGAAAGACATTGTAATTAGGAGCCTTTATTTAATGGTATTCAATTTATAAAGGTATATAACTTTAGGTTTATAGCGAAATTAATATACAATTTGAAAAACCGATATAATATCAAAGATCTAATGTTTTCCCTGCATAAAAGATACAATTAGACAGTATGACGTATGATAAAATATCTTTTATCTACATAAATGACTTACAATTATAAAATATAATTATTTATATGCTTTATATTTTATTATTTATATTTATTATGCTTTATAATTATTTATAATTTCATTGAAGATGCATGCATTAAATATTACAATATAGATATATTCTTTTTGCAAGTTATTTATTGCTGAATAGAGGTTAAATATTTGATCCTTATTACCCAACGGAATATTTTGTGAAGTTTACGCCTTTGTAGAACGTTTTGACGGTTAATGACAACGAGTTTCAATCTATAGTTTGAAAGACAGTAGCAACACCTGGTGGTTCTCTTTTGACTTCATTATGTTTTAGAAATTGTTGAATACCAGAGCTGTCCTTTAAGAAAATATATTTTCCCCTAAAATAATTTTCTTTTAAACACTACGAAATTTATAAAATGTTTAAACAAATTCTGTTTTATGATCACAAATTGGTTGGTAAAAAAATCACACACACACACACACATATATATATATATATATATATATATATATATATATATATATATATATATATGTATATATATATATATATATATATGTATATATATATATATATATATATATATATATATATATATGTATATATATATATATATATATATATATATACATATATATTACAGAATAATTATAATTTTCCATGATATAGTTTAAGACAACTATAGTTATTGGAAATCCAGGGTATTATTCATACAAAATATTCATTCATGTTTACGCTGGAAAATACTTCTAGCAATATGAAAATATGGACAGTTAAATTATGATTTAACTGTTCATATTAAAACACGGGAAACATTTAGATCACAAATGTTCTTCTTTCTTCTATATTATTATTTTTTAAATAACAATAATTTTTTTGTTGAACAACAATATTTTCTATTATATATATAAGTTTGATATGTAATATGTGGAAAGAAATATGTTATCTGATATATATTACAAATATTTTGGATGATAAACAGTTAGAATAAAAAAAATTCAACTTTTTGTCTCAGTAAAAACAAGTAAAACGTTAGTCCTTAAATTTACCAAATAAACGAAAATATAAAATTAATAGTCTGATGTTTGAATTTGTATTAGATATTGAATAATGGACACATGATTTCAGAGTCTTATAATATTTATTTTCGTTTCTAATTTGAAATATTATCTTTACATAATGAAATAATTTTATTTATCTTTTAAAGTAACTATAATATCAATATGTTTAATTAGTTTTATATATAATTAGTACGAAAAATATGAATAGCTACAAAAACGTAATAAAATTATAGAACGTAAGCTTGCAATTAAACTTGGACATGCCATTCATGCCTCCCAATATCTTTAATTCTATCTTCCTATATCCCTCAGCTCTTTCACCTCTAGTGCCAAATAACGTCGGGTTATATCTCAGTCTCTAGGTCGACTAAGCCTGAAAATAAATTCCTGCCGTCCGAGCAAGGATGTGTATATGTGCGGCTAAGACGAATTAAAGGACTTGATTGCATATCCACATGTAGACAAATGACATTTTTAACCAAGGAACAGTTTTGTGTAAATCACAGTGTCACTTTACACGGCATAGAAATCAATTTTTAATTTACTTCGTCTTTTAATTATTTATTCCTAAATTTAAAATGGTTTGTAGTAATTATATTCATAACCAGAAGTAGTAATGTAGAAAGGTATTTGTATATTTTTGGTTCTTCTGGACGCAACATTAATAATATTTTTGACTGTACCAAGTAAAAGAGAAAAATAATCTTGTGTCACGCCAAAGCCCATACAAAAGCGCTCTAGTAGCGTCTATAAAAGTAAATTACATTTAAAGGTAAATATTTTAAAGGACATACTTTTATTACAGTCAAGGGACAAAAACAAGTTGTGTCCGGAATTGTTTCAGCCACTTGACTTTATATGGCGTCCTTTACTAGTCACACGCTCCACTTTAATGCATACGCAATTACAGACAAAAAATATACAGGAAATATTGTTTTCTGATGTTCGGTATCATTGTATTTTACGATTAGAAATGTATTTTTAGTTCGGACACAATAGTTATTATTCAATTCTTTCTAATAGTTCACACTTTCTTTATAATATATATATTTTGTCAAATAACCAATCGTTAGTAACATACTTTTTATTTATCCACTAAAGTTCAACCACATTTTTGTTCTCAGAAGTAATTAAGGCGTTTTACTGATTTGAAAAACAAAATCATTCCTTGAATTTAATTTAGTTTGACTAATATATGGTTAATTTGAGGACCGTTTGTATAGTATAACAGTTATGTTAAATATGACCATATAATTTAACACCACCCTCTTTAACTCTAGTGATAGTTTATAATACTCTTAACAAATTAGCTTGTATATTTTCGATATTATATTTTTTAATGCTAATTATATTTGATATCACTAACTCTAAAGAATCAACATTTTAGTATTATAATTTGAACCTATCACAATGTCTGACGAAATGGGTCGGTTTATTGCATTTCCAATGTAAATTGGTTTATCAATAAAAATTGTCTGTTTATATAATATTTTCGTATTTTCCCATTTTATCATCTGTCTAATGTGTGTTTCATTTCCTAAAAACCTTTTATTGTGAAACGTCATATAGAGTATTATATTACCGTAAACTGTTTTTAATATAACTATATTGTTTGGGAACTGGTAATTAGATGACTTACTTTGTTTATAATCTATTGTTTAACCTATGTTCATTTCTCTTGTGGTTACCGTAAACTGTTTTTAATATAACTACATTGTTTGGGAACTGGTAATTAGATCACTTACTTTGTTTATAATCTCTTGTTTAACCTATGTTCATTGCTCTTGTCGTTTTACTAATTGTACAGAAATATGGGACTACTTAGGTTCTTATTTGTTAGCATATTAGTGCCTCTATATATATAAATTTTGAACCGATTTGTAGTTTATTTAGGATCTTCTACTAACCAACATGATTTACAATATGTTTATTGACGTAAATACACCTCGTTTAAAAAAAAATCTCTGCAAAAAATTATTTTATTATTGAAGCCTTCTAAAATGTATTTGAAAATGGTACAAAAGTGACACTGTTTAATAAACATTAAACATATGTTGTTTAATATATTAGAGTGAAAGATTATCTCCTTCCCAGCTTGAAATTAATTGCAGCTGACACGGACATGACACACTGGCAACAAGGAAGTGACGTCATAACTAACAGTTACGACACAACCATACTAGAGCGTAAATGATCTATGGCCAGATATTATCTCTGTTATTAATAATGTACGGGTACTGTTAACTGCTTAGTAACGCACTTTATTATTATTACTATGATTGAAAATATTGTTATCAATCTTTAAAATCATATAACAAGATTATAAAGAAATTTATACTGATTTGTATATATATATATAAATATATATATATATATATATATATATATATATATATATATATATATATATATATATAAAAGTAAGTTAATAGGTTATTTTCTTATTAGTAAGTAAAAGGCCAATGACCTTTATAAAAATATATTTCTATTGTTTTTGGCAAAGATACAAATTAAAAAATATTGTTTAGACGTATTTAGGACATACGTAGATATGTCTACTAGATAATAGGGTATTGGTGATACCGGTGTAGTACAGTAGGTTAACCACGAGTATAAGTACGTATCCTATTTAAGTCCAATGCAATATTCTAAATTGATAAGTTTTACAATATGTATGTATGTATATATATATATATATATATATATATATATATATATATATATATATATATATATATAAATAAAGTTAATATATTACTATTGTAAATAATTTTATCCACCATTAAGTGCAATGACTTTACCTTGTTTGATGGGGCACCTTCGAATGGATTCGACAATGGTCAAATGACCGCAAGGTGCCTCATCACACAAGGTAATATCATTGCACTTATTGGTGGATACTATTACTTACAATAGTAATATATTAACTTCATAAAGTCAGCGCAACGGAAAAACAATGGACAACGTAAAATATCAATGTATATATATATATATATATATATATATATATATATATATATATATATATATATGTTTCCCTATATATATATATATATATACAGTATATACCGCATTATGTATTCTTGTGTATTTATAAAAGATGTATAAGGTGTATAAAGAAATAAGAGATATTACAAATACAAGAATAATTTATTGAATGTACAATTCAAAGCTTTCCGTTGGCAAACAGTACCAACATCAACAGGAATATTAAATCAATATTCCTGATGATGTTGGTACTGTTTGCCAAGGAAAAACTTTGAATAGTACATTCAATTACGTATTCTTGTATTTATTTTTTTCTTATTTCTTTATATATATATATATATATATATATATATATATATATATATATATTTATATATATATAATTATTTATATATATATATATATATATATTTATATATATATATATATATATATATATATATATATATATATATGTATATACTAGATAGATAGATAGATCTTATGAATATATATGATAATTGTTATACAATCTAGTAAACTCATATATATTACTATAAATGTTATATTACATACTAAGATACTCTTTTGTGTCTAAATATTTTGTGTAATTGCAACCATACACATTTGACAATAAATTCTG
>JBAIZL010000001.1:111697849-111780349 GCA_036971475.1 Prosapia bicincta | reverse complement strand
AAACAAAATATCCACATATTAAATTTCTAGGATCATTTTATTCTATTCACTTGAGCTACTAGTTTTTCACTGAAAACACAGTATTAACGTGCTTGTAGTAGCCCTTAGTTTTTGATTATTGAGGACGGCCGTTCCGGGAGACGTGTCGTTTTGTCAACTCAGACAGTAACTGAACATTTCTAAATTTATTATGTATTGGTGAGTTTAACATTTCCCAAAAGCCATGTTCTGCAATTTCAACGTATAGGTAATGGTTTTTGGTCATATATAAATAATTAACTATAAAAACTCTCACAATGTTTAAAACCAATCAAAACTTCAATCTTCATTGAACTCTTTTAATGTTTCTGTATCCTAGATTTTTTTTTTTTTAATTTTAACTAACGTAACTGTGGTATATATTTCTCATAATTTATCAACAGTAGCACTAAATAGTACCTTAATATTAATATATCTACATCTAAAGCTGTCTTAGATACGTACATGGTGAGCTTAGTCATGTTTACGTTGTATATACCTCCAGTTGCAACACTATCCATAACTTACTTTAAAGTTTCTAGAAAAACAAAAATATATACTAGATTTTAGATCGCCTAAATGTAGCAACAAAAATATAAACTAGATTTTAGATTGTCTAAATTTAGCAACAAAGATGCAAACGTAGCAAAAATAATAAATTTATATCTCAAATAAAAATAATGTTTGACGTTTTTATAAGAAAAATCTGTTTCTCATGGAAAGATATTATTTTTAATAAGTAAAATTTGAAAGAGACTTTTGGGTTTAAGAGGTTTGTGCTAGGATTGATTTATAAACTTTAAAAATATTGTTTCTGTTGAGTTGGAATGTGTGCTATTAATTTTATAACTTTTTAGGCAATTATTGGTGCAGAAAATAATGTCGTCGTTTTAAAATCGAAACAATTTGTAACTAATTAAATAAAAAAAACATATCGAAATATATTTTTTACATAAACAGGATATATAAAATATATTATTTATCTACTTTAAACATTTTTCAAACAGTTACCAAAATCATATATTACTATAAAATAGGAGCACTAAAATCTATTTATTACTTAAAATATCTTAAATAATATTTAAAATAAATAATTTTGTAGAGGTTTTTGTCTTGAGGTTTATTTTAGCTATGGATATGTTTCATATGTTTTTATACATTGAACCGAGTAATTGTATGAGAACCTCGTAGTGGAAATGGTTGTGATCTCGCTCATTTTATAACCATGAGTAACTAAATTTATAGTATAACCAATTAATGTTTTATTTGGGTATAACCTATATTTCGACAAATCTCTACACCTTATGATATCAATTAAACTCTAATGTGCTATTCAAATTCTGTAATAATAACTTGGGACATCTCTGGTATATCTTTTAAGTACGAATAAAAAAGCCTTTTAGATAAAAAAAAAACTTTTCGTTAGGACCTGATTTGAATTTTGATTGACAATTAATCAGATGAAATTATGAAAGTTACGCCTGTAGTAATTTCCTTTAAAGATAATTGCTTTGCAATCAAAATGACCATCAGGACGTAAATATAAAAATTTTTATTGCGGAAGAGGTTTTATCTATTTATAAATAAATTATGTAAATAACTTATATAGACCAAGTTGAGTTTATTTCGTACCCTATGCAATAAAATATTTTCTACATTAAAAATAAACAATGTAAAGTCGTCAGTATGAATAAAGATAAAGAGCAAATGTTTACACCGCTTATAAATAATTATAACTAACCTTAACAATTTATTATAGTAATTATGTAGATTTCCGATTGTTGCGTGACGTTGGAAAGAAAAACAATCATTGCAATAACCAAACATTTAATAATATTTGATACCCCAGAAAGTATGGAACTTTTAATTAGATATGATTTCTAATCTCCCTAAATTACCAACTTGTTACACTGTTAAAAAAATATAATTACCTTGTAACACATAAACATTTTCAAATATTTATCATTTTTAATAACACATTTTCTAATAAAATATAATTTTCTCATTATATATATAGCCTTATTATATATAGCCTTATATCATTATATCCTTTCACACCGTTATTATTCTTGCTCGTTTCGCTGAACAAATGTCTCTAATATACTCCATCTCTCTTCCTTTAATTTTAAAAACGATATTTATAACATCATGTTAAGTCGGATTTATTTCAAGATATAATTTAACAGCTGTAGTAATTTTTGTGTAAAACTTAAGATTAATTTTCCAGATTAAAAACATACTTTTGTTTCAAATTCATTATATATATACTGATAAACTTCATAACGTTTACAGAATAAAAATAAAGTATTACTGTATGTCTCTTAATAATAAATAACAATGACCTTTTTATTCCAAAATCGTTTTATATTACACTATGCATGTTGATATATTTTTTATTATATTCTGAGAAACTTTACTCCTTTTCGCTGTCTCTTGCAACTGACGCGGTTACTATTGAATTATCTTCTCATTTGCATCCATAGTAGGTTAGGTTACAGCAAGGGGTGGAGTGTATGTAAATAGCCCTAGTTAATTTTAGATGTGAATTTTTGGAAATGTCAAATGTCGATAAAATACTTTTATAGATTATCCCGTTTTCATGTTGTATTTAAATTGTACTATAGGTTGTTATAGCACATTAAAACTAGACATAGCACGAAAATTGTTTAAAAACTATATATTATGTATTCGATTATCACAATGACAATTACTTTATTACAAAAACGATTAAGGAACAAACAGTTAGATCTGTTTCAAAGATGCCATTAGCGCTGCACAAAGCGGGGCTGTACTAATAAAGTTGTCTGTCAACTCTTTAAAATAGGACTGTTTCCTTGTGATAGAAACATCTTCAGGTGACTGCCAAACAAGAATCAAGACTAATTGAACCTTCATAGCAAGCAGGAAGCCAAGGAAGGGAGACTTTAAATAACTTTATTCTCGTCTGATTGTAATACA
Source organism: Prosapia bicincta (assembly GCA_036971475.1). Taxonomy (NCBI): domain Eukaryota; kingdom Metazoa; phylum Arthropoda; class Insecta; order Hemiptera; family Cercopidae; genus Prosapia; species Prosapia bicincta. Next base: position 111,777,373 of record JBAIZL010000001.1, on the reverse strand, counting down.
TTATATATTACGAAAATAAAATTTGACATTCTTACCTACGATACAAAGTAACTCTACAGTATTTATTAAATTATTAGTTTCTATTTTAAAATATATTACCTTAGTTTTGATTGAATTCATAATATCGACAGCCCACAGTAACAAAAACATTTACTACAAACAATTTCATTAAAAAAGTTTTATTTTATTACAAAACTATCATGTGTATATAATTGTGTATCATTAGCTTTACACGAGAAACGGGTTTTTTGAAAAAGGTTCGTAGATTAAATTTGTATTTTGCTTGACTTTTATTCCTTAATATTTGTACTTTTGTAGAGAATAAATAATTTCATCCCAAAGAAATTAGTATTTACACTGTATACTACCTTGAAAAACTCTTCATTTTATTTTCATTGGTTTTGCATACTATATTATCGTTTACAAATATATAAGAAAAATAAAATACTTATATTCTGGACCCGATATTACTAGTATTAGAAATATACACAAAAAACTGTTTTATTAAATTGTTTAATTTATTCCATACAAAAGCCTTTTTCAAATGGAAATCGTATTGAAACGCAGTTTATTATTGATGAATGGTTTGAAAAGATTTGGTGATCCTTTTGCCACAACGTTTAAACGTCATGAAAGGTTAGGTATTAAATTTAAGAACTACGATTATGGGTTGTGGAAAAAATATTTATCGTCTCATCAAAAAGTAATATAATTAGAAAACAACTGTAGAAACATTAAAAGCTTATTGTCATATAAACTTCAATAACATATATCCCAATAATCATTGTAGCTACTACAAAATCACAACTACAACTAATTTTTTGTTGTAATTGCTATTGTGATTATGCCGTAGTTTCACTTCTGATAATATAAACAATCGAAACTTATTAAACTATAATTATTATATGCAAAAATTATAATATTGTAAAGTTATTTATAAAATTTTTTTGGAGAGTTTTTATTACGATTAGTAAATTTATTTGTCACTAAGGCTTTCTAGCCAGCTAAATTAATACTCATATTAAAACTATTATATGTGTGAAAGGAAGATTAACAACGACAATAATGTGATATGTATCTCTATGAACGAGTAATGTAGGTAACTTAACTAATTGAAATTTCTCTGAGATTAATTAAAAATTAAATTAGCTAGGATACAAAGTATATAAGAATAATTTCTTAAACGAAAACAATTGATAATTGGAGAAGGTGTAATTTAATAGAAAAGCCTGTAATATTAAGGATGCTACACGCATATTTTCAGCAATGTCTTATTTAGTTTTACATTTAAATGAACGTTTGACATTTAGTATTACCACCGAAGAGATTCGTATCCGACAACGGATGAACGTGTAGGCATATTGACAAGTAATCAAATTTCACTCCCTAGATACATGATAACGCGATTCCTCTCCAAGTAATTACATTTTAAGCGTAATTGAAGGATTCAGTTCTAAGTAAGGAAACTGATTGCTTTTAAATCTAATAACAGGTGTAGTGACGGCATATTGGTTGCAAGATGATTACTTGGTTTGGCGAAAATTTTAGGTTTAAGTGAAATTAATTTATCATGGAACTTTCACAAATCAATGAAATTTCAAGACATAAGTTATAATAAGTTATTATTCTGTGTAAAATCTTTAAAACTATCAGCTTAAGGAAATATCTAGAATAACTGAAGTTTATTCTTCACATTAAAATAGAAAAAGAATATAGAATAAAGAATATAAAATATAGAATAAAGAATATAGAATATAGAATAAAGAATATGAAAACACAAACACTTAGGGTATAGTAACACATTAATTGGTAACCATAGAGTATAGACTTTGTACTGATATTGTGTACAGTACTCAAAAAATCCCATATTCATGTACTTTAAAGTATTTTATTTCTAGCAAAGAAACTACTATAGAATAATCTGTTCAGAGAATGTTTGATAGTAAAATATAAATCAGAAACAGTTTCTACCCGTAACATTTGGTTGGAAAATACGATGAAAAACAATTGACAACAAGTCATATTAGTCTAATGTGACATTTAATTTATTGAAATAAATTGTCTGAGTCGGAGCTTTAGATGACATTCCTGCATAAATTTTAAATGACTCACATTTCTTGTCTTTGTTGAAAACATACGATATGTAAAAGACCATGTATATATTCAAAACCATAACATTTACTAACTAAATTAATACGTTTGTTTGCTGGAGAAAATTTCGACGGTTTGTTAATAATGGATTTATACACTTTTTATGTCGATTTTATAAATTACCTAACAATTTTCCTAGATAAGGTTTTTTGTACCTTCCCATATCAATGTCTATAAAAAACGTACTATTATCAATCCGAGTACAGAATCTTTCCATTATCCACGTTAAAATGCACTTATTTCAACATCACTGATTTGTTTCTATTCTCGTTTTATTTATGTACGTCGCGATACCAACAAAAGAAATTAGGTCACCCTAGAACTCTTCAAATATTGCTAGTTTTCGATGAATCTTTGTTGTAAAGGGATACCTAACCTCCGTTATCAGAAATGAGGTCTCGTTCCGCTACTTTGGTTTGTGATTGACTCTTCATTGCGACCACTGGAGTCCATTGTAACGTAATACTAAATTTGTTGTAATAGTTTATATCTAATCATATACCACCTTATTATTATTACGAACATAACATACAAATTTTCTTTTACACTAACCTTTAACTAGTTTGCAAAACTATTGTAACCAAATAGAAGTGAAACAATTTAATTATTCAGATTTTTCCTAATTTTGTGTATTGTATACATTATAATTTATTAGCTCATACTATGCAGGTTTATTATTTTTTTTAACAAATTGACTTGAAAAAATTTCACCTTTAAATTTATAAAGACCTTTCAGGCTCGAGTGAACACAAAACGCCGTCTCGTAAAACCTGGAAACTTCGATCAGTAAAGAAGATGGAAATTACTAAAAGCGACAATATACTATATATATATATATATATATATATATATATATATATATATATATATATATATATTCACTTAGTTCAAAGAAAGGAACATAAATTACTTAAAATACTGATGTTATATTTTCAGAAAAAAATAATAAAAAAAATAACTGTCATACTCTTTAGGAGCCCAAAGCCTATTTATGTAAGTACGATTATATATCACAGATGACATAAATTTACATATTTCAAATTAGGATCAATACCAAATTCATAAGAACTTCAATAGGATAAATATTCAAAATAAATCCAAACACTGATATTATATAATACAAATATTACAAAAATAATATATTATTTGCTTCCTAACATCAATTAGATTCTGGTTCAATTTTGTTTCCATAGCGAAGTAGATAATTTTTAAATATCATTAAAAAAATTAAATAAATAATAGTACTTAAATATAATTATTTAGTTTACAAATACAAATGAGATGTACCCTTTGTTTCCTAAACTGCATATATAAACACACAAATATACTTTTTATCATTATTTAGATTTGTTTTTGGCCCTCATAGAGATCGAAGGAATTTTCTAATTTGATGTAAACAGTTGAATAGTTAAAACCTAAAAGAATTAATATTTAATGAGTTTACAAATACATAGAAGATGTTTACAATTTTCGGAAAAATAAGTACAGATTTTAGAGGGATGCTGGCAAACGATAGGGACAGTTAACTTCCATTTGCTAACTTTAAATAATTTTACTAACTCTAGACAACATTATAGAATTTTGTTGTTTAATATTAGTGGTTAAATCCATCCCAGTGTTTTTAATACTTGGGATTATTTGTAAATCTTCGGTGATACCTAGTTTAAAAAGGCTTATATAATCTAAATGGTTTATTATTTGTTTAATAAATAAGAAGAATTGGGGAGATATAGTTTACTATTACTACATCGACCAAGCAACTCAGAGTTGTTCTTGTAACAATTTGTTGCTCATATTGTTTACTCTGCGAAGCATTTCAAAGTAATAATAATGCATGTAACATTTACAGTGAACGACGCTGTCAACCGGCGTGATTAATGTGTTGAAAGCTGGTACAAGCTATGTAAGAACACTCCTCGGCTGTCAGGAAACAATTTATCCTGCAGATAAGATAGCGCTTCTCAAAGCTTGCTTCCCGTTCGGAGAGAATTTTATGAATCCGTACAAATACAGTATTGCGCTATTTGTAGTATAACTAATGGAAGTCTCAGCTTTACCCTGGTACATTAGAAGTAATATTACATGTAGACAAATACTTTGCTTTCATAGGTATTAAAGTTCTTTCTTTAAATAGACATAGTTGTGGCGTGTTAGTAGGAATTAAGTACACTAGTACGTTGTTAGATGGCGAGATATAGGTCAACTGTTATTTGTAAAAATATAATGGCAAAGTGTTTCTCCCAATGCAATTGATATAAATGACAATTTATTTAGGGTTATTGTTAATATGATTTTCTTGGGTAAACACACACACTACCAATGACACTGATTTAAAACCACGCACTTCCACGTAAATGAAAATACATGAAATATATCGATACAAATCTTTGAAGACGTTGATATTACAAAACTTATAAACTGTACTTGAAATATGTATGCATTGAGTACATGCATAAAAGTACTTTGTATGCAGTGATAAAGCTTTAACCTACATACATATTATTTCATTGAATTATGTACTTTTCTTTCAGATTAGTCTTGCGTTGCTTATTTACATGTATTTCATTTAACTATTTAAAAAGCTCCATCTGTTATTGTTATTGGTAATAAAAACTTAAATCTGTAAACATACATTATTAAAGAAAATGATTGAAAAATATGCTCATCCACTTGCAAAAAAAGTGCAGAAAATGTAGTATATTTCAAGTAGAAGTTTGCAATGTAAAATGTAAGTTGATTAAAGAGTAGATATTTTGCAATTTATCGACTATGATTGATATCAATAAACTATTCCTTTTTTAGTATCCAAAAATAACTTCATGGAATAAAAGTATTTAGAATATACGGCGGTATATCAAAATGTACATATTTTGAATATGAGGTATATTTTCACGGCGGAGCTGTTTGTCACTTTTAAAGCTCTAATCGTTATTGACTCCAGATTTTTTCATCACCTTTGGAATTCTAATTCAGAAGGTGCACTTCAGGTCATTCTGAATGAACAGTTTAGTGTTGGGATATTTTATGTACAGTACACAGTCTTCGATTGGGGGGTGTTGGGGTAACAATTCTGTTGGGTTCTTGGTCCCTGTCGAATTACCTGAAACGAAAATCGGATGAAGCGGCGACGATTGCCACTAGTATGGTGCCATCTACACAACTTATGGCGTCCTGTATGTTATAAGAAACGATCATTGGTTCTTGATTGGAATGATGAATGACGATATGTCAATCACGATTAGCCGAGGGAAATTAAGAATAACTTCCGTCCATGAAGGTCTTGTCTTCTTTCGAAATGTGTAGGGAGTCGTTGTGACTAGCCGCCATCGCATCGGCCCCTCTTATCTAACTCATGGTTATCTGATGCATCGTGAGAACCCACCATCACAGTCAGTCATATACTGGTATATTGTGGCCGTCGGCATATACACGATGTTGTGGTCGTCGACCGTGTCATCGCGTTTTTATGAAAAAATCATATGTAAAATATTTCATTTTTTAAAATTTATAATGTTTATTTAATGATTATAGTACAGAGCTAGTCATCTGCGTTTGTGTTTATAGTTAATTATTGTTAACAACAATTTATTTATAACGTATTATTATTTCTACATTTCTATTTATTTTCTTTATTAAGTGGTATTTGTTATTGTTATAAACCATTTGTTATATTGTTTTTTTATTGGTATGTTTCTCTTTATTCTTATATATTTATTGAGACGTATTTATTTTCATATTATTACTGTTATGTTTAAGTTGCTTGATGTAATCATCTTGTTATGTTTAAATTTTGTTTGTTATGTATTGTAACATTTTTCTCATTGAAATTTTATTTGTTTTTTGTTTTATCCAAGTTATTTTGTTTTTTTTATTGTTGTTGATTGACGATGATAACCAACCATTAAAAAAATTGAAAGTGAACTTTAAAAAACAAATAAACCAATTTATAAACAAACACTAAAAACACAACTGGTAATTACATTACAAAGTGTATTCTCTTTAAACTAGTAAATGTTTTAATTGTATAAATACGGCTTTTAGAGAAATTAGTCGTTTAAGCGACAATACAAACAACCATCAGGAAGAAAATCACTGTAAAGTTTTAAATAATATTTTGTATTAAAAATCGCAACAAAGCGTAAGGGTTAGGTGGAGTAACAAATATACTACTTCTGTTAGAGACATGAGTTATTAAGGCGACTGTAAGAAAAAATATTAATAAAATAGGTGAAACATAATTTTGTATGATAACTTAACATATATAAAACTACAAGATGAGGTACAGTAGCGAACAAGGTCTCCTGAATCTTTTATCATTTCACAACGATAATTGTAATTCTTATCACTGTCACTAAATACAATGATGCAAAAGGCTGCTTTGTAGTACACGTGGAGTTAGGAAGGTTTTGTGTTTCACGTTTACAGTGCGAGCTCGGGGGGAACCAGGTCTCACTTGGGTCGTAAATTTTAAAGTTAATTCCATACCTTGCTCTTCCACCTGCCCTTACATAGATCAAAAAATAGGATCGTGAGGCAGTTGCAGTTTTAGAGGAAAACTATTCATTGGTTTTTGTTAAAAATATTTTACAAGCAATGTGTGACTGTTTAATTAAAAGTTAGAATACAAATTGTAAAATTATCATTTTATATAAATTGAAAAACTTCTACTATTTTTATGTGAAAATTCACTCAATCCCTGCTGTTGTTTTACAGTCTCCTTATATATATTTATATATCTGTTCAAATTCTCATTTGTTAATAAAATAGCTTCTATTCATCCCCTCAAGTCTAAATACACTTTTCTAAACTTGTAGTGAAGTACAGTTGATATTTTTACAGATTTTTAAAAATATTATACAATAAATTATTCTAAGTAAATAAATTTAATAGGTAATTTCCATGTAAAACTTTTTATATAAAATTCACATTTTTTTTCAAAATCAATGATCAAACATTTAATATCTTTGTTCAATATGTGACGTTGGTTTTCAGCACATAATGATAACATTTCAGACTTCTGAAAACATGATTTATTTCGTGAAATAAAATATAAATCTTATTTTCATAGCTGCTTTTCATGTTTCGTAACCCTACATTTATATCAAATTGATTATCAAGATTCATTTATATCAATGGTTTGGAAAGTTTTAAAATGCATTCGTGTAATATTTGTTTTTAGTGTTCTTTTTGTTAAAAACATATAAAACAGTTACAGTACCGTGAATAACAATTTTGATGTTATTTTTTAAAAAGAGGAAGCACAGTCAAATTGTATATCTTTTTTAAACAATACGTGAAATTCTGAGCTGGTTTTGAACAAAATTTGTTTAAAGTCCGTCAGAAAATAATAAATCATGTTCTAAATTGATGTCACAATTTATTACGTGAAATATTAGGACCATTATAAAAAATAACTTCCTTTACACAGAATAACTTAATTTGGGAAATAGATGGAAATTACAATACTTATTTCTTCACGTGAAATACAAGCTTCGAAAAACCACAGCTAGAAACAGCTTTAAAGCAGATGCATATTTTCCCGTGGTCAATATTGTGCCCGTAGCAACAGGTGTAGTTAACTGCTTCCTACATTAACGCTACAATCACTGGATGTGTTAACTTTCTGTAGTAAACAGCATCTCCCACGGGTAGCGCTAGTGAATCAACAGTGTTGATTGAATGGCTCTGGAAACATCAGATTACACATAGGTTAGCAAACACTAGATCTATATGTACTCGGCGTAAACTACAATACTACCTAAGAGAATGGATTTCATTTAATTTGCTTCCTTAATTAGTGTATCAATTAGTTATAGGGGCGTACTTATACACATGTGTTTATAATAAAATATACAAGTTTAAAAATCATCATTTATCTCTGGAAATCCAGTAAATTAGGTTTCGGGCAATCAGAGAGAGATATTTATAACCTAAATATAAAGTCTCTATGTTATCCGATGTCATTTCCTGTCTTTCTATATTTACGTGCTTTGTAACTCAATTTGTATAGGAACGAACGATTTTGTGTTGAATTTATACATGTTATTTATTTACACAAAACTGCAGCTGAAATTAATTTAACGAGGTATATTGGATGGAGACGAGGCGTATTTATGTCTGGAATATTATTTATAGGAACCATTATTAATTAAGAACTTTTACCAGAATAATATAAAAATATAATATAGTATATATATTATAACATTTTCAATAAGATCATCACCTGCCTTTCCAAAATTTATAGTAAATAATTTTAAATTCGGATTTAGAAATTTGAATATTTAAAAATTAGCCGGTAAAAAGTTATTGTAACCAGGATGAAATGAAAGAGCTGGAGTGTTTGACAGACATAAATTCAAGGTTACTTTGCCTTAGCTATGTTTTATTATTTGTTTATGTAAACATTAAGAACAATAATATGGGTTTGACATAAAAGTTAAATGTCAATGGTATAGGTGGGCAAAGTGGACATGGCGAGAAAAGTGGCCATTGGGTATCTTTCTGCTGTACAGTGCAGGACACTACCGGAAAGGATGTCAACTGATCATACGAGAATGGAGATTAGTCGGAGTTTATTTGGTTTATATTTTTTTTTGTTTATTAGTCTCTGCTGATCTTAGGCACGTGTTTTAAAATACTTGATACAGTTATTATTACATCATCTTTTCGTAATCTATGAAATCACAAGCCAAAACACAATAACTTTACTTTGTTATTAAAATTGATATGTTTGAATTTGACTTAAGTTTACTAGTTTGGCCTCTACAATCCAATTTATGTAATTGCGCATGGCCACTTATCCACGCAATACCACTTTTCCTTCCTTAGTAGCCACTTTGCCCGACAGACAAATAACGTAGTACCAGGTGTCTTGTCTTCTTAGTGAAGCCTTCCTAAATGCATCAGTTCCTACAAATGCCGTTAAAGGTTTTCGAAAGTGTGGGATCGTTCCAATTAATATTTATGTGTTCAGTAATCTGGATTTTGCATCAGCATTGACAATAAAAAATTCTGTTTCATTTGGCACATCTCTTACTGCGATTTCCTTCAATAGCTTACAGCTCAGGTCATCATTTTTCTCTGAATCCAAAAGTTACACAGTCCATTGCTGTGAGACCAGTAGATTTTCCATCGTCAACCGCATCTCCACTCTTTGGGTTAAGAGATACAAAGACTTCATTTGTTTTGCTACTTAAATTATCAAACAATCCGGAAACCAGTTTATTTACAGCAAGTTCTAGAGACTTAATACCAGTTCCAAAAGCTTGTATTAGCAAACGCCCAAATATACAAAAAAATGGGACGACAGCGAATTTAACATGAAGTCCTTACAAGACAGACCTAATGTTTGTGTAAATAGAAGAGAAAGAAAAGGAAAGGGCAAATCAATTGAGAAATAATTTAAAGAACCAACAAAATCGTAAAGAGTGATAAAGATATAAGGAAAGGAAAGATGAAAAATCAAGCCATCAAACTTGGATCTTGTAAGAACTCCGATGATAGTGATGACAGTGATTTCGATTGTAATTTTTATGGTGATTGTTTCTCTAAGTCAACTCCACTTCATTGTTTTACGAAATCCATTTAAAATGTTTTAGATATTCGAACTACATTCGATCAACATTATACGAGCTCCAGTTCAATATTTTATGAACTCCAATTAAAGGTTTTATGAATTCCAATTAAATGTTTTATGATCTCCAGTTCAAGTTTTTACGAACTCCAGTTCAATGTTTTACAAGCTCCAGAATAATGTTTTACGAGCTCCAGTTGAATGTTTTACGAACTCCAGGTCATCGTTTTACGAACTTCAATTCAATGTTTTACGAACTCCAGTTAAACTTTTTACGAACTCCAGTTTAATGTTTTCCGAGCCACAGCTTGTAACGGATGATATTTTTAAACAGGAGAGTAGCGCATTTTGTGTCGTTGTCAAAAATAAAACTAGCAGAGTGGCGCATTTTGTGTAACGGTTTATAATTAAATTTAGCAAATTGAATATTATTTAGTTTATTGATGTATTACATTTACTTTCAAATTATTTTAACATTAAATCATTTTGGTTCTACAATTCATACAAGTTTGATAACCTCTTTTATCGTCTGATAAATTTATTTACTCCAGAGGTTCAGAAAACAAACGGAATGTTGATGGCATAGCAAAGCAAAGCAAACTCGATACACTTTATGTAAACATTGTGCTTCAGGCACAAACATTCTAAACTTGTGTAAACATCCTTGATAAACTAGTCATCCTGCATTAGGCTATGCACAAACTTTTAAAAATCTAAAACTTACTACGCACAGACATGACTCATATTTTAAACAATGATTCTCATGGCCTTGAAACTCTACACTATACAAGTAAAAACAGGTTATAACTGGTTTTCTCCCCTATCTTTGCCGAACTGTTTACACAAGCTACATCCTTTTACTTTCAATTTATACGTTTTACAAATTTTCCAAAATTTTACACTATGAATTTACCTTTTGATTATATTTAATGAAATCGCTTATTTTCAACCATTTTTAAATTTTCTTTCCACCAACACACAAATTTACATTTCAAATTTTTGTAGCAGAGTTGCGCAATATGTAACGGATGATATTTTTAAACAGAAGAGTAGCGCATTTTGTGTCGTTGTCAAAAATAAAACTAGCAGAGTGGCGCATTTTGTGTAACGGTTTATAATTAAATTTAGCAAATTGAATATTATTTAGTTTTAATTCTTAAAATTTTTATATTCACTTCTAGCTTACAGTTCAGGCGTAACAAGACGTCTGTCTGTAACGCAATTGAAGCTATAACTCCGTTACATTAAAATATATTAAATTACCAAGTTAAATCATTTAAATTAGCAGAATATTATTATATTAATTCTTAAGGCTTGTTAATCTGAAATGCAAGGAATTCTGCGCTGGTAAAATAATGACTCTTTTAAATTCAATTAAAGCAAATTATAATCTTTTATTTTAAGATAGACTGATAAAATAAATTATAATCATGACACATATATTTTTAACACTCAGTTACGGATCATGGAACATTTTACATTCTATTTATGAATTTTTAAGGATAGCAATCCTTCAATTAATTAATCAATCAATGGCTGAAAATGAACATGTATTCGAGTTTACTTGCCTTTTTATATAATCAAATTTAATAATTCAATGTGAACATAATGGCACCAAAAGATGCGTAATTACAGTTATGCTAATTAGTTAAAAAGTTCAATGTTCATTATTTAGAATTCTGCTGTGAAACATTTTAAATTTTGAAATAAATTATTAAAAGTCTTAAATCGCCCACTTAGCTGCATTAACTTGTCGTAACCTCGCTTCCTCCTCGTGGAAAATCTCGATAAAAGCCTTGCATCATCCTCGTGGAAAAGCCTCGGGAAAAGCCATCCATAAGTCAGCGTCCCATCTGGTACCTGGTATCGTACGCCGTGTTCTATGCCAGGCGTTCTCAACCTTTTAGGCTCTGAGCCCCCCTTCACACTTTGGTGTGAGGTCACGCCTCCCTTTACGGATTAAGTTAATTTAGACTTATATATGATAAATTTACTTACATTATGTTTGAGTAAAATGACTTTGAACTTAGGCTAGACATACTCTAGTAAGGGTAAGGAATATAAAATCAAATTTGCTCAAATACAAATTTTATTTACACAAATCATCGAAAAAATCACAACAAAATATCAATAATGTAACCAGAAAAATGTTCGCTATTTTTGTAGTGCTAGAGTGAGGGCTGGCACTGTTTCTCGTTAACTATTTTTTGTATGTTTGGATGAAATTTTGACAAAGAACACCGCAGGTCACTTTCCACATCTAGTCTGGCTTGATATTTAGATTTTATATTAGCCAGGCTAGATAAAAGGCAGCCCATAGGTGATTTCTATGCTGGAAATCCTGTCTCGCATAGATAAGTTAATGAAAATTGTACAAGCAACTTCACTGCCTCCATTGCTACTTCTGAGTAAACAGGAAGATATAGTAGCCAGAAATCTTCGAGATCCATGTATGGTAAATCCAATTTAGCTTTCTAATCACATTGCAAGTCAATTGTTTGTTCTTGAATGTGATCAGGAAGTATATCAATGTTGATTTGAAAGGGGTCTCTTGATAACTTGAATTCCCAGTTTTCCGAGCTTGTATCTGGTTTTGTTCTTCAGAGTCAACAAATGCTCAGATATTAGGTCCTTCATTTCATTTACTAGGTCTTTTGGAAGACTTTGGGTACCATCTAGGAGGTTGTTTAATTTTGGAAAGGAAGAAAAGTTCGGCTGCGAAATGTGCAGGCGGCGTTGCCAAAGACCCATCTGCTCAGCAAAACTCTTAATTGAATCATAGTTCTTCAAAGTACTTTTCTGACCTTGTCGCTTTAGGTTCAGAAGATTTATTGTTTCGAAAAAGTCTGACAAATATGCCAGGTAAAAGATAAATTTGTAACCTGTAAATTTCTTGTACAGTTCTTCACATGAACTCATCAAAAAGTTTTCAACTTCTGATTTCAAGTTGAACAATCTTGCAAGCATATTACCTTTGGACAACCAACGAACTTCGGTGTGAAAGAGAAGTGTTTCTTGATCACTGTTTAGTTCTTTATACAACACTCGAAAAAGTCTGGTGTTCAAAGCACTGGATTTGACGTGATTCACTACTTTACTGCTAAGTTCAAAGCAGCGTTAAGTGATTCAGGGAGAGTCTGGCAAGCCAAAGCTTGTCTGTGGATGATACAATGGGATCCAATTATTTTAGGGTTTTTTTCTTAGCCAATTAAATAAATCCTGATCGGCAACCTGTCAAAGCTTGAGCTCCATCAGTACATATTCCAATAACTCTCTCCCAGGGAAGTACATTAGCTTCTAAAAATGTTTGAAGAGCAGAAAGTATATCGACTGCTTTAGTTGTTGTTTAAAGATTTTTTGAAAACAATATTTCTTCAAGGAATTTCTTTTCATCTATATATCTACAGTAAAACAACAACTGCACTTGTTTTGAAATGTCTGTTGTTTCATCGCACTGCAATGCAAAGAATGGGGAGTTTTTTAGCTTTTGCACCAGTTGATTTTTCAAATCAATAGCCATGTAATAAACTCTACGTTTGACTGTATCGTTAGATAAAGAAATTTTGGCAACTTTATTGTAGCTGTCTTCCCTGAGCACAGTACTACAAGCAGTAAGCAAACAAGGTTTTATGAGTGACTCACCGATTCTGTGAGGTTTCTTGTCTTTAGCTATCAACAAGGCAATTTTGTAAGCAGCTTCAACGGTCTTTTCAATTTCCATTCGAAAACTTCCACTGGAATCAAGTTTCATTCTCTTAAGGCAACTACGCCCCGCCGCGCTATTAATAAACAAAAGCCCTGAGTCACAGCTAGTTTCTTACGCCTGGAAAGACGCTCACTTACATTTTATTGAGTAAAGAAATAGAGCTTTATAGCTCTATTAAGCTATAAAGAAATTTCAATGATTGTGTGTTTGTGTCCAACATCAAATTCAATTTTTTTTAAAATTTTTTGACGCCTCCCCTGGAATTCTTCCACGCCCCCCCAGGGGGGCGCGCGCCCCAGGTTGAGAACCGCTGTTCTATGCCATGATTAAACGAAAATAAAAGTTTACATTAATTAAAATTAAAAAAAAAAACAAATAAACTTTCTTCCTCTTTGAAGACGTCCGTTCCCTGTTTCATCTTGGCCAAATGAGAGAGAAATATTAGTTGCGCGCAACCTTCCTACCTATCGCGCATCCGGGGGGCGCATCCCTAGCTTGATTACTTGTTTTAATTTTTTTCTCGCTAGATGTCACTATCAGCCAGAGATCTCATTAAAATATTTATCGTACATAACAATTTTTTTACATAGTCATATATTATTACAATTTTGAATCTATTCTCGTTTGTTTTCTGAAATTTGCTAATTTAATATGTAACACCGTCTAAAGTGTGTTACAAGCTTAATGTTTTAAAAATCCGATCTCCAGTTAAATCCTTCACGAGCTTCATTTCAATGTTTTACGAGCTTCAGTTCAATGTTTTCAGAACTCTAGTTCAATGTTTTACGAGCTCCAGTTTAATATTTTACAAATTCCAGTAAAATGTTTTCGAGGTCAAGTTAAATATTTTACGAATTCTATTTCAATGTTTTACGAATTCCACTTTAATGTTTTACGAGTTCCAGTTGAGTGTTTTACTAGCCCCCGTTAAATATCTTACGATCTTCAATGCAATGTATTATGAACTCTAGTTCAATATTTTTCGAGCTCTAGCCCAATAATATTACTAATTTCAGTCTCAAATGTTTTACGAGTTACAGTTAAGTATTTTACGACTTCAAGTTAAATAAATTACGAATTCCATATCAATGTTTTACAAACGTTTTACGAGTTACAGGTAAATGTTTTACGAGCTCCAGTTTAATGTTTTTCGAGTTCCAGTTAGATGTTTTACGAGTTCCAGTTTAATGTTTTACAAACTCCAGTTTTATTTTTTACGAGCTCCAGTTTAATGTTTTAGAAATGCGAACTCCTGATAAACATTTCATGAGCTCCAGTGCAATATTTTAGGAGCTCTAGTTTAATGTTTTACGAACTCTTGTACAATATTTTACGAGTTTTTGTTTAATTTATTATTAGTTATCATAGAATGAAATCAAGTAAATATTAAGTAATTTTTTTCATGTAGATATGTCATATACTGTAAATATAGAATGTTATTGGAGTTGTAATTTGGAAATATGCAAAAGTTAAACAATAATTTATTATTCATAACAGTAGATTTCTTAGAATGTAAAAGAGTGTTTATTTTTTGAGACTGTATTAGGTTTTAATGTAAGCAAATGTAACACAAAATACTGGGAAGATAAATATCAGGTAATGTTTAGTAACAATCCTACATAGAAAATATCCGACCGGATACTTTTCCTTAATCTTAAACTTTTAAAAGAGATGACTATGTCTTAAAACTTTTCCTTGTAAAATCCATTATTACATTTATTTATACAATAACACTTGAAATTTATATGAATTTTTCTGAAAAACACTAATGGTTTGAATTGTCTCGCGCTTCTTAAAAATGTGGACAAATTATAACAACCGCAAAACCAGAGATTCGTACGAGCGAAGCTTTCTTTTGATCTCAATAAACAGCTGCTTTTAATGGACATAAGAATGAAGTGAAGCTAGTATTTTTTACCTGTACTGTGATTTTCTTCTAACTGTCAAAAATTGTTCATCATTTAAATAATATTTATTTATTTAAATGTAAGTTAGGAAACATACTTGATCAATAATTAATTAGGTTTCTAACGAAATTAACACAGTGTTCAATATACAACTGCATCGCTTTTGCAATTGCTGTTACTATTATAAAGTGAAATTATTTCAGTAGGATGGATATTGACCCCAAACGATTCTCCCAAACCGATCGTAAATAAAACTGTCAGGAGGAACACTGTACTTTGACACTTGCACTTTATATATAGCTTATGCCATACATCCGGCATTATATTTAGGTCTAATAAATGGAAAAAAGTAGAATTATTACTACATATTTTTTTATTCATACGCTTCTGTGACTTTGATTGACGGACATAAATTAGGAAGAAGTTGTGCTTCTCGAAATAGTCGTGAGAAATATAGATGTTGAACAGTTTTGAAGTTTCTTATATATATATATATATATATATATATATATATATATATATATATATATATATAATATATATGTATTATATGATATATAATTACACATTGTGCATATAATATTATAAACTTTATAATTGACTTTATATACTATTTTTACATGCATAATATTATCATTATTTTCGGATCAAAATTAACACATTTCTAGTCAATATCTGGTTCTTTTATTAGATTTAAATTTCTTATTTTGCAACTAATTTGTGTTTTTTATTATTTTTATTTGCTCAAAATAATAATTTTAAAAGGTTTTATCTAAAACCATTACTATACGTCAAACATAAACACTGACGTAGGATTTACACCATCATATTTCCATCTTGACCCAAATATCTTAAAAAATACTCAAGATACGGATCTATAACCTGGCTCCTTGCATAGGAATAGAAAAAGACCAAAGGATAGCACATTTACACTTCCTAACGACCTAAATATTTCATTACGATTTTATATCTTTTTCTTTGAAGCAGGGCATAAAGTATCTCTGGAACAATTTTTATATGATAATTGTTTTCCTTTTTTTTCAATGTAGGCTAAATTCATTTCTTTTTTGTAGTTTATTGAACAGAATTCATTGTTTTATGAAAAACAATATATTCTTATATTCATTAATTTCTTGTTATATTAAAACTATTCAGGAAAGTTCCTATTTTATCTCAATATTTATGATGTATTTTCGAAAGATACAAGATACAATGGAAATCTTTTTCATCACAATTAAATATAAACTCATTCATATTAAACTTTTTCAAAATTTTGTTTTATTTTTGTCAACAATTATTACACTTGTTAACATTTACTTTTGTATTTTCTGATGAATGATATCTTTGGGAGAATTAATAAGAACTTCAAGATTAGACACAAGTCTACCATACCCCAATGTAATCATCACAAAAAGGAAGGTTTTGACATCTATCTAAAATTTTAAACAGAAAATGATATGACTATGTTAAAATAACGATGTTAAAATGCATTAGTAGAGTTGCTCTAAAGCAAATGAGTATGTATATAAATTTATATATATATATATATATATATATATATATATATATATATATATATATATATATATTTATATATGAAGAACTAAGTCAAAATACAAATACAAGAATTATAATTGAATTTACAATTCAAAGCTTTTCGTTGGCGAACAGTACCAACATCATCAGGAATGTTAAACTAATATAAATTCCAAATTTAATTATAATTCTTTATTTGTATTTTGACTTAGTTCTTTATTAATACACAAGAATACATATTGCGATACATATATATATATATATATATATATATATATATATATATATATATATATAATAAACTAAATTGCATTGCAAAAAGGATTTATAACAAAAAATATAGGTAAAATAAATTATAACACAATAATAAAACTAAAATTACCAATAACCTTTTTAATATTACAAGTGGAAAACTTTGAAGAAAGTTTATATTCAGATGAACAGAAGTAAATAAAACTACAAGGTTAATTAAAAAAAACAAATACATAACTTACTTTCAAGATTGATAATAGCATTACAGATTTAATAAACAATAAAGAAATTTAAATGCACGAAATATAAGGTGTAAATAATACAAAATGATAAGATTGTAATTAATTATATGGGGACAATGAATTAATTAGAAGGAAGATACAAAGAACGCAAATATAAAACCGATCATATACAAATTAAATTTGATTACACATTGTATCTATGATGGATACAGATTTCCTGAAATAGAAACCATGAAATTAGTTTTGTAAAAAAAGACAAAGGATTAAAACCACAATTCTAATCATCACTGAAAGGAAGGTTTGAGATTGATCAAAATATTTTACAGAAAATGATTTGACGATGTTAAAATGCATTAGTAGAGTTCCTCTAAAATAAACGAGTATGTATATATATATATATATATATATATATATATATATATATATATATATATATATATATTACAACTTAAGTCATGTAAAATAAGTTTTTCCTTTAGGTTATATATAATTACCTTACCTTCTATGGTCTCACCTTCAGGTTAATAAATAATTAACACCAATAACAAATTTAACATCATTTGCATTTATTCCTGACATTTAATTATTACACATGATTATACCAAATTACCCTAATACTATCTAGTGACAAGACTGATTGCTTAACTAATATTACAATTAATAAAAAAGTGGACTTTTGAGCCTTTAGGTTTTTATTACAATAAGGTTTAATAATTGCAGGGTTAATTGCTCTTTCTCTCGGGTCGTTATTATGATTTTTTTATAAATTAGAAAGTGGTGGAAAAAACTAGATTAGTATTTAATAGTAATTAATTTAAAATTCTGTTCTGAATGTATTTATTAAGTTTATAAAGCTTTGTTGGCTAATTTTATCGTAAGAAAAAATTACTTGTTGTTTGTTGAGTTCCTGGAATCGTGACCGTTGAAACGTGCTTCGCTGCACGTCTCACATAAATAACTTATTTTCCTAATTCTTTACTAAATTATTTACATCCCACTTTTAAATTATACACATAAAAAAATACAATTAAATTGAAACAAATTTTACCCCATAATAACATTGCTGACACTTGGTCTCCCCCAATACGTCTGCCCTCTTCTGAAGTCCCTCAAAGACTCTCCACCGATCACTTCCTTTTCCAACATCCTCTCTCCCCCCCTTACTTATTTTAGTTAATTTGGCTATTCCCACACCCTTTTACAAAGAGCTTTCTCTAACGGTACAGTATTATTATAAACGCAAAACGTGAAAATTATATTCACGAAAGGTAAGGTGTATATAATACATAATTACAAGATTGTAATGAATTATATGTGGGACAATGATTAAATTGGAAGAAAGATACAAAGAACACCTAAACGCCTATATAAAACCGAACATAGACAAATTAAATTTGGTGTCACATTGTATCTATGATGGACACAGATTTCCTGAAATAGAAACTATAAAATTAATTTTGTAAAAAAAACAAAGGATTGAAAAATGAATGCTTATGAAACATTAGAAATTTATAAACAAAGTGTTGAAGACAAATTAATTAATGAAGGAAGTGAAATCTCCCAACTTTATACAAGGTCATTGACGACGTGGCAAGAATTACATTGAAGTATAGCTACCATTAAACATATGCTTAGTTTTTAATGCACATGATTTAATATTTGTATAAAGTTTGTTGGATCATTATCTTTTCTATTATTTTAAAATTCTTTAAAAATTGTAATAATTTTAATAATTTATTTTATATTTACACACAACTTGTCCAGAAACTACGAAGTATCTAGAGCGTTTACCATGAGTAAGAGATAAGTACTATTTTAACCAATTTTTTGTACAATGTTACTTCATAGGATTTGAAACCCTGGCTACCCGGAATTCGATATGGGAATATTTATATGGATTTTCTTTTAAAAATTTATTTTTAATAACATTAGTAGTATCTACATCTTTTGGTGTAGATTCACTCATACAGTATCCGTTTACACATCAATCCCTTTGTATATTGATACTTATTTATAAAAAAGATTTATTTGCTAGGAAATCGCCCATACAAATTTATTAATTTCATTTTGTATTTTAAAGTAAATAGTATTTCAAATAACATCTATTTAAAGTCATGTTAAATAGGTCTGACTACAAGCAAGTATGGTTCGGTGAATTTAATGTCAATTTATAGGTGGTAATTATCATATTTCGCAAGTTATGTAACTTTTTTGTTGATTGATCTTCACCCATGTTATTCTAAGCACCCAAGAAGTGACAATTGCAATGTTTGCACATGACTGCATTATTATTAACAGGCAAAGACATATATAGCCTACATCTACGAAGTCAGTTCTCATCAATTTTACAAATAAGGTGTTAAAAGATCATCCGTTTCCAGATATGAACGGAATTATCATCCCTTATGAAAATCATTCTAAATATCTGGGTCTGCATCTAAATGCTATGCTAAAATAAAATGGGAATATCCCGTCAATAAAAAAGAAGTTATTAAGTATTAAATAATATATCCACTATTGTTTCTTGGGTATAAACTCAAACTTCTCATTAAAGAAATCTTCCCAATAAAAACTACAATCAGATCTTGAAACTAGTTTAACTCTATGCTAGCCAACTGTGCCGATACATAAAGTAATCTAATAGAGACATTCAGATTTTCCGAAATATAGTCCAGAGAAATCTTATTAATGTCCCTTGGTAGATAAAAAACAAATATATTCAGCGGGATCTGAATATCCAACCACCAAGAGAAGATATAAAGAAGATGGGCAAAAACATGCAAAGAGAATCCACCATCATCCAAGTGCAGTGGCTCTTAATCTTTTCGATAACCAGTACAGGGATAGAAGATTGAAAAGAATTAAACCATTTGAGTTGGTGTAGTGAAGTGTTGTGTGGTGCTAATAATAAAATATGTAATTGACAATGTCCAGACAAGAACTAAAAAGTTAAAGGGACTTTAGTTATATGAGTATTTAGGGTAAGATAACTCAAAATATATAACTGTTGATAAATTTAAAAAAAAGTCAATAATTAAAAATATTCAAAATTAGGTATTTTAAACGTTGTACTTAAAATCATCTTTCAATTAACCATATTAAAATGTTAATGTACGATAAACATAAACACTGTGCGGAGTTATACAGAAAATAATTTCATTTCCCCCAAATATCCATAAAACCGCTCTTCTATTTAATGTTACATAAACGTACGGTATAAAAAAATGAATTCAGAGTTAACATCAGAGAACGACCAGTAGTTTAGCAATTGTAAAGAGTGTTTCTATCTGGCTC
The DNA here is from genome assembly GCA_036971475.1 of Prosapia bicincta. Lineage (NCBI taxonomy): Eukaryota > Metazoa > Arthropoda > Insecta > Hemiptera > Cercopidae > Prosapia > Prosapia bicincta. Next base: position 111,756,712 of record JBAIZL010000001.1, on the reverse strand, counting down.
TAGGTCAGTAACTGTGCCTTAAAAGAAAGATAACAAAGCGATGGGTTACATAAGTTAACGATTACAAATAAACTTCCATTTGTATCGGTAATTCTGTCGTTATTTATGTTGTAATACGCAACATTAACTAAATTCAGTCAGACAAACCATTAACGTAACATTACATAGAGTGCACACGCATCTATTTATTTACAGCTCTGTTTACGCTATTAAACCACAAGATTCAATGGGCATTCACATTAATCGTCCTGAGTAAATTGCTTTTTATTCGCATTAAATTTTTCAGATATAATTTTTTTAATTTTTAAATACAGTTATTATTACATTTAAACACTCATGATAGAATATTCCGATGAATGATATCTCAGTGACCTTTAGTAACAACTTCAACTGATATAGGCCCACTATCCCCAAGGATTCCCTTTACAACCAGGAATTGAGAAACATCGCTCTAAAACATTGAACAGAAATTGATACAAGAATTTAAATAACTACTTCAAAATTAGTTGTCCATTAAAACTAACAAATCACAAACATGTATATATATATATATATATATATATATATATATATATATATATATATATATATATACATATACATATACATATACATATATATATATATATATATATATATATATATATATATGTGTGTGTGTGTGTGTGTGAGTGTGGTGTGTGTTTGTGTGTGTGTGTGTGTGTGTGTGTGTGTGTGTGTGTGTGTGTGTGTGTGTGTGTGTGTGTGTGTGTGTGTGTGTGTGTGTGGGTGGGTGGGTATGTGTGTGTGTGGGTGTGTGTGCGTATGTGTGGGTGGGTATGTGTGTGTGTGTGTGTGTGTGTGTGTGTGTGTGTGTGTGTGTGTGTGTCTGTGTGTCTTTGTGTGTGTGTGTGTGTGTGTGTGTATGTGTGTGTGTGTGTGTGTGTGTGTGTGTGTGTGTGTGTGTGTGTGTGTGTGTGTGTGTGTGTGTGTTCGTGTGTGTGTGTACGTGTGTGTGTGTGTGTGTGTACGTGTGTGTGTGTGTGTGTGTGTGTGTGTGTGTGTGTGTGTGTGTGTGTGTGTGTGTGTGTGTGTGTGGGTGTGTGTGTGTGGGTGGGTGGGTATATATATATATTTATATATGTGTGTGTGTGTGTGTGTTTGTGTGTGTGAGTTTGTATCAATTTGTACTAAACATTTAAATATCTAGAACGTTTACCTAAGAGGTTTGTTTGTATGTTCACAAGTGTAGGCCTGTTATATATTTATTCTTACAAGGTAAACTACAACTTATAATATAGTCCTAATTCTCTATTTATTATATTTTATATGATACCATTGTTGCACACTAGAAATAATAATATTTTCGTAAAGAATTTCCTGTATGCCTGTAGTTCTGTAACAGAGACGTGGCGACGTATAATGACCACGTGGTAAGGGAAATAGGTAAACTATTACAATCCAACGTATACATGGAGGGGGAGTTCTGTCGTCATTTTGGTGGTATCTTTGCAACGTTCGTAACTTGACTTTCTAGTTCGTTAGTGACTTTCAAAGTAGTTATTACATAAATTATACACCTCTCTCTTTATGTACATCTCTCTACACATTAATGTACTACAAGACGCATTGCACAGTTTGGTCTATTATTATCCAACATATTAAATATATATCCAATCAAATTAAACTTTTCCTATAGTTCTATTATTTTTAATTATAATTATTATATTTTATACACTTCTTATGGAGTCTCCTAATTTATAATAACCTAGGAAAACTTAATAAGGGATCCATGCTGTCTAAAATAACCTCCAGGATATCCAGAACTACCAAAACATCTCTCTAAAATTGTGAATATGAATTTACAGAAGAAAATAGATAATGACTAAAAATGCACCATAGTAACTTTAATTCAAAAAAGTTTATTTATTTTGCAGTAAATGAGGAACACAAAAATTTCTGAAACGGGTCTTGTGTTTACGGTTTTCATGTGCAAAAAAAAATCGAAAAATATGTATTTTTTTCTTTATTATTTTTTAACATTTATTTATACAATCAATGTATGTTTGTTCTTGACATATTATTAAAACATACATTTTCAAACTTATATGGTCGAAAGTCCCACATCATATGGATACGTTGCAATCATATTTCTTAGAGAATGAGATAGTAATCCATAATACTTTCCAAGCAGTTGCCCAATCAATGGCTTATTGAGATATAGAGAAGTTGGCATTTTTTGGAGACATTCAAAAGTTAATGGGGAGCAAATTTTGGAGGTTCACACACAAATGCGAGGTAATATAATATCAGATGCTAAACCTGTAAGTGGAATCGGAAGATTAACTTATGATGTAATTGATAGTTTACAGGTAATTTATTATTAGGTCATTTTGAAAATATTCTTTGTGTTGATAAATTGAGATCACCTGTTTGATTCTCATACTCTTCTAAACTGTGAAATGTTTACGGCAAAACGTCGAGAAACACTCCTGGTGTATCTATCAATGGATTTAAATAACTGGAGAAATATTTATTCCCGATCATAGAGTAAATAAAGGTCTATATAACGTTGTAAAAGCTATTTTATAGCAACAGAACAAATTAAAATCTGTCTCTAAGGTTCAACAAAAACATCAAATCAGCGGTAAATATTATTTGACAAGTGATACTACAACCATTTTGTATATCTTTCTATATCTCATGAGGTGTATTAACACTGAGCCTCTTGCGAAAGTATATTTATAGAGTGATTGGGCAATGATGTTGGAATATAATTATTAGGTCTTCAAGAAATTGATATTAAAAAATATTAGACACCAGAGAAATAGGGAAACTTCCGATTAAAGATTTTTCTTCTGAAAAAAAATAAAAGGCATCTAAAAAAAAGATGATACAGACGAAGGAAACTGTATCCAATATGGCGGAGGGAGAAGTATTAAATGGCTAAGACTCTGTGGTTGCTTATACCATTATTGAAAACTACATTTTTGCACACATAGACCCAATTTTATTCTCAACCACAAGTTCCAGTTGTCTGTATTGCTATACTTGGCACAATTGTAACTAATACTAACCTATATCTATAATATATTTTGGAAACCACAAACTATGAAAAACTTTCCCATCATTTAATTTCATATAATCTACAAGGAAATTTATTTTAAAAAATTAAAAAATTGGAGATATTTTTTCGTCTACAAAAAGAAGTGGTAGCGACTGATTTGGCTCCATGACATAGATTGGAATCATCGTCATTTTTGTTTGCTTTATTACTCTACTGCGTCAATTGTTTACTTTTATTACTCTATTTTAAATTAGAAACTTTGTGTAAATTCCAGATCATGTTGGAAAAAATGTCAATTAGATACTGATCATGACAGTTAGGCATTTCCGGTTATTAAATTTACTTAAAATGTCATTATATTATGAAATGGTTTAAAGATCCCCAATTTAAAAAAGGGATAAAAAGAAAGAGAAATTTTTTATTAGAATACATTTTAACTTTTTTAATACAATTCGTGAATACTAAAAACCTATATGAATTTAAGCTTTCTTGAAAACAAATTTTCAACCTAATAAAGAATATAAATTTATTCCATTTATCGCCTACTCACAGATAACGTTACTGAATCAATCTTTAGACCTATTGCCAATATGATTGGATAAATTGACTGGAAAAACGAAGACACTTACCACAATTCATTGTTGTAGTCGATTATTTTTACCTGTACATTAAGGTCTATATTTGTAAAAAGAATTCAGTTCCAAACTATCTCTAATGCACACGAAATATATAACCAATTGTAATAAGTCTATATTTTAATCGTTGAGTGTATTAGAGACATTTCACACTATTAAAAATTAATTACAATCAATTACCCAATACAGAAGTTGACTTATCAAAAGGTTTAAGGGTGACCAAATGTATGGAACAATGATCTACTTACTATGTCAAAAAATAAACGAAGGAATAAAACATTTGTAATTAATTGTTTGATAGCCTATATATTAACCAATTACTATGCATAAGAAATAAATATGAAAAATCCCTAAAGCAAGATTTCCGTAATCTACTACACTAAACGAGATTTTATTTCAAATGTTTACCTTTAATCTCATTGCCAAGGGATTTGTCAGTAGTTCCGGAATCGACCGTGGAAGGGTTGGTGTTACTAGCTTCCGGTCTAAAAAGAACAATTAACTTATTACTTGTGTTATTATTATTTTTCTATAAAGAGAGTTATTCACGTGTTATAAACGTTATAATATTATTGCAAGTATTAGGGACATGTATTTAAAAATTTTTGATATACATTATTAAATTCCTAAATATAAATTTTATTGTAGAATGTAAAATAGCAGGAAAACTGGGTAAAACCGATACATTACAAGCAAAATCTTCCCAGCTAGCTGGCCTGAACAACCGGGCGGGTCCACAGGTGGCGGATAGTGGGACGGCCTACAGATATGTAGGTTACCTGGGAATAAGGATTCCGGAAGGTTTCTGAATAAGCAGGCCTGGACCAAGGCAATGGTTCAAAGGCGAGGAATTATCCCTCCTCGTCAGTCAACCGGTTGGGTGTGGTAGAAATAACTGCTCTGACTGGGGAGACTGGGGTAGTTGGGAATTAAGCCGTCACAATGTTACTCTCACCTCCCAGGTGAACCAAGGGCAATACGACAGTGAAGTATGGGCGGGAAACTACCCTAAAGACACAGTTGTAAAAAAGAGAGTAAAGCAGGCTATTTGCTCCATGAGCAACAGTTAATAATGTCCTGAACTTGAGGTGTGCTTCAAGGTCAGTGACTGAATACCCAATCCAAGGTGGAAGGCATCGTACCGAAGGATGAATGGCTGCTGGGTATAAAATTCAGTCGCACACGATCCCCTTGAGGAACCAGACAAAATCTCATTGTATGTTGTCTTGCCAAGGCAGTGGGGGCTCTGCTCTGGTCGACCGTTATTTCCCCCATACTCGTGGGACGTTAATGGACCATAAAAATAAAACAATTGATTTTGAGGCTACACAGACAGCGGGAGCCAATGAGACGGCAAACCGTGAGTCTGTAGCAGATGTGTCAACGGCAACCATCACTGGGAGTGCGGCGGCGGCTGTCAAGCTGCCGACTGCAGAAACCGGTGAAGTGGCTGTAGAGTTGAGCACGCTGTCTTTACGGAGAAAGCGTATGAGTGGAGCGACCAAAAGGCGGCCCCGAAGAGAACAGGCGAGAGCAGCGGGAGGGCCAATAATCCTGAAAAAACGAAGAAGAGGCCAAAACCGAACCGAGCCTGTAAAAGTCCAGGGCTTGGATGTTGTGAGGAGGGAGGTGCAACAGGGAAGCAATCAACCAAGAGCACCTAATCGCAGTACGTCCAAAAGGCCTAGGAGTGCGACGTCCAATCCCTCTGCAGTGGAGGGAGGAAAGAAGAAAGTGAAGCTGGGACAAGGGGGGATGCTGCAGTGTCTTCGTGCACATACGGCGATACCCTTCGGCAAAAGCTAGCAATTGTCCCAGGTAGATACCCAGACAGACAACTCTCGGAAGAGATGGCGTCGGAGCTGGAGGAGCTGTTCTTCTCGGAATGCTGTCCGCTGAGGCGGAGAGTGGGGATAGTGGATTAAGGACAGCATACTTAGAGAGGGGGGCTCTAAATGTCGTATGCTCCACACGGGAGAGCCTGGAGTGGGTGCTTCGGATCCTCCCAAGCTTCACCCTGAGTGAGGGGGTAAAGTTGAGGGCAGGGCCACCCAAAGAGATCTTTTGCATTGCAAAGGTTTCAATTTGGGTGCCCAAACCCTAGAATGACAAGGAGCCGGAAGAGATCCTGAAGGTGGTCAAAACCCAGAACCCTGGGATAGTTCAGGATACTTGGAAGGTGATTGTTAGGAAAAGGGAGGATGCAGGTCTTACCCTGATCCTGTATATGGGAGAGGGCTCCCTCAGGGCACTGCGGATTGACTAACCTCTACTGTATAAAGTGTTCTCGAAGGACCCAGTTAACCCGGTGGGATTGCTAAGAGCTCCACTGGGACATATAACAAAAACGGCAGGGGAAAATGTGGAAGAATTAATCAGAACACATTTCCCTTCCAGTACTCTGAGGAAACTTGGGGGAGCAGACACCGAACCAGTTGCCAAACTCTCCACAAGACGTGGTAAGAGGGAGGACTGGGAAGTGGCAAGGAGGATAGTAACACCACAAAGGGTAAGATGGGCTATAGGCACATTTAAACCCTACAAATCTCCAGGTCCAGATTCGATCTATCCTGTGCTGCACCAGGGAATGTATATCTGGTGCTGGTACTTACTAAATTATATATGTCCCGGAAGCCTGGAAATCTAGTAAGGTGGTCTTTATACCTAAGCCCACCGGTAACCAATCGGAATGGAAAGGATACAGACCTATTACACTCATGTCTTTTGTTCTTAAGGGACTTGAAAAATGTCTTGATAGGCATATTAGGGGGGGTGCTTTGGCCATAGAACCATTGCATTGGGACCAGTATGCTTATCAACCGGGGAAATCCTGCGAGGGAGCTCTCCATCAAGTGGTTGGTAGGATTGGTCAAATGATCGCCAAGAAAGGTTGTGCCATAGGTGCTTTCCTCGACATTGAAGGGGCTTTCAATAACCCCTTAGTGGAGACGATGTTAAATGTTGCAAGACGTCATGGAGTGGATGTGACCACTTGTGGTTGGATAGGTTCCATGTTAACAAACAGAAGCATTTCTGTAGAGGTGACAGGGGAGTTCAGAAGGGCGGAGACAAGTCTGGGCTGTGCACAGGAGTGGTGGGGGTGGGGGTGGGGGTTCTCTCTCCTTTGTTGTGGTGCCTAGTGGTTGACAACCTTATTGAACTCCTGAATGAACAGGGGTACTTCTGTCTAGGATATGCGGACGACATAGTTGTTCTGATCCTGGGCAGATTCCCTGATACAGTCCTTGAGGTAATCAGAAATCCTCTACGACTGATTGAAGAGTGGTGTAATAAGGAGAACCTTGGGGTAAATCCGAAAAAGACTGCTCTCATTAACTTCACCAGACAGCAAAAAGATCTGACGACCAGGATGCCTCGCTTGGTTGATAAATACCATGGGTTTGTGGGGGAGGTGAAGTACTTGGGAGTCACTCTGGACAGGAAACTCACCTGGAACCCACATCTTGAGAGGACAGTTAACAGGGCCAAAAGGGCACTGATGACTGTGAGAAGAATGGTGGGTCAGAAATGGGGACTGAAGCCATCAATGATGCACTGGATGTATCTGAGGGTGATAAGACCTATGATTACCTATGGAGCTCTGGTGTGGTGGACAAAGGCCAACCAGGCACAGACAAGAGTTAAACTGAGCTCTATCCAGAGATTGGCCTGTCTGTGCACACTGGGAGAGATGTCAACAACACCTGGTGCAGCAATGGAAGTAATGCTTAACCTCCCTCCCCTCGAGCTTGTCCTTAGGGGAGAGGCGAGGCTGGCGGCATGGAGATTGCGCAACTCGAACAACTGAGCTAACCTCCCAGTTGTTTCGGGACATATGAGTATCGAGTACGTGGTCAAAGAACCCGTCTTGGAAATGGGCAGCGACCACATTACTCGAACGTTTGCACCTGTCCAGGTACACCAAACTATGATGGAATGGTCAGGGACATTAACATCGGGAGCTCAGATCTGGTACACAGATGGCTCCAAAATGGACTTCGGCACTGGAGCGGGGGTGTATTGTATAAACCCAAGGGTAAAACTAGTTTTTTTCTTTGGGGAGGCATACCTATGTCTTGCAGGCCGAAATATATGCTATAAATGTCTGTCCGGGAGAGATAGCGAGAAGTGGAACACACGGGACCCGGATTGCTATTTTGTCCGACCGTCAGGCAGCAATTAAGGCACTAAACGGACATGTGGTCACCTCGGCCATAGTCAGGGAGTGTCTAAATAACCTACAAGCCCTAAAAGGCACAATCAAATCAAGATAGGTTGGGTGCCAGGGCATAGGGGAATACTTGGAAATGAAGCCGCAGATGCGCGGGCCAGGGAGCGGTCTTCGATTCCCCTGATTGGACCGGAGCCTACGGTAGGTATTTCCAAATCCATGGTCAAGATGGCAGTGCGAAGGTGGATGGCTGAAGGCACTGTGAGCACTGGATCAGGGCTGAAGGGATGAGACACAGTAAGCTAACCCTTAGGAAACCTTCCTTGGGGCTGCAGAAGAGTCTCATCTATCTGTCTAGGCAGGAATTGAGGATAGTCACAGGTCTACTCACGGTGGACTAAGGAAACATCTGCATAAAATGGGTATCTACAAAGATGAATCAGTGTGCAGATTATGCGGGCAGGAACTGGAGACTACCACACATATTATTTACGGATGTGAAGTACTTGCTGAGAGGCGCTTCAACCTCTTTGGTGATGGAATGGCTCTGGTGGATGCTGAAGGTAAAACACCAGTCAGGAAACCCCTAAACCTGGTAAGAGGGAAGGAGCTATTTGACTAGATCAGGGAGGTAAGTACAATATACCTTAAGGTAGCAGTGCTTCGGGCAGTTTAAAACCGAAAGTTAATATTATTAATAGTTAATAATATTAATAATATGATTACTTAAAAGTTAATAAAAAGAACCAAAATCTTATAACACAATCCCATAATAATCTAATCAAAGTTATATAACATATAATATTTTTAAAATCTGATAAATTCAAGTTATTCCAAGCAAAATAAGAGTCAAGCATCGTTTTTGTTTATATTTTATATGTACACCTGTATGAATTTGCTCAAAACCTATTTCAATTCTGTTTAATATAATATTATTTAGTAAATTGGAAATAACATTTTTATAGATATTTGGAGGAATTATGAAAATATATATGTGCAATATATATATATATATATATATATATATATATATATATGTGTGTGTGTGTGTGTGTGTGTGTGTATAGTTGTAAGGTATACCTGCATTAGAATTGGGCTTTGTAAATATTTCAACCATTTGTAATAAGTCTGAAGCTATTGGTTTAATACAGGCTTTAAATAAATATTTTTATTTGAACAGATGATGAATTAAATTACTATCTCCATGACGTGTACCACAGATATGTGTTTCTAGAATCTGTATTTACCCGTTAAGCATTTATTAGCAACATATTTATATTGTATAATCACTACAAATAACTTGCTAGAATATATTTAGAATTTTTTTGTTAAGAACGTTAAAGTTCACAATAACAATACATAATATAATAGTAATAACATTATATATAATTAATATAGCAATTATATAATAAAGCATAAAACTGAAACACTTTAAAAGACTTTGTTACTTGTTTCTGGACATTAAAGAATAAATAGGTGTTAAAAAATATGAAACCGTTTAAAAACATTTTTAATACTGATAAATAAAGTTTTACTAAGAATTCTTTAAAATAAATTCTATATGTTGGACAAATCCGATTAATATATCAATAAATAATGCTTTTATTTTTATAAAACTTACTTATTCAATTTCAGTTTTTTTTTTTTATTTATTATTCAATGCTATACTACATAACAAAATTTTAAAGTACGAAGTACTGAATTAATTCATTTTATTACTAAATACATAATTATGGCAAACATAACAGGTGTATTTTCTTTTAATTTTATGTAATGTATATTTATGAAAACATAGTTTTTTTAGAACATGATTTAAACTGCTAAAAAACAGTGTATCATTACATAAATAATTGTTGCTTTATTAATTATCTATATAATATTTCCCTTTATGTATCCAAGAATAAAAAATATTGTAAATTCGGAACATATGAATAAAATCTGTGAAACCGAAAACACAAAAGAATGCCTGAATATCATTTATCATTATGTCAACTTAATGTATTAGTAAGTCATATACTTTACTATATGGTACTCACTTGGTAGCTTTTCCCTCCGCTGGAGTTTGGAACATTGCTAATGCCACAATAAAGGCTATGCATACCTAGAATAGTACATAGGTTAACTTTTTTTAGTAAGAATGTAGGTCCCTCCTCCATTATATTTACTAATTTGATAGATATTAGGATAAATATCTGTAATTTATAGCTATTGGACCCTAAAGCTTTAAAACGTACGATCACATGTCCGCTTTAGAGTCTCATTAATTGAAATATAAGTTGCAACTGCATATTTATTATACTATGTTAGCTGCAAATTAACTAATTTTGTTAAATAATAAATATAGGCTGCAGCACAGATTAATTTAGATTAAATCAGTTGTATGTAGATTGAAAAATTGGTTTTGAAAATATACATTTATAAAGACGCTCACCAAATATATCTTAGGCTGAGAATCCATTGTGATTGCTGTCTATACTCTTGCAATATTTCTGCTAATGATAATCTGTGACCACTGTAACACCTTTTATAATGCTGTTTATTGCGATACTCAAGGTCAATCTTTGACTAGGTTTATCATTTAAACCGAAATTTTATTTTCCCACAAATACACGCTAGATAAAAATTTAATGGAACGTTAAGTAACACTTAAAACTTTATTAAAAGTCCATAACTCATTATTATCGTTATATTTTATTGTTTGTGATAAGGTTTGTGATAAGGTTTATCAAGATATAAATATACTATTATGTTTATTAATTGACCAATGTCATTATAAAATAGTTTTTTTACTTAAGAAGGTTTAATAAATAGTGTAGCATTACCTACGTTTTAAAATACTTCTTTCACAATATTACGTATAACGTAAAATCAGCTGATATACGATATCATATATTATCATTTAATTCACTTGTAGGAGCCTCATAGCGTAACCAGATGGAATTTTTACTGACGCTAATAATCTGACGTATATCATGCTGATGCGATTTACCATATCATGTCTCGATTTACCACCTTCATCGTAAGTAGTCCATATTTGTTGTCGTTAGCTTCTTATCATTTGCTTTGGTAATATCTCATACTGCCATACATATGTACGTAAGAGAACAAGGCTCTGAACAATATGTTGATAAATTGTCTCTTTGTTTCTTAAGTAATTTCCATATCCAAAAGAAGAGAGTTTAAGTTTCGTGTTAGTTCTCTGACGTTTTTTATTCTTTCCTTCATCTCTTCCACATTAACGGCTTTCTTATCAAAGAAAGTCAATATTTTAGTACGTTTGAACCCCTTTGGTTTCGCTGTTTTCCAAGCTAAGGTCGCTAATCTCGTCTTTGCCTTCTATACACATCCTACACGTACATTGTTACGCCACCTGGCTCATATTCTCTTTGCAGTTTTCTTGTCCTATAACTTAATTTTTGTTCGTCTACTGTTATCACTATCTGATCATCTGCAAAGAACAGTTTATCTTCCCCCATATTCTCCCTTATCCTCATACTTTTCTACTCCATTTCTCTAAGGATCAGTCCAGATAGATCCTAAATAAGTGGTTGATAAACAGCAGTCTTGTTGTAGACCCTTCGTTATTTTAAATAATGTAGTCACCCTAGCGTGGACTTAGTGAGGATCGGGGTTATTATATTGCAGTCTAGCATTTTCTTTCCTAGATGTGAAATCGGCAATACTGTTGTCTACAAATTTAGTAGGGCTACATATTTGTCTCTATTGTTAGGTGATTTGTGAGCCCTTTGTACAGCTGTACTATTTTGTCAATGGTAATCTAGAAGGCGAACATGATGTCTATAGTGGATCGTCCAGTTCTTAATCCTTCTTGTTTTTGGTTTTTTGACACTTATGTCCTTTTCTAGCGAGTTTCGTACAGTCTGCCTATTTTGATATAACTGCGATTCCTTTGTAACGTTTCGAATCAGTCTCCGACCCTTTCTTTATATGGAAGAAATAAGAGAATGTGTCTGTTGTTTTGGAGTATTTTTCACTTAAATTCCTTTCGAAAAGCTTACGGAGCACTTCCAACAGCTTCGGGAAAATATGCCCGATCAGTTCCTGGCGAATTTCTTGATTTCTAGCGGTTTCTTGACTGTCTTATCTAGCGGTTTTTGAATAATTTATTCTTTAATGTCTTCAACTTATTGTTTTGCTATTTTTAATCTCCTCTTATCTCTACACATAAGTTCTCGAAATGTTCTAACAATGATCTTTCTTATATATTGTTTATGTTTGCTTCTGTTGGTAGTGTTCATGGCTTTCATGATTATCTAGGTTTCCGAATCTTTGAGCCCACTATTTGTTTGTCTATGCATTGTCATTTCATTTCCCAGATGTTATTATTTTACTAAAAGATTGCTATACTATGTTGTATGTATGTATAGCTGAAAAGTAAACTGAACACACTTAGGTAGTCTTATCTGTTTTTAAATCTCAAGAAACCCTATTTTAACTTCAAGTTTTCCTCTGCGGATAAAGTTTGGAGTGAAGGGGCTAGAGAAAGAGCAAGCTCACATTTTTCACCGCATGAGTTTCGCTTAATGTTTCAACAAGGTTTCATCTAAGTCAGTTTGCTTCAATAAATTAGGCATCTTCTTTCGACTTCTTCAATCAACTATTATATGGACGTTTCTACAATCAACGATTGTGAATTGCGCGCTGCCACTATAATAAATTATTAATAATATAATATAGAAACAGTCGTTCGAAAGTTGGCCGACAAAATAGTTTAAAAGCAATCGGGACGCCTATCAAACTTATTTTATCGACCGATACTGAATCCCTGTAATGTGCGCATATGCATAACTCTTTATACTGATTAAGAAGCCGACAATACTATCGCCCGGTAGAAACTATGGAGTTTGGGGGGGGGGGAGAGTTAGTCTCTTACGGATCTACAAATCTAGTTTCAACCATTACAAGAAACAATTACATCTATTAGTTTACAATCTATATATATATATATATATATATATATTTTTAAGATCAAATAATACACACAAATACAGGAATATTTAATTTATTGAACAATAAACTCTAAGCTTTTCGTTGGCTTACATTACCAACATCTTCAGGAGTTACAATATTAAGAATGATAAAACAAACTGTAACTGGAGTTTGTTTTATCATTCTTAATATTGTAACTCCTGAAGATGTTGGTAATGTAAGCCAACGAAAAGCTTAGAGTTTATTGTTCAATAAATTAAATATTCCTGTATTTGTGTGTATTATTTGATCTTAAAAATATTCTAACAGGAAAACACATTTGATATTCTATATATATATATATATATATATATATATATATATATATATATATATATATATATATATATAGATTGCACATATGTTAATTTTAATTGTTTAATATTCCTGATGATGTTGTTACTGTTTGTAAACGAAAAGCTTTGAATTGTAATTCAATAATAATTCTTGTATTTGTATTTTGACTTATTTCTTTATTAATACACAAGAATACATATTGTGATATATATATATATATATATATATATATATATATATATATATATTTTAACATGCCTCCTCAAATTTGTCTTCAGGATAAATTGACTCTAAGTTAATCAAATTATTACCAAGTTATTTCGTTTTACAATAACTGATTTATTTTAACCTTGAGGTCAAAACGGTAGCATTTATAGGTAGTTACATATTAATAGTTTAAATTTAATGTAACTTTGCCGGTAAGCCCCAAAACTCTTATATTTATATTCAAATTAACATTTCTAATAGACTGGATTTAATTATTTAAAGACTTGTATAGGTTACTGGACCTGGTTTGATAAATTTTAACTTTTAATATTCTGTATTTAATATTTTGACATTATAGAGTTGATTTTATTTTTCAGATAAATTAATACTTAATACTTGCGTGGTTTCTGGTTTCACTTCACTAGACACCCTATTTCCGTACGTACAGGATTATAAATGGAACGCCACGAGTAGGTCTAGTGAGAAAAAAGTATCCGATATGATATGGACGTGAAAAACATGTGATTTAAAATAGCACTAGCCATGTATAGTGTACAAAACTATAAATTGTGCCGGATCTAAAGAAAGTCAAGGATAGACTGAAAGGCTAACGCAATTTTATTTCAGACAATTGTTATGGGCAGTTGCGTGATTTTAAAAACGTATGTCGTCGTCCCTTCACGTGGTCGACGAACGGGTTGGTCGACGGGAGGGGAAACACGGGGAACGCACTGTACTGGAACCCTTGTAATTTCAAAACTATAAAAGTTATAATAACCAAGACAATGTTTTTTAACTACAAAGATAATGGCTTTAATTATAGTTCTAACGTAAAAATTGATAACTATTATACCTACTGATAAAATAATTGTTTGACTTTAAACGTTTACTTTTACTTAGGTTTATAAGTGAATTTTCATTGAAAAATATCCTATTGAGGAAAATGTAAACAAACTTAGATGAGAGTTGGTTTTAGAACATCGGAAAATGAAAAAAAAATATTTGTTCTAATTTATACTTACAAATATATGCTAGCATCGCAATAGCTTTCGGGTCTAAATCATGGTAACTTTAGAACGAAAGATCCCGATTTCGATCTGATTTAATAAGCAGATGTAATTTGTTATTTGTGGGACTATGTTTATAAATAGGAATAAACCATCAATCAGAAGTAGACTTTTCGCCTGTTTCAATACGGATTATTATAGATTTTCCATTTTCTACCAAAAATGTTATGTATTTCTGAAATGCATTTATAAAGATTAAAATCCAATCTGAAGGACACAATTTTTTATAAGATTTTATAAGAATTAATAAATTATTTTGGATGTCATTATCACATAGAACTAACTTGTTGAACCGAAAAAAGTTATCAGATTTTAAAAAGTTAAAAATTGAAAAAACCCTGTATTTAAAAGGTTTCCAGGTAGTGGGAAATTAAACTCATGTCTCTCAATAGACTGTAAACAATTAAGTGATGCGTAAGATCACTTTATTATCAAAGATAATAAAGGCTTCAGAGCATTGAACTGCCAAGTAGATGGTTAAATAGTTACTGTTTGGGAACTTTGATGTGTCTGCAGCTTCTCTGCCTTAGGTGAATAACTCATCATGCATATAATTACACTATACGCTTGAATGAGTTTCGAAAAATTGAAAATAAAATAAAATTAAATTCAAATATTTCTATAATATAAGTATCCATATAAAACAAATTTTTACCTATATTTAAACGATTTTTTTATAAATCTATACTTGTTTCGATAAAAATCTGTGATTTCAATTTATTCCATTACTATTAGTTATAGGCGATACGATTAATTCGTTATATATTATTATTTAATAATCCGATTTCAAATTGAATCAGTTTTAATAAGTAAACATTTATTTGTTGTACTACAGTTTAGACACATACTTATGCTCATATATATAAATATATATAAAGCAGGAGAATTATTCGGAAAAACATTAGAATTAAAAGGAAAATTGTAAATAATGGGTTTATGTAAAAAAATAAAGTCAGCTTCTTTGAAAGCGTATTTCGCGCATTATATGCTAAAGACAGTCAATAAAATACATCATACTAAAACAGTCCTGGAAATTAAAGACTGACCCAATTAATTTTAGGCTTATTTTATGGCAAATTTTGAAGGACAATTTTTTGTTTCAAATTTTGCTATCTACAATAGGCCCTTATGAACAAATATAGTCGGTAGATATAGAATTGTAAAGTATTTAGATTTTAAGCACTATACGGCTCAGGTAATAGATTTATTGATCAATTTCATTGCACATTTAAAGACCCCATTGATTTGCCCCTAAACCACATTGTAGGGGCCACAACTCAATACTTTTATGACGTAAACTATTTTTGTTTTGGAGCCAGAACCCTCAATTCGGCCTTTTCCAACTCCTCAGAGCTACATCCGTCTATCAGTGCTTCCTTTCGATGACGGCTTTGGACTTATCACCCCAAAAGTCATCGAGTGGCCATTTTCTAGCGATTTTTTCGCTTCTAATTTTTTACCCAAAATCACGTCCTTAGCCCTCAAACACATTGTGGGGTTCACTTCAGCTTAGTACTGTTATACTAAAAATATTGTGGTTTTTAGATCCATAACCCTCAAAACTCTCGAATGATATTTTACCATCATTTTCCTGACACTTGCACTTTAACTTAAACTAACATCTTTGCCACCCTTTTACTGCTACATCAGCTTATCACCGCTTCCTTTCGTTGATATCATTGGTCTCAGCGCCCTCAATATCCCCAAATGGTCATATTCTAGTGTGTGTGTTTTTTTTTTTTTTTTTTTTTTTTTTTTTTTGCTTCCATAACTTTCCACTTTCCATACTTTGTCTTACTTTGTTCTTTCCATGTGACTAAAATTATTTCAGCTTTCAATTCAATTTTATTATCTAAGCAATTTTGGACTGTGTCCCTCAATGTATTTTTAAAACGTAAATTTATTCATAATCTTCTATAAGAATATAGAACAATTATAAAATAATGCCTACGTATCAATGTTTCCAAATATACTTGACAACCATTTGTAACATATCAAGAAATAAAATTATGCAATAAACGTATATAGTTTTATTTCGATAGGTTTATATTTTATTACTTCTATGGTAATGCCTATAATTTCAAGTTACGTGCTACTTTGTTTACATCCGTTTAAGTAGATGATTTCAATTTTAAATAATTAGTTCAATACCACTGCTAAGTAATCAGAGCTCAAATCCAAATTTTCATTACTTAAATGAAGATATCCAAAAGATATGTTATTTTATTTACAACTGTTTTCCCCTATGTGTGTTTCCTGGGAAATGAAAATTAGAACCTAAATTTGATATTATCTGATATTCTTATCATTACCATTAGTTGTTGACAGTCTTGCTCCTCAGTCTACATGGCTAGCATTTAAGTAGCCTCCGGTCTTTACTCGACTCTCTAAAGAATATTCTTATAACACATGTTTTTAGATGTGCCTATCTTTATTTATTCACACTGAATATAATGTTCATCTTTTTTTTTATTACTTCATTTATTAGTATTGAATTCCCACCTTTAGGCTTGATAAGTAGATGGTAGATACAACAAACTGTAAAACCTTGTAAGGATATGATTTTTTATCCTTACCGTAAAATTAGTTTCAGATATCACGAAGATATCAAATTTTCGTTCGGTTGTAATTACTTCCACGACTTCCTCTTCGTTTAAAATTCCGTGGGCATTCTAAGAAGAATTTTTAGGCGCCCCCTTTATCCAATATTGATTGTAACACTTTCAAACAGCTCCAGAATCTATGGTTGTCAGGTCTAGTATTTACCTCAATAACCACTTTTGCCATTTTTGTGACATTATTCTTGCTTTATTGGTCCAAAACATGTCAAGATATCAGAAGTATCATTCTTAACCATTTGACTATATTGCTTGCGTTCTCTTACTCTATTTGATATGAAATTTCTTTGCTGTTGATCACTTGTTAAATGATTATTTTCTAGTACTTTTGTATAACTTAGACTACCTTGCAACTTCTGTAGCTTACAGTGTGATGCATTGATAAAATAGCTTACTAAGGTTTATAACGGGGCGATGCAGTCCTTCATACCTAATGCAACTGGAATTCCGTAGTTAACTGTTATTATGAGTTTTTATTAACGAAAAATGTTTCAAAACTGTCAATAAATACAATAAATAACCATTTCATTATATATTTTATGTTTATTGAGATAAATTGGAAATAAATTGTCTTTTCTACAAATGCAGACTATATTATAGCCTTAAATTAAAATATCCGATTCTTACAATAAATTAGCCTAAGTATCTTTGTTTTCCCAGTCAATTTATGTGATATATTTGAGAAAACTAGATATTCAATCAATATCGTTTATTAGTATTTAAATGGAATGAATCTAAATTGTTTTAATATGTTGAAGATATATTTTCAAAAAAGCTTAAAAAAGTACACCTTTGTAATATTCAGCAGTTACACGTAAAAAAAAAAAATTATTCAAACTAAAAATTCCATGTCCATTTTATAACCCTCAATTAATCTATCGGCGTTGAAACCATTCTATTATATATTAAATCTTATTTAAATTTAATAACTAGATATGCATATTTGCCGTGATCAGTGTATGACTGGCATAATGATCAGATTTTTGTTTTTCTATAACCTAGAAGTAGTTTTTCTACAAAATAGAGAAACAAAAAGAAAACCTATTGAAGAAAAATGAAGAAAAATGTTTGGAAATTTTAAAAGTACATATTTTCAAATTAATCTATGAATATATAAGTAATTGTGAATATTAACCGGCAATTAACCAGCAAGTCTAATATTTCCTCAAAATATTAGATATAAATCACAGATTATTTGTAGTAGGCTAGATTTTAGAACTTGAGCATATAATTTGTTTTTGATGTATGTGTGTGTGTGTGTGTATGTGTCTGTGTATGTGTGTGTGTGTGTGTGTGTGTGTGTGTGTGTGTGTGTGTGTGTGTGTGTGTGTGTGTGCGCGCGTGTGTGTCTGTTTGTGCGGGAAAACTATTATTAAGAATAATATATACTGTTTTTTTTTTACCTACATAATTGTATTCCGACAACAATTGTAATACTGTAATAAACATTTATTGTAATTATTAAACATTTTTTGTGATATCAGTTTAAATCTTTGATTTCAAAGCCCTAATGTAAGGTATTGAACTTATGCTAGGAGTGTCGGTTCCTTATTGAGAGAACTTAAGTAATCTGATTCAGAGTTTAAATCCAACATTCATAAATCTCTTCCCAATGTTAACTTTGCGGAAGAAATCCGCTTTATTTTCCTTGACGTAGATAAATTCTTCCGGAGTTTTAGATCAGACAGTCATAGCAAACTTATTTTTCTTCTTATTAGATTCCGGCATTGCAGGAAATTTTTGTAAAGCATTTTAAAGTAGCACTTGATTGAAAACCTTTTACAACATCTACTAATGTCCATTTCTAACACCTTGAACATATGAAACTTATAAAAGAAACTAATAAGGGATTAAGAATGAATATACATGAAGCATTCAAAATATATAAATACAATAATAATACAAATTAATAAAAGAACAAATACAAATACATTCTAAATTTGATAGTATATTCAATGTCTATAATGTTACAGCAACAAAATAAATTTGGCAATTTGTATAAGTTTAGCAACAATTCTATTTCTAATTTAACATATGTTTAAGGCCTATAGCTTACATTATTGTAATTTTCATTCCTGATGATGTTGGTACTGTTTACCAACGAAGAGCTTTGAATATAAACAATAAATATTCTTGTATTTGAATAACCTATGTTGTTTTAAATATAAATATATATATATATATATATATATATATATATATATATATATATAACATTTTCCGTAACTCGAAACTCAATTCGTACACGAAATATTAGAAAATTATTTCTAAAGGTTCTGTCACCGTCACCTCTCATCTCTACATAATGTTCAAGGAACTCGATGTGCAGCTTCATCCTCTACTATATTAATTATTACAGTTACTGTATATAAAATACCTAAATCAATATATCAAGGTCTATTATATAAATAGGCCTACTATTTATGTTCCTTTTGTATTTTCTTGTTACTGATTTTAAATTACCAGTTTTTCTGGAAGGTCCCATCTACCTAAAGTGTCGTTTTCTACTCACTAAAACATAAACAGTTAAGGTAATTAACCAACAATAAGTATATAAATGACTGTTAACTAAATTTCAAAATGTACGTGAAACGTTATCTATTGATATCTGCGACCTAGAGATATACAACGTAGGCGTACAAAATAGCAACATATAAAAACAGATAATATTGAGTGACTGATAAAGATTAGACAGTAACAATTAATCAAGGGAATAAGTTAGTCTAAAACTGATAAAACGTTTAAGCATCACATAATATATGCTGCAATGTAAAATGTTAAGAATTTTATATTTTAGAGGAGTAGTGCCATATCTTTAGAAGATGGCATGTGAAATTTGGGGCAAACGAAATAAAAAGGAAACTACACCGTAAAATGAAAACAAAGTAATATATTAGTGTAAAAATTTGAACAAAGAATGACTTTCAATTTAAACCCTAATCTAAACCTCAGAATAAAATAAGGGTTGGACTTCAATTTAAA
The DNA here is from genome assembly GCA_036971475.1 of Prosapia bicincta. NCBI lineage: Eukaryota > Metazoa > Arthropoda > Insecta > Hemiptera > Cercopidae > Prosapia > Prosapia bicincta. The sequence continues at coordinate 111,736,700 of JBAIZL010000001.1, read as the reverse complement.
ACACTATTTTCGTTAATATCGATTATTTAAAGCAATAATATTCATTTAAATCGGTATCAAGCGTGTATAAGCTAATACAATTTTAAGTCAGGAAATTTAAGATTTTTTGATATTTTTCTCGTGATATCTATAGGACATTCGCTAGGACACACCATATTAACCTAAGTATTTTTAACGCTTTACAAAGACCCACCTGTGTTGGTGCTACTATCACGCTGACGCACTCTCAGCTTCAATGTGACCTCGTCGATGGTTGTTATTTATCTTCGAAATAAATGAAATACTGTGTTTAGAAATGATCCGTCTTTTGTTTACGCCTTCCAAACATATCAGGTCTATTATAAGAGAATAAAACCTTTATTTTTTTAATCTCTTCGTACTTTTACATTTTACTTGTGAAAAGTCATTACGTTTTGTTTGTACTATCGTTATATTACTTTTATTTTGTTAAATGTAATTATTATATTAATACTAATGATTCTATTAATTTACTACGTCTGTTAATTATCTTATGTTTTAGTTTTCTATTACTTTATAGCTATTGCTCTCTTATATCAATTACGCAATCTATTTAGTTTCAAATGAATTTTTTTGTTACGGCGAAAATAACCGGGGTAATTGCTTTTTTGAAACGTTATTTTATTTATTTGTTATTGCTAAATAGGAATAGTAAATAAAAGTAACTAGTAGACGAAATCTCTTATCTAGATTAGCTGTTGTGAAATACTCACTTTATGTCAGTTTCTAACACTTCAACTCGATATACTTAGTCACTATCAGCGTCTTCCAGCCACTGCTTCAAACTAATGAATCCGCTTTTTGTAATCTAGTTCATGACAAAATATTTATTGTCTCTATCAGAATGACGAGAACACTCGTATATCCTAATATAAATTTGACATTATTTCTAGAATATTTATACAGGCATACTTTCATTACAAATATTGTTGAAAATTATGATTTAAATTAAAGTTTTAATCAAAACCTGAATAAGTTTAAACGTAAAATGTACATCTAAGGAATATTGCTACTAGATATTAAATAAACTAAATGATATTTAAAAGAATAAATTACAAAGAATATATTTGTACAATTAGTTTTATGTGACAACGATTGTGATACATGAACTTAGAAGATTTAAACACGGTCAACTAATTTGTTTTTAATAGGACAAATAAAGAGCTACTAATTTGTCAACGAACAGATAACTACTGCAAACGTTTCAAAAAAGCTCCAGATTTTGGGCATAGTCAAAACTCAAATACTAAGCCTTGATTATTTTCTTTTTCAATATCTTCTATTGGTTCACATTACCCTTAAATATATTTGTTTATATACCTAGTTCAAATTTTCAATCGTTAATAAAATAATTTATATCCATCCACTCAACTCAAGTTCAAAAACTTATTGTTAAACTGGTCGTGGACGATAGTTTAATTTAATACAGTTTTTAATATCAAATCATTAAATAAATTTAATTTATTAATTTTAGGTTTGCATAGGCGACAAACGTCTCAAAACAGGCGAGCTATACAATATAGTTAATCTGTCCCATTTGGCTTAAAATAAGTGATAACATCCCAGAGCAGCTAACACAATCAGGTGATCTGTGGATAACTCATGATTTCATAAAACAGCTGATTGTTATAGATTGTGTGGTAGAACTGCTGTTTTAATGTTTAGGGGATTTTACTTTATTTATAATAATGTATTATTTGTAAATATATAATAAAATAATCTGAAATAAAATATTTCTTGATGATGAACAACTCATCGTTTACCTCACAAACAAGAGATTTCATTGTTAAACCCGCAACACCCTCATTATGAGGTTTTATTACTGTAAGAAATTGATTACTCATGAATACTAATGGATACAATGCACGTCCTATATTCAGCCCTATTTCACACATTTCTCATTTAAATTTCACAAAACTATTTAGCAATAGTATGATCGACTGATTTTATAGCTTTTGTTATTCATTTTTCGTGAACCTTTCAATCATCTTCCGTCAAACGAAACCTCCTTATTTAAATTAATCGTTAATTTTAATAAAAGTAAAAAATAAAAATTAATGTAGAGATACAGTTACGCTGTAATTGTTAAAGGATATATTTTGTTTAAGAACAAACATTTATTACCAACCCGTGAAGAGCTAATAGCTGAAAAATCATGCATATTGAACTAAAGTATGTAATAGTTAATTAACTTTATTTCAAAGTTTTTCTATATAAAATAATTTAAGTAGATTTAGCAGCGCATTAGTTATACTAAAATATGTAGATTACAGTACAGTAACTGCTATAGGTTGTAGTTGATAACTGATCTACGTAAAGTGTTCTTTAAGATGCTAACATAAAATAAAAACGTTGAACACCAGAGTAGACTCATCTTTAAATTTATATATATATATATATATATATATATATATATATATATATATATATATATATATATATAAAGAGGTTTATTAATACACAAGTATTATAGTATATATAGTTCTTTATTAATACACAAGAATACATATTGCGATATATATATATATATATATATATATATATATCGGGTTGTAGTAGACTCCAATCTTTGAAAGTTAACTCGCACAAATATCAAGTAAGATTCTTGTTGAAGTACATATAGTGAAATTGATAAGTGAATACAAACAAACAGTGTTGCAGAGTTAAAAATGTATATATATATATATATATATATATATATATATATATATATATATATTATATATATATATATATAAATATTTAATGGTTTTAATTAAACGCATGTTTCGGCGGCCAAGCTATGATTATCAGTGATAAGGAGAAAGCTTCATCCGAGAGGCGAATGATCACCCATTACTAATGAGAACAGCTTATCTGTCGAAAAATGTTTGACAATTTACCATCTTATACATAGTGAGACATCAGATATTTTTCATTTATGCTGATTTTTGAAATTGAAAGAACGCAACAAAACCAATTGAAGTATTTTAGGATGCAATTTAAGAAAAAACTATTTAGTATCTTAAGATTTATTGATGTATTTGTATTTTTCTACACACTGTGGTAAGGACATTTTGTCTAGAAACGAGTGCTAATTACAGTAATATTTGAAGGGTAGAAAGGGAGAAATGAGTTTCAAATATATATATGAAATTATTTATTCAGTTCGTAATGTTTTTAATAATTTCATGTTTGTCAGATAACATTTTTGTTGTAATCCCATAACCTTAATTAGTTCATGAATAAACTGAATTTCCCCGTAAAGTTGTTTTGGAAAAACTTTCTCACCAAAGCGAGTATGGACAGGAGAGACAAAATAATCGCATTATAGAGGTTCTTCTGAACCTTTTCCAGTTCATGTTTTTATATATCTACAAAGTGTTGTCAAATGGCGTTATTGTTCTTTGTATTGTTTCTCTTTAAATGGTAATGAAGAGGGTTTACCTCAGCCGCCCCTATTTATATCCCCTTGCTCCTTGACGCCTACATAGAGTCCCTTCCGTAAGGGAAGATATAAGTTATGGCCAAAAGTTCCGGTCACTCCAAGTTGGAAGCTCTTAATAGCAACTTCGATAATATCAACCTGGTCTCTTATGAATTCTTATACAGGTAAGAGTTTATTTTTGAACGCATCCAAATCAATGTAATCAAAGATAAATCAAAACATACACTTTTATGCTACGGACATAAACAAACAGTCATACTGAAATACTAATATAGATCAATAAAGGAATAAAACAATTGTTGTATTTCCTTAATTGAATGTACATAACAAACGAGTACATTAAAATAACTTACTAAAATCTCGAATAACCGATTTAAAGTCTATGAATTCTATCTAAAAATATATATAATATAACTAGTTCTATTTTTTTTTTTTTTTTTTTTGTAAAAAGAAAGTAATCACACAAAGTTAAAGAAATACAAAATTTTGTTACATAAACAGAAAGTCACTTGTGAAACGAAATAGAAATTGTAGTGATATTCTCGTAGCAACAAGAAACTCAAGTCATTGAAACAATGCCGGGGTTATCTTGGAAAAATGTTATTTGTTACTTGCATTGTTGAGGGTTTGTTTGAACTGTTTGGCCTGAAATTCAGCGTTTGTGTGGGGTGAAATTCATAATGGTAATTCTACTGTTGAATGTTTACGTTGGAGATAACGTATTTTAAAAATTTTAATTTTCGGTTTTATGAAAATCCAACCCACTTTAATTTCATTGAATGCAGTTGGTTACAATATACCTTTACAATACTTTTTATTAAATAGTTTGGTTATATCTCAGAAACAATCATTAAGTCGCCAATAAAAAAGATCCGCTATCCATGTAACTGACAAGGTGAACTTCCATAGGCCTATATTTTTCCAGGCTGGTTCTGAGAACAAATTAAATTTGCGTTGTTTCATGGTATAGAGTATGTTAATGTATGACCAGAATTATATCTGAAAGTTATAGTTTTGGTATCCAATTAGGGTGAATTATACTTAGTGTATTTTCTTTTTCAGTGATTAATATCTATCAATGACCTCCTGGTATCATATTTGAGATGTGGGATGCAAAACAAATATCACTAACAAGAAAAGAAAACTCACCACATTAAACTAAATGAGGGTCTATTAATTTTACACTCAATACAAAAATTGTTTTGTAAATATGTTTTGATCTGTTCAAAAGGGTTAAATATTTTTTAGTAAATTAAATTTACCGCAAAAAATAATAAAACAATAAAATAAAACCAATACTATTAAGTAATACTTCAATCAATCAAGCGAACCGATGGTAAAATTGCATCTATCTCTGGAAAACATACATTACCAAGAGTACAATGGCAAAATATATTACAACACAAAATTATTGGCAAAAAACCCACTACAAAAAAAATAATCAAATATAGCAAATAATACAAGTGACCTAGGATTAAACCCAGATGCACAATTTGATGACAAAGTCATAAGGGTTTAATATTAGATAACATGTAATAACGGTTAGCCGAATAAAGTCTTAAAAATTCTGATATTTAAAGTACAAATGCGTAACTAAATAAATTAATATTTAGATAGTAAATGGTTTTAATTTTAAAACACTATGCTGGAGATGCCTTGAAGTACTACCATTAAAATATAACTGTAACACCATTAAATATTTTCTTTTATCTCCCTATATTTCGTACATGATTTATCACTAAAACATAAACCCTATTAGTGTTGTTAACAAATAATATTGAATTACAAATAAGTTTACTTAAATCCAAAATAATATGTTTAGGCAGTTCGTCCTAGAAATTGTGTGTTTCCCTTCACCATTAACTACATATATAGATCTTTGTTTAAAGAACAGTGTTTAAAATAGTAAAATAAATGAGCCTGTGTAATAAGTGAAGAAGATATTTGTGAGCGATTGTTTGTCTGCATATTTTATTTCGTAAACATTATGAGTCTAGAGTAATTAGAATTATTTTTTCGTGACTGTGTACGGTGATTTGCCTATAACGGCCCTACTATTGGTATAATCTAATGGGCACAGTCGTTAAATAAAACATAAGTTTGATAAAATATAGAAAAATTTAACTCTGGATCCCAGCTAAGTAGACAATATGTGACCAGTCGAATTAAAATGAAATTTAAAACTTGTGTGAACATTTTTTTGTAAAACTTAATTATTTTTATCTCAGTACGTACCTTAGTTCTCGTGAGTTTACTTTTTAAGATATGAGGCACCATAAAGACTGCCTAGTTTAGGACTCATTTTCTCTAAAACACACAAGTAAACTGTTTTTTACAGGCAACGGCAAAACTTATTTTTAGGTAGATATTCCTATTTCACTTTGAAATAATAACTTCTTTATGTTTATGCGCATTAAATTAATATACTTTGAAAATATTTTGGATTTCAAGTATAGTCATAACAATGATTCATAATATTTAGCAAGTTTCAAGTATAATCTAGCAAAAATATAATCATAGATATACAAGAGGAATCTGCATAATATAAAATCATTACTATTTTCATTTTTTGGAAACAAAGAATACTTTTGTAACAAAAATAAACACTAAAATTAAATTGGTTGAAGTCTAACAGAACCAATGTGACACTCTTCTAAAACCCCAAATTCCTACTTTTAGTTAGTTCTATCTCTTAATTTATTTTCTAAATACAAGTTGCTTACAAAGCAGAAAAACTTTAATATTTATAAACTATTAAAATACAAATAGATTTTTATGAGAATGTGATTAATTAGGTATTTGAATTAAATTTAGTTACGCATTATGAATCTAATCCGACAGTACCGCAATATTTAAAACTAGTAGCTATTTAAAATATTCTACAAATGAATTCTAATTTTTCGTTTATTATTTTAAGATATTTGTTATTTTGGAAGGTTTACTAAGCCATATTTTAGGAATTATTTTTATAGGGCCTACTGTATTATAAGATTTTACAATATAATATAAGCAATCGGATATTTCTATACCATCTCTTATATTATATTATATTATTTATTTATATAAAGGTAAACATAACTTTCCTGTACGAACAGCTTCAGCGATTATTATTCTAATGCTCCTTACACGAAGAATGTTTAATTAATGAAAATAATGTAATAATAATTAATGACATTTAATAATGTATGAGAAACTGTACTGACGTCGAGTGTCATCCACAATAAAAAAAATGTTATTTGAACTTGAGTGAATAAAGAAAAAGTATTTGACTAAGGATGGAAATTTGAAAAAGATTAAGAAAGTATGAACTAACAGAAGGAATTGAATGAGTTAAAGTTTGCGATATTTTTAGGAATTTTTACTACAATCAATAGGACAAAATATGTTCTCGTATATAATTCTACTAATTAAAGGTTTACTTTGAGCTTATATTCTGCCTTTTATATTCTGAAAATATAAAATTTAATTTAATTAAAATATGCCTGGTAATATAATCATCAAGATAATAAAGCGTAGAAGCTATAAAAGTATTACAAAGAGAACAGAGCTTTGTTTCAATTAATTATGTGCACGAGGAATGAAAGCGGAAAGCTTTATTCTGAAGGAAGTTAATCAGCTGGGTTTTAACTTTTTCGTCATTACTTTTTGTATGCTTTTAATTTAATTTCTACTCAAAGTATAAACGAACATTTACTTTGAAGGATTGCTGATTTTGTTTTCTCAAATTTAAATTAAACTAAGGCTATCATTGATTTCTTTTTAAATGGGAAGAAATGGAGGCTCTCTGAAATGTGAAAATATAAATAAACGAAGATTTATTTAGGTAATACTAGTGATAATTTTATTATTTACATGATGGTTTATTCCATCATTATTTACAAATAATTTTAGTAGTAAATTTATTATGTACAATATTTTTATTCCTACAGTAAAATTGACAAAAATTGATTATTTTAAAATGTGGAAAAATTGTGTCACATAAAATATTACCTCAAATGAAATAAAGAGCACAACTAAAGCATAACAGGCTATACAGCACTATGTATAACCTGTACATAGCATTGTATAACTTTTAACCTTAAACCGAATATAAAATTGAATATGCTGGTATTATGTAATATTCTCTACAGTAATCGGAGGCAATAACTGGCCAATTTATGCGCCTGTTTCTGTTTGAGGTTTTACCACAAGTCCTTTAATTCTAAAACGATTCCTATATATTAAAACGATCCCTTTATTCGTTGCTGTTTATTTGTTACTTTATAGTTATAATTTCCTAACATAAATTTAAAAAGAAGAGCAATAATGATTTTACGTGAAAATGCCATTTTAAGTTAAAACTCTATATTTCACTGAAATTACTGAATACTTATTACTATGGTGGCTATATTTATATATATATATATATATATATATATATATATATATATATATATATATATATGTATATTTCAACTCCCTAATATTTGATTAAACTTTAATAAACCCATTTAACAAGAGCAAGAGAGGTGAGTGTCTTAGGTAGGTTAACAGGAGTACTTTACAGTTTAATTCATATAACCTACTCATTAGAATCGTTATTTTTTCGTTACTAGAAGTTGGAGGAAAATTATTGAAAGTTTAATGTAACTTCAATCATTTATAACTGTATGAAGTAACTGTGGCGTAATGTTTATTTTTAAATAAATAAAAAATCTAAAACACAAATAACATTTATTTAAACCTTAAGTACATTTCAATTGCGCAGCAATCATCTTCAAAGATATTTTAAAAATACAACTATCTCCTACAGTTAGTTGTATTTTTAAAATACTTTGAAGATGATTGCTGGGCAATTGAAATGTTCATAAGGTTTAAATAAATGTTATTTGTGGTTTAGAGGTTTTATTTATTTAAAAATAATAACTTCAATCATAACAAAATAATATTCTGTCATAGTGATAAACTATCAGCCTAAGTAAATAAAGCGTTAATTTGTCAGAACGTAAGAGTAATGGGCGTATAAAACGTTGTCAATATATCATAGTGTTTATAGAATTGCTCTATTTCACCTGATTGTAACTCTATACAGCTTTAAAACTACGGTCAATAAACAGTAAATATTCAACCAACATTTACAGGATTTAGTTATTAAACAGGAGTATTTAAAACGTTTCGATTTTATGTTTCAAAAGACAATCTACTAAAATCGAATATTTTATCTTTTCAATTGCTCAAAGCAATTGAAAATTACGTCTAATGGCACTGTGTTTATAAATCTAAAGATTGCAAAATGCATCTAACTATCATCTATACATAGCGTTAGTCTTTTTCATTTAGACGTAAACTATATTTGTAATTTTGTGTATTAATCTAAATGATATTTACTTCTCCCGCTTCCTACGAGATTTATAATCACAGACGTGAATTTAAGCAAATGTAATTTTACTTTGTTTTATACAATTTGCGATTGTACAATATATTAATTGTTCTTTTACTTAATACTTATTGAAACCACTAATTTACAGGTAGCTCTATGTATTCGCTTTCTAACCAATTCAGTGTATTGTTCAAAGCTTTACAATCAAAACCGGACCAGCTCAACTCCTAGTATAGTTATTATGTATCTGTGGTTGTTTTGTAATGAGTTTTGTATCATCATAGATGGGCTGTATGATATGTGGAGTGGTGTTTTGTAATATCTATGTAAACATTGGGTTCAATTTTGTTGTTTATTAGTTTGTCCCTTGAGGGACATTTATTCGTTTAAGTGTGTCATTTATTTGTTTTCAGCTATTTTTCCTATAGTTGTAGTTGATATCAATGGGTATTTTATAAGTTGCTACTTTTAGTTAACATGCACCACCTGTTTCTAATCAATTACGTGCTTATTTTTTTATCCTTGTCTATGATTCAAGTCTCCTGTATGATTCTAATTTGTGTTTTTTTTACTCTTAAAATATTATAGTATATGTATTTGTTGTATTTCTTATACCAAATACTATATTTTTGGAACTAAACTTATTTTAATAAATAAAAACGGCAAAATAATATTTTCGGAACAGAATTCAAGAGATATTTTTTATAATGAAAGATATCTTTTTAAATCTAGTGATAATAGTACGGAAACCATAAAATATTGTAATTTCGCATTAATATTACGTTCTTCTTTTATAGATCGATATTATAATATGAAGAAATAATTCGGCTCAGATATTACCACAACATCCTATTATTACTTATATAATAAAGAGGTATTATTATTAAAGAGTAATATTACTTACTTTACATTCTACGAAATTCGTGAGAATTGTTTAAATAAAACATAAAATTTATAAACAAAACATACAAACGCACAATAACTAATTTACTTTTTAAAGTATGCAACAAACCAACAAATAAGTTACACCGAACATTAATTAAAATTAATGTAATGTATCATGCACTAAAGTTATATATACACACACTAATAAAAACAAGCAGAATAATAATTAATTAATATGTAGAAATAATACAAGCTCGTACAATCACGTTCAAAAGCTATAAAAAGACAAATATACGGAGGTATGACTCGTTGTACATGTATTATATATAGTACATGTAGTACATATAGTACATGTAGTACATGTAGTACATATGGTACATGTAGTACATATAGTACATGTAGGGAATGTAGTACATATAGTACATGTAGTACATGTAATACATATAGTACATGAAGTACATACAGTACGTGTAGTACATATAGTACATGTAATACATATAGTACATGTAGTACATATAGTACATGTAGTACATGTACTACAAATAATTCATGTACTACATATAATTCATGTAGTACATATAGTACATGTAGTACAAATAGTACATGTAGTACATGTAATACATATAGTACATGTAGTACATATAGTACATGTATTACATATAGTACATGTAGTACATATAGTAGGTGTAGTACATATATTACATGTAGTACATATAGAACATGTAGTACATGTAATTCATGTACTACATATAATTCATGTAGTACATACAGTACATGTGGTACATATAGTACATGTAGTACATGTAGTACATATAGTACATGTAGTACATGTAGTACATATAGTACATGTGGTGCATGTAGTACATATATGTAGTACATATAGTACATGTAGTACATATAGTACACGTAGAACATATAGTACTAGTGGTACGATTAGTACATATAGTACATGTAATACACGTAGTGCATATAGTACATGTAGTACATATAGTACACGTAGTACATATAGTACATGTAGTACATATAGTACATGTAGTACATAAGTAAATATTGTACAACGAGAAAATACCTGAAACTACAGGAAAACGAAACAATGAAGTCCAAAATCTATGCCAAATCTTGTACTATCACAGGCAATACTTTAATATATGTCATAAATGTAGCTGAAAAGCTCATAATTACTCACACAATTTTATAGCTTCATTACCACGTAATCCAATACATACAAATATATAAACAAATCAAAATAATTGGAGGACAAACGAATTTATACACACTTAATAAAAGATCAAATCACACATCAGTCTATGTTTACAACAATACATCTGATATTAAGTCGTATAAAAATAACTCACTTCGGTTAACAAAAGTTAGAGAAACTAGCTCAGTTTATATCTCAAAGAGTCCTACAGCGCACTAGATAAATGAGATATCAAAAATTAAACAAAGTGATGTATATTTGATGAGCTGGACAAGAATATAATCATACAATTAGTTACCATATTTGATAAATAAAACTCAATAACCGATGGTAGTAAAATAACAGCAAACATCTGCTTAATTTCAAGAGTTTCCAGGAGTCTCAGGGGAAGTAATTACCGCTAAGGGTAGCTTAAAGAATGAAAAATGTATTTTATTTTTAATTGAGAAAATGTCGAAAATGATGTTCTTTTATTGCTCTAATTAAAAGGTTACAGGTATTCGGCTGTTATTTTTTGGCTTTAAGAGTTTTTAAAAGTTATTCTACGTAAATATTTTAAATCTAATATGACTAAAATTTGTACCAGTTATTGTTATTAAATAAACTATTCCAAACACATTGGGTATTCGGTATGCACAAAGGTACATTTATAAATATAAACTTTAATATCAAATGTCTTATATAAATCCCGTTAATATCTAAACAGTTAACATAACATATATTATATAAATAAAAACAATTAAGACAATTTCCACTTGAGACAATAAAAAAAATTTTAATTTTGAGTTGTTTTTATAATTACAACTAATATTAATATGTAAATACATGTCAGAATAAAAAGATTAAGTGGCAAACGTAGAAACTAAATTTCCTTTATATTTTCCCTTTTTTCCCTTAGACATACAAGTCTAAGTATGGTGTTTAACTATTATTTAAGTTTGTTACTATTTATTATTTTTTTTTGTCGCTTGCGTTGTGTTATAGTTTTTTTCCATTTCGTTTCACATTGTCCATTTGCGACGCAGTGTTTTATACCGTTAGTCCAGTTTGTTTGTTTATTTTATTCTTTTAATTCATTATATTTCCTTTAGGATTAACTATGAAATTGTGTGGTAACCATGACAACCATTTAAGGTTCTACAATAAAGGTTTCGACGACAGCCAGATTCGAGCTAAAGAAAAATTCATTTACTTCTTTGAGATATAGATATATAGTTGTAGGAAAGTAGACTGATTGCCAAAAGTACTAGACATTGAACATGAAGATAATGAGTTCGAATTCGGCATTATCCTTTAATTTTTTAAATTTTAATTACTAAACAAATACTTTTTTAAAACTGTGTTAACATAGTTTTCATCCACTACTCGGGGCAAAAAAATGTATTTGAAGGTGGTTGGATGAATAGAAATCCATTTTATTAACGACTGAAAACTAGTACAATATATATAATATCTTATATTCTTATTCTTATCTATATATAAGAAAAGTGACACGTAATAGAAAGAATTTGAAAAAATAAATAAAATTTTAAGTCAGTGCCTTCTGAAGGGCAAGAAAAATTATTTCAGTTACATTTTCTATAATATAATTAATATAAATAAATATATATATATATATATATATATATATATATATACGAATGACAGAATCACATTATTAAATGGAAAATTAGAGAGCGAATTCCCTTTCAGTTTACCATTTTCCTCTCTATACAGTATGTGGTTTCGGACTATTATTTTATTTGTAATATTCATTTGATTTGTTCATTTCTAATTTATGAAGCTGGTGGTGGTCTATAATTTCTCATTCTATCTATCTCTTGTTATGCTCTATTATTGTACGGAATCTTTCTGTCGTAATTTTGTTACATACTTCTTTAGTTTATAGGTTTATAGTTATGGGGAGGTTGGATCAGTGTCAAAGTGCTGGATTTGAAACATATAGTCATTCAGTTCGAATGCGACCAAGACATCAACTTTTTAAAATGCAATTAATCAATAAATGTTTGGAAATACTATATTAACATCAATTTTCTTTCACTACAGTGGCTGAACAAAACTATTTGAACTTAAATAGATGAATACAAATGTATTTTATTAACGATTGCCAATTAGTACAGGTTATAAAAAGAAGAGTGTATGCTAATGGCAGAATTGAAAAAAACAAGAAACAATAATCGTGAACCTACTGGCCATATTTGCAAACACATTTTAGGATATGGCTCAACATAATGAATTCAATTACTATGAAAATGTCTTTCTGATGTTTAAATATTCAATTGTGAGTATTTGTTGGATAAAGATTTGTTTTTATAATTAGTTTATCAGCACACACATAACATTAAACAGATAAAAGTATTACAAAAGGTGTTTTTACTGTTATTCCTTTTTTTTATTTACCGTAAATTTCTGAAATGGATTTTATTACCAGGATGAAGCTGTAATCTACATTTTTTTTAATACTTAATCCCCACATTATCTTTGCTTTGTATTTAAACCTATATCAGCAGTCTCACGTCACTACAAAGTGTTTTGACAAGAGGTTTTTCAGTTCTAATATAAGTGTCACACAGTCGTCAGAGGACGTAATTATAAGATTACGGCGATATTATAATGAAATCCGTTGAATTACTTACAACAAATGTTTAGTAAGCTATTCATTTGTTTCGGGAAATTGGGTAAATTAAGATCGTACATTATTTCTAAGTAGTTTTTCTTCAAATAGCATTTACATTATTACTAAATAACATCAATGACGCTCATAAAATCTTAAATTCTGAAATACATTAAGTAGAAAGTTCAAAACTATTTTATAAAACCCTTTTTCTGTCCAACTAAAACAAAAATAGTATCGTTTCATGATATTTAAAAATTATGTATACCTTCAAATAATATATATATATAAATATATATATATATATATATATATATATATATATATATATATATATATATATATATATGTGTGTGTGTGTGTGTGTATATAAAAATGTTAATATTATTTAATATTTATTAACCTTTAGTGAGATAATCATATAGAGTAGTGGGAATATTATATATTCATATTAAATAAATAAATAAATAAATATATATATATATATATATATATATATATATGTGTGTATATATATCGTAATATGTATTGTTGTGTATTAATAAAGAACTAAGTCAAAATACAAATACAAGAATTATAATTGAATTTACAATTCTTTTACATTAAAAAATTTTAAATTAAATTATGATTCTTGTATTTGTATTTTGACTTAGTCCTTTTATATATATATATATATATATATATATATATATATATATATATATATATGTATATTTTAATGACATTTTGATATATATATATATATAATATTAATAATGTTAATATTATTTAATATTTATTAACCTTTAGTGAGATAATCATTTAGAGTAGTGGGAATATTATATATTCATATTAAATATATATATATATATATATATATATATATATATATATATATCGCAATATGTATTCTTGTGTATTAATAAAGAAATAAGTCAAAATAGAAATACAAGAATTATAATTGAATTTACAATTCTTTTACAATAAAAAATTTTAAATTAAATTATAATTCTTGTATTTGTATTTTGACTTAGTTCTTTATATATATATATATATATATATATATATATATATATATATATATATGTGTGTGTGTGTGTGTGTGTGTGTGTGTGTATTTTAATGACATTTTGATAAACAAAAAAAATTATTTGAATTTGCTCTATACATTGAAGCTATTCGCTGATTGGCGGTATTAGCATTATCAATATTTTCTAAGAACCTTATAGTAATATTACTACATCTGGACTGTTTATATAATCGTACTGTGTTTAAAATAAGCATATTAGTTATTCTTATCTTATTTGCTTGAACAAACATTCAATAATAACTTGTATATGCTATAGTATTCCATCTTAAGATTTTATTGAATACGCTAAAAACGTTATTATGTCTTGATTTTACTTGTACTTGCTCCTCAATAAATGTATATCTATTATTATTTTTATAAAATTCTAAACGGTATTGAAATTTAAAACTATTATGATTGAAAATTTAGAAATGTATAAAAATAATAATAAACACATTCTCGTTGAGGAGCAAGTACAAGTAAAATCAAAACATAATACCATTTTTCAACGTAGTCAATTAAATCTTAAGAATAGAATACTATAGCAAATACAAGTTATTAATGAATGTTTGTTCAAGCAGATAAGATAAAAATAACTAATAGGCCTATTTTAAACACAGTACGATTATATGAACAGTCCAGATGTAGTAATATTACTATAAGGTTCTTAGACAATTTCGATAATGCTGATACTGCCGATCAGCGAAAAGCTTTGATGTATGAAGACAACTAAAATAAAAAATTTCTATTTATGAAAATGTTATTTAACCATATATACATTATTATTTGATATTTGTTCACGATTATTGAGATGATTATATAGAGTAGTGGGATACATTCAAAATGACGAATAATTTTTAATTGGTTATTTGAATTTCATATTTTCAAAAGTTTATTTTTATCATATTTTAAGAAATAATTTTCAAATTGTTATCCTTATACAGAGGATATAAACGGAATGAGAAACGCGTTACCTGTATCTTTAATTTCTAAGGAATATATTGTTAGATAGAAATATACTTGCTTCCCATCTAGAGACAGGAAATTGGAATCGATTCACCGCAAAAGGCGTCTCAGAGACGGAGTACGTCACCTGAGTGCTTTCCATTATTGGCGCTATGATTAAAAACGCTTCGTAAATAGATTTATTAAATTTAAATCATTTCTCATGAAATGTTTATAAATTATATATCTGTGCGTTTTGTTTTAATTGTTGGAAAAGTGAAATTCTTTCACAGCAATACGTGTTTCCTTCAATTGTCTTACAGGGACGCTGTCGACTTTGAGTACAAAGAGTTCAGAGGGTCAACATATAGGTATCAGCACTCAGGTCTCCCCCTTGACTTTATGAACTGTTATCTACAAACAAATGTCTGTAACTGTACATTGTAGTATGAGTTACTAATAATATAAAATGACGTATTATTCAACGGATAATAACAGGACATAATAGTTATCTAAGTACTAACAAAGTCCAATGTCGCTTCACTTGTGTGATCAGTCGAGAACTGGTAGATTCAACATTTTGAGGTCTTTGGCACAGGTCGGAATAGGTGAGTGATCATAAATAAACCTTTTTAAATATACATTCTAAGGAGATTACGCGGGTCTTGTAACACATCTGTGTTATCAATAAGGGCTATTAATTGAACGCACTAATATTAAACGGCACTTATTACATAGTTTTGAACTCGAGAATAAAGAATGTTTAATCGTGTAATTAGGATGTTTATAACGTGAAATAACGTAAAAAGCATAAACATCCGGCTTGTTAATCAGTACGTCTAAAGGATAATATATTTAGGCTGGTCTCAAATGTATTGCCATAACTTCCTAAAGTGCAATATTTTATTATTAATAGGAAAAATAGTATAAGCCTTACGTTGATCCATTTCGAATAATAACAGTTTGCAAAGCTAACCGTAGTATAGAGGTGCTGATTGGATTACCAATCCTCATTTGTAGAAAGCCTTATATCTATTGGTAATACTTGACAAAATAAGGATGAACATCGTTTTTTTTTCATTTTTACAAATATTACTCATCAAATGTTGTTCAATTCAAGAAATGTTCGATTTTACTAGGCCTAAATCATAAATACTGTTGCAATGTTTGTATATGGAAAAAATATACTTAAATGTGATAGTATACAACGAATCAGTAAAAATATATATTAAAACATACTTTTTAAAGAGGAAGAAATTAATTTAATTTACAGAAAAATATAGAAATTACTTAAAATGTGTACATTTTAAAACATAAGGTAAATGTAGAAAACAAAAGATATTACAACCAAAATGTAAAATGTGTGACATTACAATATGGATACAAAATATAAAGTTATAAATATTGTACAAAGGAGATTAGTTATATTAAGTTACAAATTAAAACGAAGTTATAAAATTTAAGATGCATTTGGTAGTAATAATTTAATCACTCCGCCAATAATAACTGCGAAATAGGGACATGGTGACAACACAATAAACTGTAGGCGTTTATATTTTATAACGCTTTGAACAAAGTCTTGATGGATTATGCAACTAAAATCATTTGTTTCTTACTTAGAACAAATTCTTGAGCAACGATTGTCAACATGATACTTATAATAATTGATCCATCCAAAATTGTCAAGTATAACCAAGTTATTAGTATTAGGTTTATTAGCTAGAATTAAAAAGATATTTTAATATTATTATTTTCCGATGAAATTCATTTTATGAAAATTTAACACTTATAATTATAAACATTTCTATTCACTAATTTTACAAAGAACAATAGTATTGTAAAATGAAAGGTTATGGCTTTAAAAGAAATTAAGAGTAACCCATAATTTTTATTTTTTGAATAATCATTATTCATGTTAAAAATTAATATATAAAAATTAATAAAATAATATAACATTGTCGTATTGATATGTGCCTCTAAATAAATTATTAAAATCAGTTTGCAATTAAAAGGTACCCTTGAAGGTATTGTTTATAATAATAATAGAGTAATTTTTAAAATAAAGAGGTAATAAATTTTATAGGGGGAACATTTTTTTTAAGCGATAATATTTTTATGTAGCATTACGTCCCATTAAACAGTAACCAGAAACAATGAGTCGTACAAACCCTAGTGGGCGTTTGCCGTATTTTCAATCAAACTCCGCGGTTAAAACACAATATTCTGGATACGTTTTCTAAATACTATTTACCATATTTCTAAAGATAATCAAACAATATTGATGGAAGAAAGCTGCTGATTTGTCTCAATACATCTACTGGTGTAGCAATGTTGGCTATTAATAGTCTGCACCTGCTGCACTATATTTCAAGAAACTAATATACTGAAAAGATTACTAAATATTTCCCTTTGTTTATACATATAGTCTTTATTCAAAATTATATTTATAATCATTAATTTTACTGAGTGGTTATTTACAATATTTAGGTGCCACTGAGTTTTAGAAGTTTGCTACTACGTTCTCTCCCATCGTATTTAGATTTCATTGCTAATGTTGTGATTTTATGTATAGTAAATATAGCCATCGAAATTCTTTAAATATATTTTATAAGCGATTCTCCCATTTTAATGTATAATATATTAAAACGATAATTTTTCCCAAAAAATACCTAAAAGAAATAGTTCTAGTTAGAACCGAGAATGTTTCTCCAATATGATATAAGTGTAAAAATAATCCAATTAAAAGTTAGGATTATTTTATATAATTGACTGACCTAGTCCTACCCAAAATATTTTTATCTATAGATACACAAACATTTACTGATATAACTTTACTGTGATACAAATTGTTCGTAACTATTTTTTTATCTATGGATGATCAACTACGTAAACAGGTGGTTTAATTATTGATAATTCTGGGTTTAAGATAAAATAATTATATTTTTATGAATTTTGTGTTCAGTTTTTAATGTTTCACAGCTTATGACTGCCATTAATAAGTAAACACTATTACAAATATAAACGTAGGCTACTTCTTTTATTACTACTAAAATTATAAAATATGTTTTAATGTAAAATCACTATTTCATATTATTAGTAGAACTAATATGAACCATTTAAAATTACGCTTCATGCAATATTAATAAAGAGGTTTTTTAATAAAAGCAAATGCCAATATATATTGAACAGCATGTTTCTTTAATAATTGAAGCAAATTAAAAATCTTCAAAAAAGGTACCCATAGTATTAATAAAATATAAATAAATTTTCATGGTAACATTTAATGCCATTATTAAAATATAACAAAATTCACAAAGTTTCCAAGTCTGTGAACCTTAAGGTTCTATTTATTTAGTGTATAATTTAGTTCCATAGTTAACCACCAGTTCATTAAACAGCGTTGTCAACAAACTTATTTACGTACGTACATTAGTGTATGTTAGATTTCCCTTATTTTTGCTCCCCTCTAGGCAATCTTGAGGAAAGCAGTAGTTTTTTGTATTTTTAATTTTCAATTACAAGAAGAGTACTATAATTACATATATTCGTTTAGGGACAAGATGTGAATGCTTTAAAT
Source organism: Prosapia bicincta (assembly GCA_036971475.1). NCBI lineage: Eukaryota > Metazoa > Arthropoda > Insecta > Hemiptera > Cercopidae > Prosapia > Prosapia bicincta. Next base: position 111,717,626 of record JBAIZL010000001.1, on the reverse strand, counting down.
TTGTGCATGCCGTCTTTTTCAATAGGAATTAGTTAGGCAGCATCACATTAACGAGTTCAATCAAATTTTATTTATCGATATTATGGCAACTACTACAAGTTCATATTTTATAAGCTTTAGTAAATCATGTGACTATTTTATATTTTCTAGAGTTAAAAAAATTAACTATATATTCTCTATATTTAACTTGGCAAATGAGTTAGCTTATTTTGCAAAAACATAGCTATTTTTATAGAGAAAATATTCCATGAACAAACAATATCTAGCAATACCATGACAGGTAAATAAAGTCAATTATTCACAACTTTTATTAACACGGGAAAATTTTAAAATAATTCCTAAAATTGTGTTGGGTAAATAATTAGATCTAAAAAAAGTGGAAAAAATTAAATTTGTAACTACAAATGTCAATAACTTATTCTGTATTTGGCGCATATATGTATAGAACTTTTAGAATAAATTTTATAAATATATAACCTATACTACATGTTAATAAAATGTGCATAGCAATAGCTTCTAGGCATCCAACTTTTCTTTTTTTATATAATAAGATTAAAACCTAGCTTGTGACACCAATAATTTCTATTTATAAAATTAAAAATTAGCCTACATTTTTTAAAATTTACTACCATCATACTTATATCTCGTGAACCTAAAGCCTTTAGCAGTGTCTATTAATTAAACACTCGAAAGGTTCTAATCGAAGGACAGAAAATATTATTTTATAATATTCTGGAACCTTTTTAAATAGTTTAGAGGAAAGCACTATGTAGACTAGGAGCTTATAGACATACTTATTCTATGAAATTACTAGAGGAAATAATACGAGTTTGAACTAACTTTATAACTGATAGCGAAATACTATAATTTAGTTATAGTTTATTTGGAGTAACCGCTAAAATTACGTTTCGAATAAATAATATTACCAAATTTACTGCTTTTATATTATAATGTTCCCCTTAGTTCGTCAGATTCCTGTTGAAGCGCTGCCTGGCTAAGATATCCGGTTTTCCATTTCCTAGGACGTCACTGTCCAGGTAACAATTGCAATGTGATTTCCGTTGTTCCTGCAGCTAATGTAGCATCTGACAGTCGCTCTATTATGGCTGTTTACGTATTCAATACAATAGTATCTAACCGATATAAGCTAGTCATATTTTATGAATCTTTATTTCAGTTATTACATTTATTATTGTAATGACTTAGTGAAAGGGAAACGTTTTCTACACTGCCCGGACACGCTGCTGTAAGTATTTTAAAATATCATATAAAATATATTTTTTTAAAAAATAATAAAATACAGTTAAAAATATAGTTTTAAAATATATATTTTAGAATGCATTTGTTCTGTAAGTTTATTTGGCATATAAATCTACGCAATTGAATTCAAGCATCATTAAACAAACATAGCCTCCCGCACTGGTATCAGCTAAGTTGACAAACTTTGCGACCAATCGCAAACACTCCTGTAGCTAAAGAGCTTAGATGTATAATGTATGCATTAACCCCCCATTTGGGATTTGTCGATATATGTTTGAATGGACGAGTTGTGTATAAGTAACAAAAGAGAATTATTTGTAACCTTTGGAAGGTATTAACAGGTGGTTAGATACAATGATCCCCTTACGTTCCTACAACCTCTAATACGTATTGCAGATACAAATTTACAATGACTTTAATACAAATAATCTATTATAAAAATGGATAACAATAGTCTGTGTACTAAATACATTTAAACAATTGTAATCTATAACACTATAATACTATTGTAAATGCTAGAATACATAAATACTAAATTCTAATTTCATTTATTCTTTGAAATATGAAATATACCGTAATTTAATTTATACAATATTTTGTGAAGCGTTTTACATAATACCCTACAAAATTGTAGTAGCTTTTAGCAGTTTTAAAACGTAAATGATATGTTTTGTCAGTACTTTTAAACGTCGTACATGATAGAAATTCCGAATGTAACATCTGTAAAAGTATTGCTTCACTGAGTTACAAAGTAATCCTGTACGCGAAAGCCGCTGAAACTTTCCCATGTTGAAACTTTGGGCATATTTCAAATTCACTACCCCCTCCTGCAAAAACAAAGGTAAAAGTAATGTATGGCTTCAGTATGTATTTCAATCTGTTCTGTTAGAGTTGTTTTTTTACAGTCTCCCACCTCTTATTATTACGTTAAATGAAAATTTATATTTTAAAAACAGAGATTTCAAAAATACGTCGAGCTTTTAACTCATTCGTTTATGGGGGCGGATACTTTCTAGGGGTTTAAAATCTACCAACATTTCAGGCATTAATTTTCTCTTTGAAAATGTTTTCGAAAGCCATTTTTTATCTTCATTGGTAGAAGGTTTTATAAATATTTCTTATAAAATATTTTAAATGTTTTGCAATATTTTCCTCTCGGCTTTAAGTATTTTCATAAAAAATATTTACATTGCAAAAAGAAAACTAGGGGTAATGTTCTCTAACGTTAAACATAATACGCATTCTTGATGGGCCCTGGTTATTGCTATTTCTAAAATACTTTTTTAGATTATGTAACCTTAGCTTTTCTACGCCTTTGGAAAAAGACATAGACAACTAAAAGACACACACACACACACACACACACACACACATATATATATATATATATATATATATATATATATATATATATATATATATACTATATATATATATTTACACACATATATAGTTGACGTATTTATAGAACAAGTTCTGAATATTCCTCTATAATTATGTCAATAAATCTCTTTTATCAATCATTAAAATTGGGCGCAAACAAGTACCATATTACGGTCGATATAAATATTACTTGATTTGATTTGTGATATTAACCAGATCATTCACATTAAGGTCTGGAACAAACTCTTATAGCAGTTTCCCAAACGATCACAAAGCCTGCAATCTCTTAGCGGTGGCCTTTGATGCAACACACACGACAAAACAATATATTTTTTTAATAGGACTAGTACAAGTTTTTTTATTGATCGATCGAGCGTCGGACTACGAAGTTCCAAATGTTACCTTTGTGATTTACTTGTTGCAGCTAGAAGAACTACTGTTCTCCTCTCTTTGGATACATAGGTTTTAGATTATAACTTTCATCTAGCAAATACAGGACAAATATATTAACGAATGACAGTTTTGGTATTATTCATTTTACGTCCGAAACTGTTATTGTCACCGTAGTAAAATATTCTCATAACGTTTTACAAAACATTGCAGAGACCTCTAGCCAGAATCTCTTTTGAAATTTCATAAAAGTCAATGTACCTAAAACTCTTTCTGCAGAGCCACTTTATTCGTTTTTTTCATTTTAATTTTTATAATCAATTTCAAAATGTAATTTCTACAATAAATCCATGTAAAAATGTGTATATCAAACTTTTTATGGAGAAATGTAGTGAAAGTAGGCTTTTATTTACCTCTGAGCATAAGTTATTTTAGAAAAAGCCATTTGAAAAACTTTCATAAAAATTTTGCAACAAGTGGGACAAAAGGAATTTAACAAATTTCTTTAACATTTTAATTTTATAACGTAAAATTATATTATTTTAGTTTATATTACGTCATATAAATGTTATTTTATTTTCGTAATACATTTTATATTAAAATATATCAACAGGCTTTTTCTTTGAAAATGATTTTATTTTAAAATATCGTGTTTTGTATTTTAGATAATTTTGAAAACATATATGTGTGCAGATTGTTTCCTTTGTTTATTAAAAGGATAAGGAAGCAAAAAAAAATTTATTATTTGTAATAAAATAACATTATTTGAAATTAATAAAAAGGATGCTGGTCCCCATCTAATGAATTGTTTAAGCTCATTAAGTTTTTTATAACAACTAGTAATGAGGAAAACAATAACTACTTGAAAATAAGTCAATTCTTACTACTGTCATTGTGATGTTACCAAGTTTTGGTTTTTTAGTATTTTACTGATTAACTTTCCATAAAATAGGATGAAATATATATTAAAAAATATACGACCTCTAAACTACGCACGTTGTAGCAACCGTTAATGACTTTGCTAATCTGTATACAAACCATTTCCAACTAAACCAGGCCGTGCTGATGTAAATGACAAAAGGAGGCACGTACTTATTGTAACAGATGTGGAAAAACATTTCCTCCCTAATTAGTCTAGGCATTACAGAGGGGGGTTTAACGTACCAATAAATGGAATATTTCAATTGCAAATCCATTGGGGGGCGATTAAATTCTTCCAAAGTTTGTTGAATTCCTTTTATATAAAAGTATAATAATATTTCTATTTATAAATTTGAAAATTAAGTAATCATTTAAGCAGGTTGTCGATTATATTTCTCTGTATCTGATACTTCTGAATAGACTACGTAAAACATTAAATATTGCGTTTCAAATTTGCTGCAAAATAAATTAATATATCTGGAAGATTATTACAAAACATTGACCTAAAGAAATTATGATTTTTCAAAGCTACGTAGATTTAAAATTATAAAGGGATTCATCTATTAAGAATTATTACAATTATATTCCTTTATAAATATTTAATTGATGAGTTTAATACTAAATATAATCTGTTTTTATTATGCACTGGATACTACACTTCATTTGTTTGTAATTTCAATCATTTTATTATTCCATACACTTATGTAATGTTCTGGCCTAAAGAACAGAAAATACCTGCTTTCGGGTCACAAAGCCGGGCAAGACTGATGTAATAATTAGATTCTTGTAAATATACCTTCGAGGTAGAAACATATTTTTGGAGTTAGGTTTCTTTTGAATTACCATAAATAATTGATTTCTATATTTAAGATGAAGGGCTTACAAATAATCTGAAACTCTTCTACACCTTAGTTATATACACGTATAGTGAAGATCATTCAACCGTGCACTTGTCCTTGAGAATCGCAATAGGCGAGACGGGTGGTGAAGGGCTCCGTTCAGACAGTAAAAATACTTTCCTACAAACATGATAAAGGACTGCCAAAACACCAACTTAAATAAGACAGTCGATATTAGATAAAATCGATGATAAATTACCTTCGGTATGAAGCAACAAACAATCTTGAAATATGTGAACACATATCGGATCCAGAAGCTATTGATGTATACAGCGTTCTGAAACTGTAACATGTTTTCAGAAATGTTAGTACACAAGAAAGTGGGAGTGAGCAAGTGCACTGTTAGCTGGACGCATCGTATAAGTAAAGAAAGAGGACATAATATTTATCATTGTAATTTACTCACCAATTTGTATTTCCTTATTCTAGAAGTATAATTTGTTTAGTTTTATTTTTTCTATTTTATATTTTCATCTTTTGTGCTTATTTTTTAAATAAATAAAATATATACTACCTAAAAAGACAAAATGTATTCTATGTAACAGGTAATATTCGTTGTCTAGATTATAAGTTTTATATTCGATTCATTAGTCCAAAAGTAACATTAATTTTTCGCCGTTCATATTTATGGACGATAAACATTTGCTGTCACGATTGACGGTAAAATTGAAGAAGATTTTTTATAATCATGCCCTTAAAAGTTTTAAATGCAACAAACAAATTTAAATACAAATGTTTTTCGAATGTAAATAAAAAGTAATTGGAATTCAATAGGATTACAAAATAAATTAGTTTTACAATCAAGTAATTTTGTTTCGAAGAAAAACAGATCGCCAAATTAAGATAAGTGCGAGAAACGTAATTATGTTACTTTAGGCTCCCCGTATCGACCCTGACGAGCATGCGTAACTAATTAGATTAGGCCCTCTACAATTTCGTAATATAATCCAGATATGCTTAACGCTAATACTACATTTATTCCAGTAATATGTATCTGTGGAACATAAGAGAATCTTTTTCTTCAAGCTTCAATATTCTTCAAGCTTCTTCTTCAAACATTATTCTTCAAGCTTCAATAGACTTAAGCTTTCATAAGCTTTAAGCCTGACTGAAGGATTACGTTTTTTACCAATTTCAATAAAGCATTCTCTTAGTTCTGTATTATCATAATTTGTTTTATTATTTATTCATAACATAATCAATGAAGAATTGAATATGTGTACTTATAAACAGAAATATCACTTATTTTTTATCAGTTGTTAGAAAATAAATTACATATTTTAAAATTCTTTTTAGAGACAAAAGTTAAAATCTTTTGAGGGAAACAAGACAACAAATGGCTAGTATTGTCATCATAAAAATTTAAATTAGATGTCATTTCAATCATACGAAACTTAAATAATATAAACATAAGTGTTTCAAAAGAGAGAATTCCTTTGAAAATAGCTAATAACGTCAAATATTTGTAAAACATTAAATAGTTGAAAAGCATAAATATTTTGGTTTTACACATTATTGCTGGATTATTTTTAAATAAATAAGGAAAATAATTAGTGCTTCGTTCTTATTACATTGATTCTACGTGTTCCAACTCTGGTGTGTACATTTTGTGTTGCTTTGTGGATTGTTACCGACAAAATTTCACACATACATTGAAATCATTAGGAAGACGTAATACAGTTATTCGCTTCGATCGAGAAAATTATTTGATAAATCCGTTTATTTTAAAAGATTTTCCAACTACTTCGACACCTAGTTTTGGTGCTGGGTATATAACCAGTCACATTTTATTGAAACAAAACTCAATAATTCTGTTCAGTATACTTTTAATATCTATATTGTACGTAAAAACAAATAAATTACAATATAGTAATTATTATGTCAATCATTCGATATAAATGTTTCTTGCAACTATCTTTATTTTACTGATTTAACGATAAGTAATTATTTAAAAGACTGAGTGTAAGTTATTAACATTCTATGCTGACTAGTTTCGAAACAGTCGTTTCAATGAAGGTAAACAGTTTTCACTTGAGTCTATAAATAAATACTTATACAGAAAGATTACGGAAATGATATTTTTTTGTTATGATTTTATGTTAAAAAATCTACTTCAGTCATAGAAACTATTAAAACGCCTTAGTTATTATCTATAGACGCAGTGGTAGAGATTGTATAAATGTAATTAATCAAAATCAAACACAGATTACCAAAAGCAATAAAACTAAAAGTGTATTAAAAATATTGCAACTGCTTTCATGTAATATTATCTTTTATTTATAAATGTATATGTCTTCATATAATGGGTCTCCTAAGTAATTTATTATTTATAAAGGTTTAAAATAAGTAGTTATAAAATGATTTTCATTTCAAGAATTTCTTGAAGAGAGTAAAAGTAATTAAAAAGGGACGAATTTAACGTATTATAACAATAACTGAGAACCTATTGTCTCTAAAATAACTTTTATTATAAAAAAACCTACTAATATTTATTTTTTCCAAGATGATTCATTAGGCCTTCGCCAATGAATAACAGTCTCGGAACATCATAAATAATTTGAATGTTGTTGCTAAAGTGACTGATATACGTTATTTTAAAAACCTAGAGACTTCCATAGGGTTCTTACAATAAAGTCTCTTGTGTTTATAGAAAGTTTTTATAAAAAGTTATCTAGCAAGGAATACATAAATATCTTGCTCCTGGTTTGCGTTGGGTTACCATATCATGATTTAATAATCAATTTGAAAAAAGATTACAAAATAATGCTTTTATGTGAATACGTCAGTTGTTTTTGATATATATATATTTATATATATATATATATATTTAAATATAAATATAAATAAATATATATATATATATATTATTTATCTATTTAAAACATCCCAACTTATCTATATATGTTGGTTTATAAATATTATAAATCATCAATTGCGGTTATAAATTTTAATGTTGTGAAAGACTGAAGAGTAAAAAAAATATTGAACTTCTAGTTTTTGAAACCACTGTTAATATTAATTTCAAATTCTGTATCAGAGCAAGCACCTGTTCATTTCACTCGAAAGGGTTATTACCTTTAAAGTCTGTTGACAGTTTCGGTATATTAATGAGTTGCTTGGGAGTGCTTGGGGTAAACTTCCAAACCAAGTTTGTAAATTTAGTTATCCATCACTAGTATCTAACACGATGTTACATTTCTAATGAAACACTTTCAACTAGCTTCTGCAATCCAAATAGAATTATATATATATATATATATATATATATATATATATATATATATATATATATATATATATATATATAAATGCTGATACGTATTCCTTCACGGATAGAAAAATAAGATGAATAGTAATTATCTGGAGTACGTCCGTTCATTCTGTAGTGCATAGAATCGGAGTTCCAAAGTTTCGCTAGAATCTCATGTAGCATTGACCAGGTGAACCCAAAAATTATAATAGAGTCAAGTGCGTCACAAAATAGTTTTGATGCCGATAAAGTGTAACTTAATGTTAAGTTTGGTGTTCATCCAACCAAAGGGCTCCGCCTTCAGAGACTCAGGGTGGTTTAAAAAGCAATGTATGTATATATGTGTGTATGTAATGTCTTATGGACGCTTATACCGCTGAACAGAAGATAATGAAATTTGGAAGGATTGTTCAACATATTCCCAGGATGGTTCGTGTGAGGCTGGTGTAAATCCATCCACAGGGCTTAAGTCTCAGTGGCTTAGGATGGTTCACAGTACGGCCTTCCATAAGTCTAATGTTAAATTGTATATCTTTACTTGCGTTATTAAAATTAATTTTAAACAATTAGAAACATCTTTTAAAATAAAAATACGTTATTACCTATTTTAAACTGTATATATTTGCTAAATTCTATGTACAATTATTGCTATCTCACTTATTCTAATTATAAGTAGGACCGCCGATAATATTCCTGCTAAATTTGAATCAACCAAAGCTGTGCAACTGTACCATAATAATCACAAAAAACTGACACACTACTTGATCTGGGCAGATATCAGAGGTGGCAAATTCAAAGGAGAGATGGTCTTAATTCCATGAATACCGATGATTTTGTCAGATTTATCTATTGATTTCAAACGACTACAACTTCTATTGCCATTTGCATTCGCAATAACCATAAACAAGGCACAAGAACAATAATTGCTGAATTAAATTTGGAGTATTCGAACTTTTACCACGTACAATTGTAGGTTGAGTGCTCACGTACTGGGACACCTAAAATTTATATGTTTATACGCCTAATGAAATTAAGAATAACATTGACAAACCTATAGCATTGGAATAAATGAAATATAATTATTTAGATGTTTTATTTACTTTTCCTATTGCATAACTTATGATTTTGGGTAACTCTAGTATATAAATAACTTTACCCTTTTCACAGTAAAAAAAGAGTAAATCATATATAAAAATACTTTTATGGTGCTTTACATTTCATGGGGTTCATATTTCTGTTGTTGTTTTTTTTTTAACACACGATATTACATTTTACTCTTACTGTTTCAAATGACCTTTCTGTTTCGTGTTATTTTGCACTGTAATTTTGAATTTGTTTTTTTTAATATTTTAAACAAGTCATAGACCCTTAGAATAAATAGTTGCAAGTTATTGTATAAGCTAACATATTATTATAAAAATGTGTTTAATTTATTTAGCCTGCATAAATATTTATTTGATGATATGTAAACAATATTTAAAATATACTATTCGTCTAGCAAACATAACTATTTATGTACAAAGTATATGAATATTTGTTTCCTGGTTTGTTCTAGCAGTAAATTACTTGTTCTTGCAGTAGTTTGAGTACTTAGGCTTGATTGTTTTGATACATTTTTACTTAATGTAACCAACGTAAAGCATACTGATATACCTTCCAATCATATCTTATTTATTGGTTTATGATTTAAAACAAAACATTGATAGCCTTTTACTTTAAAAAAAATAACTTGGGCTGTAAACTACTTGGATTTTAATATTTAATTTGAATTTTCTACTTAAGTTAGAATTTTATATAGAGCTTAGACATCTTATTTTTAGGACGGACGTAAGAGTAACCTGTTGGTTATTAAAATGTAAAATCGAAAGCAATCTATTCACAAAATAATTACGTGGCCTGTGTAGATAAAAACAACTAGGGTGTAAAACTGAGATTCATTAAAATTCAACTTAAAATAATTTTTTTAAATATAGAACATAATATGAGGTAACCACATTTTTTTTACTGATAAATGCGGACTATTTGTTACAAGTAAAAATAATTTCGAGCCAGATATATTTTTTTAAAGATCTTAGATTACGCGAAAAATGTAATTTTGTAGGCTTTTAAATTCAAAATATTTTTTTATTTTTGAAAATAATTTACGAGGAGAAATGTATATTATAAGACCTACCTTTAAAGAAAAATGATGTCATGAAAAGAAAATATAACATCAATGTGATTACCTAAGTAAATAAAACCCTCCAACAACAATACAAACATCTTTATTACAAATACTTTATGTACATTTCGATTACATGGTAATCATCTTCTGAAATACTGTATTTCTAATAAACATTTATTTTTGGTGATTAGTGGGTTTAATTTATTTAGGTAAAAAATTAGTCCACAGTGTTCAACAAATTTATAAATATTATTGTGATTAGTAAAAGATATATTTTTTAGAGTCTCAAATATTACTCGTACTAATAAAAAAAACTATTACTTTAGGTACACAATATCAAGAGCACAGTGGTATAATATATTACAATGAAAATATTGGAAAGAACCCCAATACCACAAAAAATAATAAAAAAAAAAAAAACAAATAAATCAAGTTACTTAAGATTAAACCCTTATGTACATTCGATGACTATATCATCATCATCAGAGGGTCTTATTACAAAATTACAATCTAGCAAACAAGAAGTTACAAACTAGAATGATATTTGTTCTAGAATGATCACTATATAGAATGATTTTTGATTATATTTTGTGGCATTGGGGTTCTTTCTAATATTTTTATTGTATAACTGTAGGCATACAATATTATATTATTATAAGGAAAAGTATAACAGGCGATATTATCAGAAGTTCATTTTCATTGCAGGAAGAAACGAACCAATAAAATGAGCATATTGACAACGTTCTGAACAGTCAAAGGAAAACTTGAGATCTTGGTTCAGTTTCTTCAGTTATTATCTGGATATGATTTTGAGGAACATTTTTTGTCTTATTGTCTATTCACCTATGTTGTAATACAGACTTTGAGTACTATGAATAAGTAAATGTAGTGCATTATAGGATATTTTATTTACCAGAAAAATAGAATAGCTAAAAAGCCTAACTTCAATTTAGCGGTGAACATTTATTTTCAGGTAAGCTATCCTGACCACGCAATACCGTAAATTTTTTCTTAGACCCAGTATCAAGTTATCCATAACTTGTGACATGTCCTCAGTTTTAAGAATTATAAAGGAGTATAGTGATAAATCATCGAGAATGTGGTTGGATCCAGGTAATACTAAAATCAATTCTTTATTGGAAAATATATTTTTTAATGATTCAATAATAAACGGATGTATATTTTTATTTCGACATTTTATTGCTCGAAACGTTGTTTTTGTCATCCTCGAAGCTGTTCTTTCAATAATGTAACGGTCTAACGTCTTTCTTCATGAGCTTTCCGTTCTGCCTTAAAGTAAAATGATGACATGTATTACCCTCTTTAATACAACTTCTAACCATACAGTACTTTGAAATGACATGTTACACTAAATTAAGCTTTTAACACCTAGCGCTGAAAGACCTGAATCAAGATCTGCAGAAAGCCTCAGGGTTTAGAATGATTAGTTTGGTTCATAGAAATGACTTTTCCCGCGCATATCGGATTAAAACATCTCAATATAATTCTCACTAAACAAATATTCTTTGAGCTTAGCTTGTGAGGTTATGTTAAAAACAAATAAAAACATACCCAAAACTCACAAATTATTCATTTATTTACTCATACGCGTTTCAATGACCAAGTCATCATCATCAGTGAGTGTTACTACTAGAAACTCTAACTTACAACTGTTGTAGTTGTAAGTTGTAAGTTAGAGTTTGTAGTAGTAACACTCACTGATGATGATGACTTGGTCATTGAAACGCATATGAGTAAATAAATGAAGAATTTGTGAGTTTTGTGTATGTTTTTATGTTTATAATTCTCACTAGTTTAGGTGAAAAACTAACTTTGTACAAAGTATGTTATAGTTGTTTACAATTTAGTATTAGCTTAATACATTTTATACTCTTGAAAAATATCATGAACTGACTGTTTTTTATTTAAAGAGACTCAATCCTTTTATATATATATATTCATTAACTTCTAATTATTGTTTTTTATAATTTATTAGTAATAAAAAGTTATAAAATTTTAAAATCTAAGACGAGCCAATGATAAAATAAGATTTATACTTTTAGTTCTTATAAACCACTTGAAGGCTATTTTAAACATGTTGTGAAAAGACAAGAACAACACGAGAAGTTAGTGTGTATGAATTGAGTTTATTTCTTTGTTTATGTTTTTTGTAAATTTTATTTTAAACACATTTATATCTGTTTGAAAATAATACAGATAAAATATTTCCTGTTCACCTTTATCTTATTTGTCATGTATTAACCTTGGAGTTAAAATTGAAATAATGGCAATAATAAACAGTTAATATAGATAATTTTGGTTCAAATTTCATGAAATTAATGTTTCAAAGATAAAATTTTTTATTTTAGCGTACACAAACATTGGAAATTAAAATGACACTTTGAAGTAATGGTAATTTTAAATTACTCAGTGACATTAAGAAAAATGTTTTTATTAAAATATAAACTTTCTGATTTCAGCACTTTTAAATCAACATACAATGGGACGCCCCGAAAATAGAGACCTTTGTGTGGGTAGTCGTATCTGTGTGTGGAGAATTTTCTTGGATAAATAATTTGTTGTTATTTACTAAAATATCTCATAATACTTTAATAATACTATACATTTGTATCACGTATTAAGTGATTTTCTTTGATTTTCTTTGATTTATCCTCAACTCGTGAACGGACAGATGTTAATGATGTCAATACTCCCAGAAAATGGATGGAAACAAAACAATTCCTGGAACATTGGGGAACCGGGAATACCAAACACTCGTCATTTTGAAAACTCGCTAAATTACTTGTCTATTTCCCGAGGGAGGAATGTGTGTTTTTCCTAACGAAACAAAGACATGTAATGCAGTAAATCAGTAAAACCCGAAAGCGGATGCATTTTTACGTTGGGATCTGATTTGTTTCTGTTTCATAATATATTCATGATTTAGTAAATTAATCTCAATATATGCACATTAGTTTTAACAAGGACAGATTTTAACAGAAAACTGGCAATAAAATGTAGTAGATGAACATACGGGCACTTTGTAAACGGCTAAACAAAGTTATAACAGCTTTTTAATGTTGTTAACTATTCATTATAAGAGGTTTGATAAATGCTATAAAATATAATAATTTGGTAAATACATACATATGCTCATAAAATACACAGGACTATATTTTGTTTACATTAATTAAAAAAATAAATATAAAATTCTGTTGCTAATATAAAATATTAGATCCTAAACGTAAAGTTTATGCAGTACGCAATTTATGATTGAAAAGGAGAAGACAATCTTTAATTCAAAGGGAATTTTAATGCCATTAAATTACTTAATGAATATTCATTACGAGACTAAAAGCTACTAACGGCTTCTTACACCGCATAAAGGCGACTGCATCTACTATAAATGTAAATATATTATTTTTAAAACGATAATAATAAGTTATACAAATGTATTTTTGTTTTATTTCAACCAAACCGATGCTAACCTGATACGTTGTAAACATATTATGATATAATTATGTTGCAACTGTGTGGGCATAAACTACCTAACCATACATTCTATATAAAATCACCTATATATTTGTCTCGATTAAATACTCTGCCTGCCACTATTTAAACATTAATAATAAATCTTAATTATTTACAGAAATAGATTATACAGCTATATTGCGATTCATCTTTAACAATATGTATTAAGATTCCATTTAATAAAATATTTGTAAAAATAAAATAAAAATAGTCCTTTTTTGTATTATTCACAACAAGTGAAAATAAATAAGTAAACATTTAGTATACAAGGCAGTAAATAATTTAGTAAAGCAATAAAATATTGTTGAATTTCATGACACATCATCTTCTACTTTTATTTCTGAAAGTCTAAAAATGCCTTACAAAAGGAGATACACGTTTATGAGATCAAGTTTCTTTTGTAAGAAAATAGAAGCTAAATGATACTTTAAATAAATAATAGGAAAACTGATATTATTTATAAAATAAATTATTAAAGATTCTAAACTTGAATTTATTTTTAAAGTGAGAAATTATGAATTTTATAATCAGTAAAACTAATAGACTAGCAATCCGTGTCAGATTTTGATTAGAATTTGATGTACGAAATTTAATTTAATAGCCCAATAATAAATATGATTGTTAAAACTGATGGTGTGGTCTCTTTTATGCCTGGACTGTATTGCATTATATAGTACTAGTGATGTTGTTGGCTATTTAATACGTCATCAAGCCGTTTTTTGTGACTTTTGTCTCTGGCTAGTACTATCGTGCTTTCATCGGTCAGTATTGTATATGTGATTTACTATATAAATATTTACTCTATATACACACATATACGTTTATTTAAAGAGTGAAAAGAAGGAGTAGCATTAAAATAAGGTCATGCGCAAGTAAATCTATGATAAAACATACTGTCATACTATTTTCCGGAAGTATTTAACCTACAGACAAATGCAAGTGAACATGTAACTCATAAATCTATTTATCTTAAAGCTAAAATATGTTAGATGATACTAAAAAAATAAATGGAACGCATTGATATTTTACAAAATTTCAACTCAGCGTTATAAGCCTGATCCGTAGGTAGTTTGTGGTTTAAATTAACTTTGCCAGAACTTCATTCATAATAGGCGTCATTCATGTAATCCATTCACTCTCACGCTTGAAAAGTCGGTTTAAATAAAATCGTGTTGACGAAGTACATCTGGGGGTGAACATTATGAGAAGGGATGAATGCAGATCGATAAATACGTACGTGAAACAGAAAGAGAGGAAATGTTGACTGGGTTTGTTCAACTACAAATAAAGGAAGATGAATAATTGTTGCTATTTAGTTTTCCAAATATGAACAATCAGATTATTATTTGGTTTTAGATTAAACAAAAAACCTAAAAGAATCAAGTAAATTATATCTACATTATTCAGAATGTTTTTTTAAAGTTCAAGGTCAAGGACATCGACATGCAATTTAGTATATAATGGTAATAACAATTGATTCTTTTAGAAAAGATTGTGGGTATTGTCAATTTGTAATTGGAGAATTGAATTTATTATAACATATATGTATTTCGTTGTATTGCTAATGTTATATCTACAAGAATTTTGTTTTAGTCAATTGTAATTAAAAGCAACGTTTGCTGATTAGTTTGCATTATAAATTTATTAAATTCAATTGTCTTTATAATCAAGAAGTTATAGTGCTGTAGTATTGCCTATAGTGTTATTATTCAAGAAATTGTATTGTTTAATCTCTAAACTCTGTAATTTAAAGTGTGTTGTTTATTTATGTATTTGCTCAAGTCCATATGGAAGGCTAACACTGTAAACGTTTAAACTATAAACACGTTTCTAGTAAAATTGTTGATTTCGCTGCTGCTACTGTACAATTTTTAAAGTTAATTGTTAAGAAATATTCTTTATAAAAGGATTATAACAAGTTAGATTTATAGTTTCTAATATTAAAAAACAATTTTCATCTATATAATAAATTATAAGCTTTTATAACTTTTATAAAATGTTTTAAAAATATAAAACATTTTTAAAAAAAGTCAATAATAATAATTTTTAAATCAAAATTTACATTGAGTCAGAGAAAAATAAATTTACCATTATAAAAACAAAATCAATTTACTATAAAAAAAATCAATGTAAAACGTTCTGAAGGCCATGTTTTTAAATTTACATTTAGTCTTTACGTTATAAGACAAGTCTAGAGATGTCTTTTTTAAGACGTATTTATGGTATAATGGAGAAGCCCCGTTTTCTTCAAAAGAAAGGAATTGGTAGATTTGCTTGACACGTTATAGGCTTACAATTCTGAGACTCTTCAAGGAAGTTGTAGAAAACGGAGAAAGGTTTCTTTCTTAATTTAAACTCAGGTTTTTGGAAAATACAATTTAGAAAGATTTTACAAAAGGGCAGTTAATAATCCTTTATAAAGGAGTCAGAAAAATTTAAACCTTAAAGCTACATAATTGGCTTCACCTACAAACGATATATTAAAAGTCCTTTTTATTTACTTTATAATGTAAATAAAAAATATGTATTTCAAATTGAATGGAATGGATTAATTTTGAATTTAATGGATTGAGTCCATCAACAGTTTTTCCTGGAAGAGACAGTGCGTATTAATGGTTACCAAAGGAAATGATGCTTCATTGAGATACCAATAATTATCCTGGTGTAATAACTTCTTCCATTATTCACTTAAAATCACCTTCGCAGTAGCTATATTCCTTAATGCACACCAGTAATTGTCCATATTACTAATTACCTAGATAAAGAGCTTACATATTGCGCACAAAGTCTTCATACTTTACGGCTGTAATAATAATAATTCTGTGGTTAATTAGTTAACTTACCGAAATTTAAAAAAAAAACACTTTATTTGTAAAATACTCAAAGATATTGAACGAAATTTAAAATTTATCAAAAATTACAAGGCTATCAGCAGTTTTATTATTATTACTATTTTCGGTTTAAAGTTTTATACCAAGCACAAAAACAAAATATTTCGCTTATTTTTTTATTCTACAATTTTTAATTACGATCTAAGTATCAGTAACAATAAAACCTCTCATTTGAAGAGTAAAATTATTATTTTAGAATCAAAAGAGTATCTTGATTGAACGAATAATTTGAAGAAATATTTTTATTTCCAAAGTTCTTTAAACAATTCATCTATTGGTTTGTTCCAGCAAACGAAACCGTAGTAATATCTTAGATAATTTCAGTAGGACAGGAATTGCTAAAGTGCTGTGGTAGCATCCGAGAGTTGCTTATCTTAGAAACCCATTTAGAGCAGGAAATTACACCGAGTTGGATGTCAAGATAACATTAGTGCATATTAATAATGGCGGAACCTGATTTTGAAATAAAGTCTGTGTAAGCAAATGTTTAAAGCATTTATTTATTTGATTTAGAGGTATACTTAATGTCAACCAAGTTAAAATATTGAAAAAAAATATGTCGGTGGTACTGAAAAATTTACTATATTTTTATAGGAGACAACGTCCTTACTTACCTTCACTGTTAGGTATACTATATTCAATGATATACATTTGTGTCTTTATATGTTAATGGAAAGGATAACTGTATTTTTTCTTTGTGAAACGATGTTACGGATAGTTACTAATCCAAAACCAGAAAGCAATATCAATGGTGCTATTCACTATCTTATTTTGAAATATTTTTTTTTTATTCCATAATATTTACATTTATTTTTAGTATTTCTCATTATTGTGTGAAAAATCCCATAATTAGTTTTATTTCAGATAATTTAACATTTTTGATTGTTAAATCTACCTTATCTATTATTTCCCGTCTAATACTTTCTAATAGTTCCATTTCCCTTACAATATTTATTCTTATTATAGCCTACAGTAAAGTTTTTACAGAGGAAAAATAATATTCCCAGGGTATTATCTAATTATTAATACGTTTGTATTGCAAACACACGTGCCTGAATATGTTAGTATTTAATTGTGCCGCCTGTTCTGCTTAAGAAATATGAATATTGTATAATTCTATTACATTTTAGTCTATTTAATTTATAATTATGTTATTTATAATTAATTATTATTATATATTTTATAATATTCAAACAAGTATTTAATAAGTTAATGTGTAAGTAAAATTATATGAATAATAGTAAGGTTTTAGTGAGGGAATCAATCTAAATCGTTAAGTGTAGAAGTTATATTGTCTAAAATTAACATATTTCATAAAGAAATGTATAAACTCAAGTTTAGTGTTGCATTTCTTTGCTTAAGTCAGCTAATCTTAAGATGAAATAATATGCTAGAAATCATTCAGCATTATGTTAAAAATTTTCGGCTAAAATGTGAAATAAAAGCTAGATAATAAAATCACGAACAATCCATTCGTATAGGTTGGAAAATAAATTTTATGCAGAGGATATATAAGGCTGGGACGGATACGCTCATGCATTCTTTTATGGGTGTTGCGTGCGTGATAAAATGCTAAGAGGAGATATTAGGCAAGGATATATTGGAGCGCCTACGATTTATAATAAATATTAAACGACAGCCAGGACGTGATCTGTAAATGTTGGTAGAACATTACACATTTCAAATAATTAGACATTAGCTACAACGTTCTGTTAAAATTCACAGAAAGTTATTCTATTTGAAGCAACAAGACTAAATATCGGCATTATCGAAAGATTAATTACTCTAGAGCTTAAAATGTTTACTTATCTTTTCTATTAAATTTTTAGGAAAAATTCTCAAATGAATAAAATACAAATCAAAAGTAATAAAATAATTTTTCTAATTGTTTTCTTACGTTTCCAGTATTCTGTATTTAGTCACCGCTATAAACGAGATTTAAAAAATCATTCCTAAATATATATTCTGAGGTCATTTTACCACGCTTTTATTATTTCGGATTTGGTAATATTTGTCTGTCTGTCTTTAGGGTGGAGTTTTGCAATTTAAAATAATTCCCCGTTGATCTAGAGACCTGAAATCCTAAACATAGATCAGAATTAGATAGCAATGTGATATTTAATCGTTTTCTTGTCTCTACATTTGTTTATGGTCTCTACATTAAATATTAAGGTGATAATAGGTGATGAATTTATATCTCACATCTTATATTGTCATTTTCAGCGTATTGTAAAGCTTATTGATGTTGAAGGGAAAAGTTTCATTTTAAAATTCTATCAGTAAAATGATGAATACCTTTTTATATACATTGATTTTAATGTTTTAATACTAGAATCAATAAAGTTGGAGAAGAATTTCCAGCAATACATTATTTTAAAGTGATGCTACTGACACGGCCCTGGCTTTTGATGTTAGCTCAGCAGTATTTTAAAATAGAGTGGAGACAACATTGCTGTGAAGATTGTGAAAATTGAAAAACATTTCTTCACCTTTGCCAGAGAAAAAGCAGGAGTAGTTTCTATCCTCTTTTCTAACTCTCCGTGCTCGGTAAATACTGGTTAATTAAATCAAATTTCAAATAATTATGTATTAGCTACAACGTTCTGTTAAAAAACACAAAAGGTTATTCTATGTGAATCAAAAAGACTAAATATCGACATATCAAAAGATTAATTATTATAGAACCTAAAATAATTTAATTATATTTTCTAGTAAATTTTTAGGAAAAATTCTGGGAACTGTAAAATGCAAATCAAAAGTAGTAAAATTATTTTTCTAATTGTTTTTTTACGTTTTCAGTATTCTGTATTTATCCACCGCTATAAAATAACTCAGCGATAATTCGTAAAAAAATACATTTCAAAATATATACTCTGCGGTAGTTTTACCACGATTTTATTATTTCCGTTTCGCACATATCTGTCCGGGTGAAACTTTACAATCGAGTTTAAAATAACTTCTCTTGGATTTGAGATATGAAATTTTATAACACAGTTCAGAATTAGATGCCAATGTAATATTGACACGGTTTCTTGTCTCTACATTTGCTTAAAGAAATCTGATTCGGAAGATGAGCTAGAGACTTGGA
>JBAIZL010000001.1:111527849-111692849 GCA_036971475.1 Prosapia bicincta | reverse complement strand
GGTTTCGACCACGTTTAGAGGGGTGGGGGGTAGTTTTTCGAAAAAAATTAATTACAACCAACTAACCTAAGCTAGCCAAAATGGATCCAACCCAATCAACACCTAGTAGAAGGGGTGACCTTAGCTACGTTCAGGACCTTCCCAGGGAGAGTATAGGGGTTGTTACGGATAAAGGAGGCTCTGAATATATATATATATATATATGATGATGTATCTGTGCTCGAATGACTCTAGGTAGTAGGCCTACCCTGAAATGAACGGCATACCCTCTCGAATGACTCTAGGTAGTAGGCCCACCCTAAAATGAAAGGTATACCCTGCGTAATGAGGGCCACAGGTTGATTGCTAAACAAAACAGTGGGCTGCGATCCCTGAACAGCCAGCGCCCCACGCTACAGATATAAATTATCTAAAAACATACAGAGGTATCTAGTATGGCCCACCTCTAAAAGTGAAACAGTGCAACAAGGCCTTATCGCCTGAGGGAACACGTTTGACCTACATATTCTGTAAACGTATGTTAGACGCGTGTAGACTTGCAGAGATAATGCATTATCTTAAAACCGCAACGGCAGCCGGTGACCAGGCATAAAAAACCACACAGCTGTGTCGTTGTGAATCAAGGTTTTTGTTTTGATTACTGTATCGATACACTATGTACTGCCGGCACACCAAAGCTATGTATACACCCTACAGCCAGGATTGTGTTTAGATATAATCGTATTAGGTATACATAAATGTAGGCTGTTATAGTTTAAGTAAACAGATAGCTTTTATGGATATATTCTATAATTGTAAATAGGTTTAGATAAAAAGGTCTATGGAGAAACACATAACATGAATAAATATATGCTATAAAACGAACCCAACTATCTATTCAACAGAGTGTTTTAGCAATATAAGAGCAGTATAAACATATAATATTGGATAAGGCCAACGATATAAGGATCCGAAAAGGGCAGGTATATGAAATAATATATACAATAAAGGTATTCAGCATGACGATTTATTAAACTAACATATAACAATAATTTTACAGTGCGTAGATATAAATTGTTCTCAATATTACATATATAATTTAAATGTATCGATGATCCGAGATCTGCAATGTGGGCAGCGATTACATCTTGAGAGACAGGGTAGGCAAAAGACATGTCCGCATGGCGTGGCAACAGCGTTGCGAGGGTTCTTCCAACATATATTGCACAAGCTAATCTCCGCCGGTCGTGGCTGAAGGCAAAAAAAAAAGTCAATTTGTAACAAATGTATATGCATATACAAATCCTGTAAGAAACAATATGATTAGTAAATCGGTACAGATAGCCTGAAAGAAAAGTCAATCGAAATAATATGAAAATCTACCTACATTATTGGTACGCTGGACAGTGTAGTCTCCAGTCACCACAATATCCTGTAGGAACCGTCTCGTCATGCCCCAAACGTTATACGCAAAGGTCCTATTATAGCAGGGTCTATGATCCTCGTCATCCCTGTTCATATCAATGCCAGGCGGTCGGGAAGGTAAATCTCCTGGGGACGAGCCCATAGGTAGTAGTAGAGACGAATAGGATGACGAATAGGTTAGTGAAGAATCTGAAAGCGCAGTGTACGCCTAGAAAAAAAGAATCTAAATAAACCAACACTCGATATACTCCGTGATCTAGGCTTCAGATAATTTGAACATGACGCTACCTCGTGTCTAAAATATGCTACAATTTAAACAAATATAATAAACGCTATTGAAAATAGTTTACCACTCATTCAATATACTGTGTGATCTAAGGCTTTATATAATTTGAAAAAGGCCTGACATTAACATATAATATCTCGTATTGCAACGGGCTGGAGACCGTGGCAAGTGGGAAATAAGTAATTTCCTGTTTTTTTAGAAATAAAGCTGTTTTTAAAATAATCAAGTAGGGAATTATACAATTAATAAAGAGGGAAAAATTAAATAAAACCTTGAATAGAATAGTTAGGCTAAGTTAAAGAATGTTATAAAATAAATTTGTAATAACTAACTAAATTTGAACATCACGAGTGAAGCGAAAAAATTCTAAGTGCCTAAAAAAGCTATATTACGAACCAAACCACGTAGAACTTTCATCGACATTTTAAAAGAACCACAATAAGCTAGAATGAACATTAGAGAAAACAAAATTCACAAAACTTAAGAAACAAAAACGTTACTGCCGTTTAAATAAAATAGACATTTTTCAGTGTTCTAAAATTAATTATCAAACTATGCAAGCTAAAACAGATTCGTTGCCCGACTTGCCTGTACAAGGAATAAATCGAGCGATAGCAAGCTTTGCAGGCGGGGTGAGGTAGGTTAAATTCACCGCTATATATACTTGGTCTCTAAGCCTTTAGAGACAGTCTGTAATAATTTTTCAACACGAGCTGCCGCGGGACGCTATGCTGGACCGCGAGTAGGAACCGTCACCAGGCCAGATGGACCATAACCTCAGCGCTTTCGACATCCAGGACCACCAAAGGATGAAGGCTCCAGACTCAGCCTCCAGGACGCTCGAATAGAGGGAAACCACCACCGACGAACCAGGGATGGCGACTTCCGGTGTCCAAGGACCAGGGAATCCAGACGAGGGACCCCGAGGACCGGCAGGAACATCTTTGGCAAGTGATTTTCTTTATTCGATATCAGTCACGTCAAATTTAGTTAGTTAATTTTATTAAATTCAAACAAATCTGCAAGCTTAAAACAATGACTTCACTCTTAATAAAATTTTAATAAATTGTATGCTAAGTAAATGAATTTATGTGTTCAGAATATTTAAAATAATGAATATTAAACTTACAAAAGGTTTTTGGCCATAAGCCGTTTAGTTAAAGGAAATGAGAAATTTTCGAATATTATAAATTTAAAAATTAAAGGTCATAAAATATGAATTTACCAATTCCATATAGGAGATAAAATATTATTATGTGTAATTTGGAAAAGAATTTCATGTTTATGTCAATGTAATCAATCTATATGCAAAGTATAATTTTTTAAAGCATAAGAAACAAGAAGTAATTCAGTGAATTGTTTTGTTAATATAATTGTGTAATACTTTAAAGGATAAATTTTCTTTTTTATTTCAATAAATAGAGTTAAATATGTCATAAAAATCAAGATTATTTGCATTCCATCCTGTGTCAAATAACCAATAAAAACTGTTTAGCTTTTTCCAACTAAGATAAAGATGATTATCAAATCAGTAAACAAATTTAATTAAATTTCATTAAATGGAAATAGATAAAGCCTAATGTTTTAAAGAGTTTCTCTCTACTAATTTCATGAGCTAGTCTAAAGATTAGTTGGTTTTTTGTGTAAAAGTCCAGAGATTTATCTACTGGCAGATTGTGTTTAAGAGGACACAGGAGCCTTTTAAAATAGGTATTTTTAAACACAATCATATTTTGCACGTTCCCTTGCTGTCTCTGCAGGTCATCATCAGGTGGTAAGACTCTGTGTTTATTATGTGTATTATTCTAAATGTGTTTCTTTCCAGCTGACTATTAATTTGACATGTGTGATTATACTTAGACCATACACAATTGATAAACTAATTTAGGAGTGTTTATACGTATCTTAAATAGTAGTCAGCGGGAATAGGCTTGTTGTGGGCTTGGCCCTACGAGCGGGAAACATACACTTAACTCTGGGAGTTTAGCACGGTTTTACCAGCAGGGTGATAGGCAGATTTCTGGTTGTTTATAAATATGTTTTCCTGTAAACAATAAAATTTTAGTATTCTGCAAGAAGGGATACAGCAAACAGCAAACAACTACCGCGGAGCAACAGCGGTAGTAGGGACGGTTAGAGAGAGGGGGGGACGTTGCAGTATTCAATATATATATTAAACGCTAATGAAAATAAACTACCATTCAATCAATATACTGTGTGATCTAAGCTTTACAAAAATTGAAAAAGACTTGACATTATCATATAATATCTCGTGTTCAAAATATATATTAAACGATAATGAAATACACCCCCACTCATTCAATATAGTGTGTGATCTAGGCATTACAAAAAATGAAGTGTGAAAATATTCTCTCCTATAAATAAACACCCAATGTGTCATCTAGACTTAACATAATTTGAAAAAAGAATAGTTACTTACAATGCGAGTGTTTATAGGTTATTGTGACGCCATCTCTCGTGAATGTATGACCTGCAGATTAACGGATCACAATAGTTGATCAAAGTCTCCTTCGGGGTTGATTGTAGAAAGTCTTCAAAACTAAATAAAGGGTTTAAACAGATATCGCACCAGTTATCAGAGCCTCCAATAAAATCGAAGCCGTCCACCTCGGCGTACGTGTAACCGGCTCTTGTGATGTCGAAACTCTCTGCCTGACGGAGCACAAAGTTACTCAAACACTCTCGGCAAATATTATTACACAGACCGGTGTAGTGAAATTTAATAAAGTTGAAAATTGTCCTCTCACTCTAAACACAGACTATGCAAAAACACTATATCTCCACCTGTATTACACATAGCTGTGGAAGAGTCCATTTGAGAGGTGGTGGACGAGTCCAAGCGAGTTGGACTGATCCATAATTACGTCACAACTACGAATGTTGATTACAGCACGGCGGGTGATACCGTATGTAGAGGTAAACACATCGTATCCGATGAGAAGTTTAAATACAAGTTAACACATAATATAAAATGCATAGCCCTGGTTATCACATAGTAGCCCCGTTGTGTAGCCCTACCAATGGTTAACACAAAATATCCGATGCCCGGGCTGACTAGGGTTTAGCAAACAGTATCCGATGAGTAGATTGACTATGATTATCACATGAGTAGGTTGATTACAAACTAACACATAATAGTCTGGCTAATGGTTATTAAATAGTACCTGTTGCATAGCTAGGCTAATGATTAACACATAGTACCCGATGCATAGCCTGACTAGGGCTAGCACATAGTATTCGAGGTATAGATTGACTAATGGTTAACACATGGTATCCAAAGCATAGCAAGGCTAGTGAATAACTAATGGTTAGTTTGACTATGGTTAACACACACAGTATCCGATGCATAGCTTAACTAATGGATAACACATAGTAACCTATGCCTAGCCTGACTAGGGCTAACACATAGTATCCGATGAATGGCTCGACTAGGGCTAACACAATATATCCAAACCATAGCTTGACTATAGGTTAACATATAGTATCCGATGAGAAGTATGAACACATAATATCCGTTGCATAGCTCGGCTAAAGTTCGTCATATAGCACCCGAAGTATAGCCTGACTATGGGCTAACACATAGCATCTGACGAGTGGCGTGATATAAGGTAACACATAGTATCTGATGCACAACTTAGGATCGAATATGACGTCATCCAGGGCGAAGAACAAGACGGCGGCTATGTTGGTACCGTGTTCAAACAGGCCAGTGTAGGCTAGATCAAATAACCAGCGTTTCAACTAAACAACTGTCTTACGCGTCGTTTAACCGACCAACATACACGAAGTTCAAACGAACAACATTTACACCAAGCTCAAATAGGCCATGGCTGGTGAAGGCCAGATTAGCTAATCAACGTTGAAAAACTTACGCTAATCAACCAACATCTACACCGAGGTCAAATGGGCCTATGGTTAGTGAAGGCACAGGCAAAAGCCCTAGGTCTTAGACATAGCTACCAACGCTTACCAAAATAGCTAACCGTCAAGGACTTTACACATATTGTCTATGTATGTTGTATCGTTTACAGCATACTAACTAAGGTAAAGCTACCTTTCAGGTAGGCCCCAGGTAAAGCTACCTTGGAGGTATTCCCCAGGTAAAACCATCCTGTAGTAGGGCCTTAGGCAAAGTCGTGCTCGAGGCCAGGTCTCAGATAAGTCCTCTCTGGAGTCAGACCTTAGGTAAGAGTCATGCTTGGACAGGTAAAA
Organism: Prosapia bicincta; assembly: GCA_036971475.1. Classification (NCBI taxonomy): domain Eukaryota; kingdom Metazoa; phylum Arthropoda; class Insecta; order Hemiptera; family Cercopidae; genus Prosapia; species Prosapia bicincta. Next base: position 111,686,926 of record JBAIZL010000001.1, on the reverse strand, counting down.
CTACTATCAATGCATGCCCAATCTCAATAGCTACGTAGACAGCTAATATCGCATACCCTATCACAGTGGTCTTCAATTACATTTAGTCAGGGTCCGTTTTGGATTTTCTAAAGTCCGCCGCGGGCCTTTATATATATATATATATATATATATATATATATATATATATATATATATATATATATATATATTCATGGGGTAAAGAACTTAAAAACATTTGAACAAAGAAGTAAAGTAATTTGTTTATATTTAGACTCAAAAGATACTACAAAAAGAGAACAATATATCTTTAAACTTATATTACATACATTTTAGTGAGAAAAATGACATTTTTAGTTTGAACAACTTCCTTGAAGTTTGGAGTTGAGGTTGTACAACTAATTCTAAGCAAGTTGTTGAGATGATTATCTGTCAGACGTGATCTAAAACGATTTTTAATAAAGTTCATTTTTGAAAACGCTGACTCACACAGGTACGTAGAGCCAAACATTGTGCACAACTTAATTGCTAATTTTCTCATCTCCGGGTATCTCTCAGGGCTAACATACCTAATCCGAAGCTGGTCACAAGGAAGATCTTTGGGGACTTGACTAAATTTGTCCTTCAAACCGATGTCTTCTTGAAAGTCGACCATCTCCATTTGCAGGGCAGCCCTATTTGAGTGTAAAATCTACGCTGCTTCACTTGTCCATTCACCATTTGGTTTTAAAGAAAAGCATTTGTTAAGGACTTGTACAACATTTCCTATTTTCCCAAAATCAGAAAACCTAGTTTCAAACTCAAGTTTCAAATCTTTCAAAAATTTTTCAAATGGTTTGATATAAATACCATCAGTTTCGTCACAAATAGATTTTAGGTTAGGAAAGTGCAATCGTTCATCAGAGATATCTTCACACCAGATACCGATTTTGTTTGAAAAACTTCTAACTTCCGTGTAAAGTTCACACACAAGCAGACCTTACCTTTGTAGCTTTAGGTTAAAGAAATTCAAATGTCTAAAGATATCTGTTAGAAAGGCAATCGTAGCTACATTCAGTTCTGTGTCAAGTAGGAAGCCTAAGTATTCACTTGCGATGTCTTCTTTGCACTCATACAGAAACACTTTAATATCGTTAATAACTGCAAAAAACCGTTGAAGAACCATACCCTGGCTCAACCACCGAACATTGTTATGAAGAAGCAAGTCTTCAAACTGTACATTAGTTTCCTGAAGGAGAGCTTTGAACTCACGGTGGCGTAGAGAAGACTTTGAACGAATGAAGTTGATGATCTTAATCACAACCTGCATTTTATATTCAAGAGAAGGGCTCAGTTTGCAGCACAAATCAGTTTGATGAATGATGCAATGGTAGAATAGCAGATTTTCATTGAATTCAGCGTCACTTTTTATTTGACCAACCAAACCTTTGTTTTTACCAGTCCTTCCACGAGCACCATCTGTTGTTATCGAAATTAACTTTTTAGTATCAAAACTAGCATTTTCAAAAAACCCCGTTAAAACCTTGTGCAAGTCTTCTCCACGGGTTTGACCTTCCATTGGTATGATAGTTAAAAGTTCTTCAATGAACTGGTCTTTAGCTTTATCTAAAAATCTCACAAAAACTACTAGCTGGTCCATATCAGAGATGTCGCATGACTTATCTATGGCCAATGAATAACTGTCTGTAGCTGCTAAAACCTGCTTTAACATTTTATTATTTCCATCTGCTAAAATCTCTGTATTTCTAGTAGTTGTAGCTGCTAAAACCTGCTTTAACATTTTATTATTTCCATCTGCTAAAATCTCTGTATTTCTAGTAGTTGTAGCTGCTGAAAGAGGAATATGACTAATAGTGTCAACAACGTCCTGTTTGGTGTCAAATAATGCACTCCCTGCCGCTAACATACATTCTTTAACTATTTCTCCATCACTAAAAGGTTTCATATGTTTAGCGAGAGTCCAAGAAATGCTTCTGCACATTTTTCTTGCGCTGCCATAGATCGATTCATTATTTAAGTGGAAGTTGAATAACTGGCACATAAGGAATCAACTTTTGACTTGCGTAAATTGCTGCCAATTGGAAATTTTTCATAAAAAGACTTGTGTTTTGTCTCAAAGTTACGTTTGACGCTCGCACTTTTGACAACAGATACAATCTGGTGACATATTAAACATACAGGTACGGTACCAGCGCGATTTGGGAGTATAAACAAATATTTATCAGTCCATTCTGATAGGAATTCTCTATTTTCGCTGTCAACTTTTCTTTTCTTACCTTCCATAGTAGCTGTTGACAAACTTAAACAACTCACTTTTAAAACTTACAACACACTCGACAAAACGTTAAACACAATAAATGCAGATAACGGCACTGAAATAATGTCCACTATGTACTAGCAGCAGATAGCTCGAGAGTGACAATGACACCGATAGTATGAGACTGTCGCTAGACCAGACCGTCCGGGTAAGTAAGGGGACCCATAAGTAACAGGAATTACGCTGTGGTGGGGAGGGAGAGTGGGGGAACCTATTGTTTGACCACATGTCCCTTGGTGTCACGCCTCCTGCGTCAGTGTGAAAAGTTGTGTCGTGTGAGACAACTCAAATATTTGGCGCGGGCCGTTCAAAACGAGCTCGCGGTCCGGACCTGGCCCGCGGGCCGCCATTTGAAGACCTCTGCCCTATCACAATAACTCCTTAAAGACGGCTACCACTTAACAATAGCTACGTAAAATATGTTACCAACCCCTGACCAAAGTATATAATTACCTCTATCGGCGAATGACCAACGGCAATAGCTACGTATAGACATCTACAAATGCCTGACCTAAGCCAATAGTTTCATAAAGTCAATGGTTTTTACCTATCATCATAGCCCCGTGAAGACAGCTACAATATCATACCGTAGCACAATAGCTCCATAAAAACATTCACGTGAAGACCTATGTTAGTGCATGAGCTAAGATATGTGCTCCGTAAGGACATCACAATATCTCTGTACATGGCAGAGGCCGGGATCATCCTTTCTGTACCAGAGTATGCTGCAAATATCACCTTAGACATGCTAGATTCCTGTATGATCCTCTTCCGTACAGAGTGTATTGGTGGTACCACCTTAGACGTACTAGATACCAGGATGATCCTATACTGTACCTTAGACATGTTAGAGGCCGTGATGATCTTCCTCTTTATCAGCCCTGTAGATGGGCAGATTCGATACTCGACCTAGGCGATAAATGATAAATCCTGTTTGACTAGCGTCTGATCATGGTCATAGGACATACCACAACAGGCCTAAGGCATTTCCCGAGGTTATTCTCGCATAATTATGCGTTGATAGCTATAATTATGTCTAAGGCCTAAAGCTTTTGTCAGTGCCTTCACTAACCATAGCCCATTAGCTGAAATGTTGAGCTAGCCTTCACCAGCCGTAGCCTATTTGAACTTGGTGTCAATGTCGTTCGTTTGAACTTCGCTTATGTTGGTCGGTGTTAAACTTAGCGTAAGACAGTAGTTTAGTTGAAACGTTGGTTATTTGATCTAGCCTGCACGGGCCATAGCCACCATAGCCCATTTGACCTCGGTGTAGATGTTGGTTAATTAGCTGAAACGTTGAGCTACCCTTCACCAGCCGCTGCCTATTTGAACTTGGTGTAAATGTTGTTCGTTTGAACTTCGCATATGTTGGTCTATTAAACTTAGCGTAATGTTGTTTAGTTGAAACGTTGGTCATTTGATCTAGCCTGCACTGGCCATAGCCTGTTTGAACACGGTATCAACATAGCCGCCATCTTGTTCTCCGCCCTGGATGACGTCATATTCGGTCCTAAGTTGTGCACCGGATGCTATGTGTTAGCCCATAGTCAAGCTATACATCGGGTGCTATATGATGAACATTAGCCAGACTAAGCAATGGATATTGTGTGTTACTTTGTATTCAAGCTTCTCATCGGATACTATTTGTTAACCTATAGTCAATCTATACCTCGGATACTATGTGCTAGCCCTAGTCAAGCCATTCATCGGGTACTATGTGTTAATCATTAGCCTAGCTATGCAACAGGTACTGTGAGTGTTAACCATAGTCAAACTAACCATTAGTTATTCACTAGCCTAGCTATGCTTTGGATACCCTGTGTTAGCCATTACTCAATCTATGCCTCGGATACTATGTGTTTGCCCTAGTCAGGCTTTGCATCGGCTACTATGTGTTAATCATTGGTAGGGCTACACAACAGGTACTATTTAATAACCATTAGCCAGACTATTATGTGTTAGTTTGTAATCAATCTACTCATGTGATAATCATAGTCAAGCTATGCTTTGGATAAACCATACTCAAGCTATGCATTGGGTACTACATGATGAACATTAGCCTGGCTATGCACTGGAGATTATATGTTGGGCTATAGTCAAGCTACTTATCGGATACTATATGTTAACCCATAGTTAAAAATAACTATTAGCCCAGCTATGCATCGGATACTTTATGTTGGTCATTAGCCAGGCTATGCATTGGATGTGTTACCCATTAGTCAGGCTACACATCGGATATTCCACTGCCAGGATCAGCATCGGCTACTATGTGCTAACCATTAGCGAGGCTATGCACCGGATATTATGTGTTGGGGCATACTCAGGCTACTTATCGGATACTATATGTTAACCCATCGTCAGGCTATGCATCGGATACTATGTGTTAATGATTAGTCTAGCTATGTATCAGGTATTATGTGGGCAAGTTGTAGTCAGGCTACTGTGTGATAACCATTAGGTAAACTGTGCATTGGATATAATGTGTTATAATTTGTTGGCCCTTGTCGATTTAGCATAATATGCATGCAGGCTTACACACATGTTTGTTTAACGCAGTATGTAGGCCTAACATAGTATATACGCCTATCTATGATAGCATAGATGTTGGCTTGGCGTGGTATTTATGTAGGTTTACACGCATATTTGTTTAACAGCGTATATATGGCTATTTAGAGTATATTGCATGCTAGTTTAACATAGTATATACCAGGCTGGTGTTTCTTTCCAGCTGACTTTTGAAGTGACATGTGTGACTAAATCTAGACCACACATAATTGATAAGCCAATTTTGGGGAGTTTATGCTTATTTAGCGAGGCTATGCACCGGATATTATGTGTTGGGGCATATTATGTGTTAATGATTACCCAGGCTATGTATCAGGTATTATGTCGTAATTTTCGGGTAGCTTGTAGGATAGTGTGTGTGATAACCATTATCTAAACTATGCACTGGATATAATGTGTTATACTTTGTAGGCCCATGTCTTCTTAGCATAATATCTATGCAGGCTTATACGCATATATGTTTAACACATTATGTAGGCCTAACATAGTATGATAGCATGCATGTTGGCTTAGCATAGTATTTATTTGGTTTACACGCATATTTATTTAACACACTATATAGGGTAATTACGTATGCAGGCCTAACATAGTATATAAGCCTATGTAGGATAGCATCCATGTTGGTTAGCATAGTATTTATGTGGGTTTACACGCATATCTGTTTAGCACAGTATGTAGGCTTAGCATATTATTTATGTAGGTTTACAAGCATATTTGTTTAACACACTATATAAGCTATCATTCATCCTGGCTTAACATATTATATAGGCCTATGTGGGTAACGGGGATATTTGCCTAATACAGGATGTATATAGGTTAACCTGCATATTGGTTTAACATCGTATATATGGCTATTTAGAGTATATTGCATGCTGGTTTAACATGGTATATATGCCTGTATGTTGGCTTAGCATTGTATGTATATAGGTTGCGTAACTTTTTTTATTTATGTTGTGTTATTTGTTGACCGTCATGGGCGTGATAGGTTATGCATTGTTAGCTATACCATATAGCACTTCCCGTATTATACGGTTGCCTGGTTCTACCTGATAGACGAGGTGTAAATAGCTCAGGTCATATTGGCTTTGGCCAGTGGTTTACCGACATAGTAGGCCCATGTAAGTCGGCCTGGCATAGTAAGTATGCAAGTTTACACGCATGTTTGTTTAACACATTATGTGTACTATCATGTATGTAGGCTTAACACGGTATATACGCCGATGTATGATAGCATGCATGTTGGCTTAGCATCGTTTTATAACATATATTTATTCACGTTTTGTGATAGGCCTCGTTATTCGTGTTTCTCCATATATACCTTTATATCTAGATACATTTACAGCTACAGGATATATCCATTGAGGCTATTTGATTATTTACATTGATTTCTGATTATATATATGTAGGCCTTGGTATGCCAATAGTACATAGTAAGTTGATACAGTAATCAAAATATAAACACGCGCCTAGATTCACAACGACACAGCCAAGCTGGTTTTTATGCCTGCTATAGCGGTCACCGATTGCCATTGCGGTATTAAGATAATGTGTTATCTCTGCAAGTTTGCACATGTCAAGCACACGGTCAAGCGTATTCCCTCAAACGATAAGGCTTTGTCGTATTGTTTATTAATTTGTAGCATAGACAATTTTGAGTTTGGCAATCATAACCCTTTGCCCCTCTAGTTAGGGTGGGCCTAATACCTGCATAGAGTCGCTCGAACGCGGATACGTCATCAAATATATTAAATCTTTACGTGGGCTTGATAGGTTATGCGTTGGTAGATGTACCCTATTGTACCTCCCATATTAAACGGTTGCCATGATCAACCTGATAGAAGAGGTGAAAATAGCACAGGTCATAAAGGTTTTGGCCTGTGTTTACAGACATAGTAGGCCCGTGTATGTAGGCCTGCATGCGTATTTGTTTAACACATTATGCGGGCTATCATATATATATTGGCTTAACACGGTATTTAAGCCTTAGCGTCTTACAGCGACCGTTTGCGTAGACCTACCGGGCCCCTGCATTGTGATTGGTCGATTCAACTTGTTGACTATTTGAACTCGGTGTATAATTGTTGGTCGGTTAAAACTAGCGTTTAGTGGGACCGTTGGTCGTTTGATCTAACCGATCATTTTTGGTAATTTCATTTGATAACCACCCCCACTTAATGTAAGATTCCAGGGTTACTTTACCTATGGGCTGTTAGTCTTCGGGATGGCTTTTACCTGAGACCATGCTCCGTATAGACTATTCCTATGTCCTGGGTGGCTTTACCTCGAGCACGACTCCGCGGTTACTTTACCGACGGTCTGCCTCAGTGGTAGCTTTACCTAAGGCCTGGCTCCTAGGCGGCTTTACCTCAAGCCCGACTCGCAGCGCGTCCGTGTGTTGGGTGTCCGTCAGACGTAAGCCTACCGAGCGCCTGCAATGTGATAGGCCGCTTCCCGCACATATGGCTGACTATTTGAAACGCTGGTCATTTGATCTAACCGATCGTTTTTTTTGGCAATTTTATATATTATTTAAAACAACCCCTAGGGCGACCTCGCCCCCACATCTAACCTTCATACACATACAACACCTTTTCTTAGGTTAGGACACTAGAGCGAGACGCCATATTGTTCCCGCCAAATGGGCGCTGCCATCATGTTCCCGCGCTTATGGGCGCCGCCTTCTTGTTCCCGCGCTTATGGGCGCCGCCATCTTGTTCCCGCGCTTATGGGCGCCGCCATCTTGGAAAGGGGTGGGGGTAGCAAATCCGGCTTTCCTATTGGTTCCCTCCCAAGCGACCCGTCTACCCCAACGCCTTCTCTACTGATGAGCATGGATTTAGTAAAATCTGTAATACAGTCCCAATTGCGGACAGATTTAGCGCAAAATAAAATATATTAAAACTATAATAATCATATAAGACATACAAACAACCTCCTCCGAATTAATAATGTTTGTTAATTTGTCTCACGAATTTCCAGTAAATAAAAGTCTCTTCAGCACGTTCTATCTATGTTAATCAAATATTCAGTGTGTGGAAGAGAATATGAAATACTACGAAGCAAAACATAAACATTTAATAAGAAAAAAATAATGAACAGTTGCTACTAACAGTAAAAAGGTTTTGAACTATTTTGAATAGACGGGAAATATAAATATAAATATAATATATAATAGTATATAATATAAATAGTAGGCCTATACATGAGAAAAATGTAGTATATAAATTAGAAAGTGAATTTTGCAATAAAGTTTATATAGGACAAATAAAGAAAACATTAAAAGAAAGGTATAAAGAATATTTTAATGCTTTTTAAAAACCAAATATATATAAGAATAATTTCGAAACCCATTGTATTAATAATAATCATATGTTTCCTAATATAAATAATATGAACATTATAAAAGAAGTAAATAAAGGGTTAAAAATGAACGTATGTGAAGCATTTGAAATTTACAAGCATAATATTAATAACAAATTAATAGATGAACAAATTCAAATACGTTCTAAATTCCATACTATGTTCAATGTATATAATGTTGTGGCAGCAGTGGAATAGGTTTGGCAATATTGTAATAGATTTGGCAACTGTGTATTGCTTTATCTAGTAGCTTCATGTTTGTTAGACAGTTCTTTTATCATTCTTAGTATTGTAACTCCTGAGGATGTTGGTAATGTAAACCAACGAAAAGGTTTGAGTTTATTATTCAATAAATTAAATATTCCTGTATTAGTGTATATTATTTAATCTTAAATATATATATATATATATATATATATATATATATATATATATATATATATATATATTATATTCTTCACAATTATAAAACATTTGATAACATTAAAGTCTTTCCACAACATCGTGCTACTTAATTACTCATTTATTAGCCTTCAAGCAATCAAATTATCTTACAAAATCTTTCGCCGCTCTGTGGTTGAAAATATCTGACTCAAAAGTTCAACAGTATAAATGTGTGACCATAACGCCGAAAGTGATGCAATAAATAATCAGGTAGATTTATGTGACTTGAAATTAAGAGAAAGCTCAGGTGCTGAATTTCGTTTACTCCTCAGAAATAGGTTTCTTATCTACTAACGCTTGCCTGAAAACCAGGAAATACCTTTAAATAAGTCTTCATTCTAAACGTAACAATAAGTAGTAGTGTACTCACTGATGAGTGGTATATGATGTGAAATGTGATGAGTTTCATAGTGAATTACATATTGAACGTGAGTGAAGTAAATGTAGCGACACCTAGTACGAATGAATGATCAAGTAAATTGTACAGTAAGGTCATTGTAAAATATGTAAGTGATAGTGTACATTTACAAACATTAAAAAAAAACTTTAGATACACAGAAAAAGCTATGACAGTGATTTTTCTACTTTGAACTACATGAAATATACTAAGAAATGAGCAATATACTATCCAAACAAGGAAAAATTGCGGTATTTACACTAACATTGTATGAGAATTATTACAAGATTTGACTATGGGTTGCTGTCACCTGATGTGTTTGGTAAATAGAAGAAGAAGTAGCCCAATGCAACCTCAGCAATATAATAGTATCACGCCATATATAGTGGCGATACTACCAAATGTCGACTCCTCTTTTCGATTTTTAACATGTAAACCACACAAGCTGTATTGCAAGACTACTATTTTACAATGCCGCACTTTAACGTAATATTGTTCTCGTTTGCTTGCTTCGTAAGACACAATTTTCTTTATCTCTCTCTCTCTCTCTCTCTCTCTCTATATATATATATATATATATATATATATATATATATATATATATATATATATGATGAAATGTTACTATCTGGAGTACATCCGTTCATTCTGCAGTCCATAAATTCGCAGTTCCGACGTTTCGCTAGAATCTCATCCAGCATTGACGAGGTGAACCCAACAACAATGCTCCTCGTCAATGCTGGATGAGATTCTAGCGAAACGTCGGAACTGCGAATTTATGGACTGCAGAATGAACGGATGTACTCCAGATAGTAACATTTCATCATATTTTTCCATCCGTGAAGGAATACGTATCAGCATATATATATATATATATATATATATATATATATATATATGTTTTCGTTTGCGGGTGTATATTTAGAAATAGACTACTGTTTGTTCTATTTATTAACTTGTAAAAATATCAAAGAAAAAATATTATAACTATGATAAATTTTAAAAATCACTTCCTGTTTTATAAAATTGTTTAACTCCATAAAAAGTAACTGGAACGAGTACTGATTACAAAAAATGGAATTTTTGCTAAATCGCCTGACGATGTATATTTATAATAATTGATAAGGATTGTTTAAGAGTTTATCAGAATTATGATTTTATCAACGAACGCAACGTTTACAGAGTAACTTTGTAATACAATATTTATTAGGTTCCATTAGTTATTAAAAGCTAAGTCTTAAAGATCCTTATTTGTAGGAATAGTAGTTGTACTAACCTTTAAGCTACAGTTTCATGGCTCTCCATTCTATTAATTCTCACTAACTAAGAATGATGGCGTTAAGATACTTAACATTTATTGTTTAATTTAATTATTTAAGGGCATATCTCCACATTGTTTGTAGCACTTCCAGGTTGATCTATATCTCCCTCTACCGCAACTGTAGCAACGCCCAACGTTGTTGTCAATAGGTTGATGTTCAGGCCCGCGCTCATCGATTCCAAGAAGGTTTCTTACTCGCCTCTTTAGTTCTACAGGTATCATAGTCACATTAACCATTTCGCTTACTTTAGGAACAGTTAGATCCCAAGCAATGTTTGTAATAATCTCACTTCTTGACAATGGTGACACTCCAGCTTTGTTAGCAATGTAAATTCTGGACGCATTGATGGCTGCTATATTTAGAAGATAAAAATATAGAATCAAGGCCTTCGTTTCGTATTTCATACTACATCGAATTTGGCACACTTATTCTAAAACGTCAACTTCAATTTTTGTCTTGTTATATTATTTCGGACTTCTGTAAATCCCATGAATCTTCGTCAATCTTGCGGTCGTCATGCATTCATGCATCGTGGACAGAAGTACTACTGCCTCCTTAGGTTTGGTGGAGTAGGACACGACGGTGTTCTGTTTATCTGACAAACCAACACGCATAAGTTCATAAACAATACCTGCACATGATAACCGGGCACGCTTTGCTTCACTCATAACACAAAAGGTCGCAGGGGTTACAGGCGTAGCCCAAATTCAGTCGTAAACAATTACAAAATTTACACACTTTGAGTGACAATCACCGATTAAGTGATTAGGGTAGATGGCAAACAGCTAATGACGTAGGCTTCCCTCCACTAGTTTTAGGAGATGCGTTGCAGCCTAAACAAAAACACTGGGCTACACCTGTAGCCCGCACGCCTACCCGAAGGTTAAAAACTTTAAAGTGTTAAAAATTCTGTTAAAGAGAAATATCCTATGAGTAACTAAAAGTTTTATGCGGGTAAAGCATCTCTCAAGGTACAAGTATGGTAATCGATAGTAAATATGTATCGAATGAAAAAAAAGTATTTAGTACTGTATACTTGTATACTGAAAAAGTAAGAAAATGTCGAATAGTTGTATAATAGGGAAGAATAATAGTAAGAAGTAAAAGGCTATTAGCAAGTTAGTTTACCTGTTTACGGTAGTACTATCCCATCTTTGATTTTGTCAAGCGTCTCGAACTTTGATTGGGAGGAAACCGTTTTCGGTCAAACAATTTAAGTATTTCTCATATGAAAGTAATAATTTGTGCAAGAGATAGTGATGAATATATGGATGCAGGCCGGGAAGAATTTTGGAGAAATGCTGGAGGATATAAAAAATTATGAATTATCTTTCACTTAGTTGAACATTGAAAGGGGCTGTGATTTCTAGAAGATAATACTTACTACCATGTACTATAGAATTATAGTCTCCTACTAGCAAACTCTGTGATTAAAAATATATTCACTAATTTACTTTACTATTTGCGAAATTCCAATCAAAGCATATTAAAATCATCAGTTTAAATTTATTCCCTTAAAAACGTGATACAAGTAATACATAAAATAGTAAAGTAGATATAGTCCGGATTTAGTACCTTGCAGATAGTTATAATTTTACGTAACTAATACCTAATCTACAGAATTTTCCTAGTAAAAGTCATGATTTGAGAATCATTTACAAGGTTTCAAACGAGCACTCTATTCCAAATGTTTGCCAAACCATGCTTAATTTAATCGTTATAAATTGCTAGTGTTGACCTCTTGAGGCTAGTTCAGGTTTACGCAACTATATTCTCCATATATTTTCACACTATCTCAAAGAACCACATTAAAATGTATATTTATAGCATAGTTAATATGCTTCTCAAACTCTGATACTTTAAAGACATAGAATAAGTTTTAAAAAAACTAATAGGTGTTGACATTATATGGGTTATTATATATTTAATAACGTAAAAGACTGTTATAATTATATATTTATTTCATAATTAATATAATAATTCATAATATAATTATTTATGAAATATATATATTGTGGAAAATATATTTATTCATAAAACACTTTTAAGATTCGGAAAAATTACTATATAATTCATTGGGATATAAATTATTGTAAATATAAAAATGTATACCCTGGAGAGGATAGCTTCACCGGCTTCTTGATAAACCTGTGTTTATATTATCGAAATGTTTTATAATAGCTGTATTATTTTTCCTTATAGCTGAGAGATTTTCTTGTTTGTATTGTAATTCACGCTACACTGCACTTTATCTTTTCATTCTTTAGTTAGAATTTAATAAATACAATATAAATTAAGAACTTGCGCTTAGTTGAGTTTTCTACAGAAAGATTATGTTCAAATTTTTAAGTAATCGAAAATAAAAAATTCATTGAGTTGTATATTGATTCTTTTAAATTTTGTATACTTTACATTCAAAACATTTTTTCTCTTCATTCAACTTATTTCATCATTTCGAGCTGAAACTAACAAACCAATCGATTTATTTTAAATAAACAAACTTTTATTTATTTTTAATCGCTGAATAAAGCTTAAGGCTTTATATTGAAAAAAAAGTATAATAAACACAATAAGCATTAGTGAATACAACAACTAATACAAAATATATGTCAGTGATTGAAATTAGTAATAAAATTTGTAAAATAAAACTAGCCCCCAACCACGGATAAAAAATTTAAAAATGATGAAATACCGAAAAAACTCTGTTAAACAAATTTAATGCTTTGTAGTCCCAGGGCGTAAAATCTAAATATCCAAAATCTGCCAATAACTCTAATCCCACGGATAACTCTATAACAAATAATGCATAACTCTCTCTACACATATCAGTCACACAGATATTGCCACCTATCCACATAAATCTAGAAACTTTGAGGCAGTAATTCAATTTATATAACATGGACTATATATTTACGACTGTGAAGAGCAAAATGTGTCTAGAAATAATTTATGATGTTCATCATGATATATGTTATAATTGTTTCAGGTAAAACGAAAAAAATATTTTCTAAATATAAACAAAATCAAATTTTAAACTCAAGTGTAAATGATTTTTTAAAAATCGAAATATAAAAGAATTGATCATATATTTATTTAGCTCTTTATTAAAACTATATTTTCAAAAATAATAAATATAATTTATTAATTTCAAATAATAAATTTATTACAATAGAGGAAAGATTGTGACAGTAATTAAAACCCTTTTACAATTATTGTAGTGTTTACGTAGGCACAATTAGTTAAATCCTAAAAGGTCAGTTTTAATATATTTAACACTTCATTGAAATTTGTACACCTATTGATAATGTTACTAGTTTGATATATAGAATATAATATTGGCCACGTTAGGTTGCATCAGTTATGAATAGATTTGACATCATGAACTGCATATGATGATGTATAGCAGAATAATAGCGTCACAGGAACTCACTTTACTAAATATTCCAATTCCCCTCTCGGCACACCATTATGGGATTCCGTCATGCAATGGTATAGTTTAGAAACACTTCCTAATAATGTAATTCTGTTGGATATTTTAAAATAATAATAGTAAAATGTTTGATATTTTAATATATTATATTAGAAATTAAATTTTCAAATACTAAATATGTAGAAATTTAAAGGCTTTTGAAAAACAATATCTACTGTACTTTTGTAAATGAGAGAAATAATAATCATCACGAAAATAAATTATTTGATTAATTTTTCAGTACTCTTACTAGAATATTTTCAAAAGGTATTATTCTATCTGGCACGAATATGGTTCAATATGAATGTAAAGTTGTATAAAAATTAGAAAATAATTTTAAATATAAAGGAAAGATCAAAATTCGTAGGCGTCGATTTCATATTCTATTATGAATCCTATGTTTCAAGATTAGAACTATTTCTTCATCTATTTGCAACTATATTCAATAGATGAATGTATTTAACCTTCTAGGCATCTAGTTGCCATCATATAGTATGAAAATCACTCGGATAACACTCTATCTACTGCAGACGTTGACGCTATAGGCCTTCTTTCTAAGGTCTTCAACCTTATCGCCAATGTTATATTGATACACAATTTTAAGGTCTAATGATAGGTCCAATTTTAAGGTCGGGCAAGCTGTTGTTTATTTACTGTATGCTACTCTTTGCATAAAGATAATTTGATAACTAGGATGTTTTATATACTAAGTGGTTATTTGATAAGTCAATCAGTAAGCCCGAAGCCCATTCTACTTGGTTTAAACTGTGGTCATGAAACAGTTGCTCAATGTATTAGTTTTTTCTAAGATACAAAACTACAACAATTACATGTAATTGTTACTTATATAATATAACCCATAATTTTACCGTGAAAATATGAGATTCACGCAGGCTCAATATGGTTACACAACTATGTAGAGTTACTGTAAGACGTATTTTCAATTTTAATCGCTTAGGATTTACATCATGCGCCTAATTAAATTATTTTTATTTGGATATTATTTTTTTTATGTACAAAAAACCTTAAGTACAGAGGGTCAATAAAGCTAGTTAATAAAGCTAGTTGTTAGTGTAATGGACGAATTACTGCTTAGAATGTGACATTTTCGTACTCAAAATATAAACTTTATTTATTAACAATGTAATTGTTTAGAGTCAGATAAATTTATTGAAAAAAATGTTTTTTAAAGAATACTCTTCACATAATATGTGCAGTATTATAAATTGTCTATATCATAAATTAAATAATTTTTCAAAGAAATAGAGAAATAATGGGAGTATAAACACAAATTTCTGGTTATCACGGTAAACGTACGGATATTCTGTGAAAAATCCGTGATATTTTCGATATAAAGAGAAAGAATGTTATCATTACTTTCAAGCAGAAGAAGTAGTGCATGAAGAGAATCCAGATGGAAAATTAACTTTGCTTCGTTTCAGAAACATTCGTTAGGAGCTTGTCTTTGCTGGACTGTAAGTGGTCCATTAAAATGCCCAGCCTCTAAAATACTGACTGTGTAAGGCTAGACCTTGAAAAAGATATTTTTACTTTCCTGCTACACTTGATGTAATAATATGTAGTTAGTAGGATTCATTATTGTAGTAGGATTATTTATTATGTTAGGATGTAAATGAAAGTTAGAATCGATAGAATTTTTTATTGATTTCTATTGTTAAATGTCTGTAATCGTATACAATCTGACACAAAATTAAAAACATTAGATTTTTTTTTTAATAATACAAAAAAGCACAAAATAT
This sequence comes from Prosapia bicincta, assembly GCA_036971475.1. Classification (NCBI taxonomy): domain Eukaryota; kingdom Metazoa; phylum Arthropoda; class Insecta; order Hemiptera; family Cercopidae; genus Prosapia; species Prosapia bicincta. The sequence continues at coordinate 111,671,313 of JBAIZL010000001.1, read as the reverse complement.
TTTTTCTCTTAGAACCTTATCGGAAAAATTCCATTGAATTTTAATGTAATTAATGCTAGATTAGTAATATGCGGAAAGTGTTTCCAGCTCGATCCATCGTCCTAACAGTTAAAGTGAGGTGTTTTTGCTTTGTTTTGTGGCAGAAAAATTGTCAGTGAAACATGATTATCAAGAAATAGTTTTAGAGAAGATAAAATATTTAAAGACATCAATATTCAATAGAAATTGAGCAACAACAACAATAAAATGTATAAAATAACAACATTAAGAAACCCGTTGTTTTGAAGTTTGTGTTTAACTATAGAGGAATTCATTTTCCGTCCCTCAACCCGATTTAACTGACGCAAAAAATCTAACTGAATCCATCTCATCCCCTTCCGGGTAATGTGTATGCAAATGCGAAGATGCTAAAGTTAATAATAACCCGACTTTTGCAAGTGACACAGGGGTGGAATAATTTATCGCAAAAATACAAGAAAGATATTTCAGTCCAGGGCAAGATTAAATCAAGTACAGGGTCTTGTCTTGGAACACTTCTAATGGGTTATTCCATTTAAAACTAAAACAAAAATATATTTTTAATAATTTTGTAGAAGCTTGTAAGTGAAGAACATTGGTGGATTTAAACTCTTGGAAACTTTAAATGCAGTCGATACTAAATAATATCATTCGTATTTTAATAATTCTCATCCAATAATACAATAAAAAAAATATCAAATAATTATTTAATTCGTAAATCCCCAAAGTATATTCTGTACTATTCGACTTAAAAATTGGTTCGTTATAAAATATTTTGCCATTTCTAAAAAATAAATCTAATACCGTGGAATAAAATACATTTTATGAAATTGAAAGGTAAACACTGATTTTTTCAACCTATAGTGAAACTAGTAATCAATCAAAAAAATTCAAAATCAGAAATTATAATTTTATAAAATATCTTCTGTAGCTCAACTTCTTTGATATAATTTTTTAAATAATTGAATACAAAAATTGTAAAAACTATGAAAGCATTTTGGTTTAAAATATGAACAAAATACACATTTAGAAAAATGAACAACTTTCCGTACCACAATGAATGATCTCCGTTAGAGTATGTTTTAATTAAAAAAGTTTGCGTTGCCCGCTTATCTAATTAAAACTTCAGTGAATATATCGCATTGTTTCGAAATTAACCTTAAACACGTTGTGTGCTATTCATAAGAAACTAATTGGATAATTTCTAATAACTTTATGTTCCTAAATAAAATATTGTAAAATTTAATTGAATACTCTAATCCACATTTGTAAATCTACTTACAAAAATGTAATTAGTGTAATGTAATTTAATAAATCATAGGAACGGTTTATTCTATCGAATTTCAGTATTATACTTTTATAAATTTTAAATCGCTACAGTTTCATTACAACACGGCAAAGAAACAACAATTCAACAGAAATCCCTTTGTTTGAGGTAATCAGGCCTAATTAATTGGTTTAAAATTTATTATATACTTTATTTTCGATCTAGAATGTCAATTTTGAAAGCATGTTGCATACAGCACAATCAATATCTAGAAGGCGGATCTTATGAGAGCGGCATCCTAAACAAACTAATTACGAAAGCATAGGGCACGTCACATGACGATTTTATAATACGTTAGTTTAAAGCGGATTTGGGATTAAACCTCACAGATAAACAAATAACAGAGTAACAGATCGACAGCATAATAGACACTGTTGCAGACGACAGAATCTCGTGTGTAGCAGGAGTTGTGACTAGGATCCTCAACGGCTGTGTTTAGCTACGACAATGCTGATACGATTGGAAGAGAAAAGGAATTTGGAGATGAACAATACTATTATAGTGCCGATTATAAAAATATTATGAAAACATATTAATGAAATTTTGTGAGTGAAAAAACCAAAGACAAATTATGAAGACCTCATAAACACCTACGGGATTTCATTAAATCATTATTTTTCTTCAAACTAATTAAATTTAACCAGGATCATAAAGAAAAGTGATGACAAATTAGTTTCACGTTGTTAAGCTGTTTAAACCATCTCACACTATCTTACTCCAAACTCTTCTGGTTGCTCTTATTCTGAGAAGACTTCATCCATAACTTACGTCAATCAGAACTGCACGAAAAGTCTTCAAGTTCCTCTGACTCAACACTTTTTACTTTTAATAACTTTTTGGCTTAATTTTTCTCTCGAAAATTTCCTTCAAAATAACAAATACTCACTTTATCTTTTGACAGGAGTGTCTGTCACCTCGTTTTTCGACTGCTATTAGTTTTTTCATAAGCACCTGCTTTTTTGATAGCCCTAAATGAAAATTGATTAAGAATGGTTTCCGCACTACCAATATGTTTTCCATTTCTGCTGTTGACATTTGAAAGTGGAGTTGACTCTTTTGAAAAGATCTTGATGCAAGATCCTGTTAAATATCATCATTTATAATGGAATTGTAAAAACCTATTAATTATTTTCTGAAGCAAGTATGCCATAATAATAGTGAAAAATGTTAGTCAAGCAATGATAAGGTTGAGTTCCTTCAAGCTTTGCTGCCCTGCGAAAACCATCTTTAACCACCAAATCTAGGGCTCCTATTTTTTTCAGCGGTAAAAGAAACCTTTTCTGTTTTACATCTATGATATTGTAACATTTTGTAAACCTGTACAAAAGAAAAAAAAACTATTTTGAAAATTGTATGAAGCAATTACTTCAGTTTATTGAAACTAGCATTAATAGAGTAAAATTGCTACTTACTTACGGAGGCCACTATAATTAGAGGTTATTTGGCAGGAGACGTAAGAACACTAAATATTTATACATGACTGACTTTATTTGACTTACTGTGAAAATTGCTTGCACACTATGAAGATAGGTTTTTGTTTTTTGCCTCCAAAAATGCTATGTTGGTGAGAATTGAGTTAAACCCATCGCCGGTAGTCGCGGTTATTCCCAATCGCTACGTACATATTCCGGCGGTACCTCGATGCTCTTGCTACTCTATTTCTCACTTTCTCACATCCGATTCATATTGCAACAGAGAAGTAATAGTAAGATAACCTAACCACCCCAGCGCGTGGTGTAATAGTGGACTCTGTATAATACGTATGTACCGTTAAATTTATAAAGTTTATGATTTGATGCACAAAATCCTTTTATCTAAATATCTTTTAATTATCTGAAAAATCAGTGAAACAAACATTTATAGTTTGGTCCTGTCACAATATGCTTTGGCAAGAAACGAAAACATGTAATATTTCAACTAAAAAATAACTGAAATAAGTTCAAAATACTTACTGCAATCATTGTTTTAATTCACTTAAACCTCAGCCAATAAAATAAAAACCAATTGATTATTTTAAAGTAACCTACAAATTCATTACATAAATTGCTTATAAAGGTTACTTTTTAAAATAATGTAAGTGAATATGTCTTATTTCAAACGCACCGCCGCTCACTAAAGCTGTTACAGTCCTAATATTTTCGATTCCGATCCTAAAATTGGTCTTTCGATCCTGATTCTTAGGTCTAATCTAGATTCTTTTGAGTTTTGTATGCCTAAATGTTATTCTTTAATAATGAATTTAGTTAATCTCTTGTTTATATACTAAAACCTTTTAAAGGTTCCGTTCTAACGTAATAAACTACACAAAACGTTCAACCTTATAATTAGTAAATTTCTGAAAGCATTAGATACAAATAGGACAGAAGTAATAATTTATTTAAAGTTATATTCGAGCACAATTACAGTATGACTTCTGTAATAGGATTTTCAGTTTGTATAACTGGAGAAATAGGAAATATGTTTCCTTCTTGTTTTGTTTTGACATCTATGAAGTAAGGGCTGCCAAAGATGGGTAATAATATTTTCGTAATCTTAAACTAGCATTTACTGTAATCGTTTAATTCATTCGTAGCAACTAATACATACATAAGACATAGCCGATAGGTAATTATATTCCCAATAAATTACACCGCACAACTACTTAAACAGTTGAAAATACCAAGAATTGCCACTTATTTCAATAAGATACGAATGACGATACCATTAAAAACGACGATTCCTAGAATCAAGAATCGGAAACCGACAATCCCTAAATCTTACCGTACGAATCCTAAACCATTCCACAGAGCCTCAATTATTGTAATAATTTAAATTGGTAAATGTAACAAATTTTTACTGTTCTAATTAGATTTTTTTGGGACTGTTTTTTTTAAACCGCTAGTGAAAGATTTACTGTTAAAAAAACCTTTATCTGATGGTCGCGTATATTAAAACTATTAGGCTAATCGATAATAATTGATTCTAAGAACTAGACCTTTGATAAATAAACAATTGTTAAAGTTACTGTTTTATAAGATTTTAGTTGAATAATGCTATTGCAGTTTTCTCTAGCAACTTTGTACTACACTGTAATTATTGTGAAAATAATCTGCACTGTGAGTCATTGTTAAAATAAAATATGTATCAAATAGTTATATCAAACTCTAAAAAAATATTTTACCAACATATTGTATTTATTCTATCAAGATCGAGAGCGGAGATCCAAGCTGATAACCAATTCAATGATTTTTGATGAATTATTTATACATTAATTATAACTCTGTATTCCTCGTAGCTATGTATACTGCCCGGGTAGTGTTGTTATTTAAAATTCTTTTTGATGAGAATTTTTAATTTCTGGTTAAAGAACAGTTTCGGAAATTAACCCTCTTTACCGGCTTTGGCACATCATTTCAAATGTTTACAAACAACATCTCGTCTAGACAGAAACAAACCTTTGTAATTAGGGAAATTTTAAACTTTAGATCCTATCCAAGCATAGAAAATATTTAAAACGTTAGATCTACAACTAAAATGTAGGCTGTATTGAATCCGAGCCAATTCCCAGCCTGTTTGGGTGAAATTGTATTATGTCCTGTCATTGAATGTTTTCAGGTAATTAGCATATGGTTCAAGGTACAAAAAATGCCGATGTGGGTTTTATTTATCCTGAAGGAAGAGGCTACATATTCCTGAGGGAAAATGTATCACATTGAAATATAAATGTCTAAAACTAACTCGAAACCTAAGTGACTAGAGATTCTTACATATTTAAATACGACATTTAGGTAAAATAGACATTTTGAATAAGGTTCTGTGGAGAAAGACCTTCTGCGCCTTGGCATTTATGACTGATACTTAATTACTTGAGACTTTGTTTTAGTTAAAAAAGTTCATCTAGTCTCAAATAAAATTGTAATTTTCGGTTAAATGTATTGTATTTTTTCGAGATTAACAGAGAAACGTAGTTTGTATTGAACAAAAAACAAATTGCAAATATTTGAAAAACAGTATAAGTTACGTGTAAATAAAATACGACCATCTAACAAAAGTGTAATTATTATTATGGAATTTAATCAAAATATCGGATGGTGGATTTTGCTTCATTCCAACAAAGCCTATTGTAGTGCGACATCACATATGGATTTGTTGAAACACTGTAATGAAATAATTTTTACTCAAAGCTGATTGTTTCAGGTTCAGAATGATTTCAATTACGTTCAACATAGCTTCAATTCATACTTTTACATATTGACAAGTCTGGTTTACAATAAAAACGGTATTTGTCTAACGTAAATAATGTATTTTTATTGCATAGTATTCTTTGTATTTGTAGCAAAAAGAATCAGACGGTGTGATACGCCTACAAAAGTCAAAAGTCAAAGACTACTAAAAAGTCCATTATGTTTCGTGTTGCTTTCTCACTGGATGCATCTCTCCCAACCAAACCTTGGTTATTTTAAATTTATGTTTTTCTTTGAGAATTTGAAATCGCAGAGTACACGAAATTCGAATGGGGTATTTTTTCTTTTCTAATTTTCTAAGTTCTATAGTGAAATCTATAGGCCTAATTAATGACGTTAATATGCAATGGCCAGTATGTCAAGAAATGTATTTTGTAGGGGTTTCGTTGGTAGTTTTTGTTCGTAATGTAAAATAACAAATAATTTTCACCATCAACGTAGAAAGTGGAATGTTCTGACAAAATATTGTTCATACATATATTTAAATCATATGCTTTCTATAATTGTTTAATCTAATGACTCTTAAACCCTTTAATCTCGGCATCGTTTTTACTCTTTTTACTCATTAACTGTTTAAACAGTTTCAACGCATTTAAACCCATTTCAGTATTTCAAACCTCCTCAACCTGTCTTCTGGCACAACAACTCCCCCCCCCATCATTTCAATGCAAACAACAAAAGGATCAGAAAGAACACTAACGCGCTCGGTATAAATCCATCCGGTCTGGGTTAAACACGTTAACGGTTTTTCCTTAATAAGCTTTCCAACCGGTTCTTTTCCTAGACACCACTTCAATCATACCCTTTTAATCAAACAGTCTTTTACATTTTTAATTATTTGAAATAATGGCATTTTAGAGAAAATTTCTCATACATAGTCCCCTACGCGTTTTAAATGAATAGCATCATGCTGGACGTTGTATCGCGTACCTACATCATAGAGTATCCATCCCAGACGTTAACTGTAATTATTGGCCGTTCGTTCTAATTAAATGAGGCCCTATTGTCCATTGCAGATTCACCTGAGCAAATTGTTATAAATATTTTAATTTAAATCATTGAATTGTTCTTTATTTTATCGTTGTATATCTTAAAGAAAAAAATTAACTATGCGAAGCACGAATAAAATTGCTCATCAATTCATATCCTGTTCCTGCAAATAATATGAAAACTATATCTTTATATTCAGACATAAAATAATATTAAAAAAATTTAATCTCTAGATATCTAGCAATTTCAAATTTTCACATTCCCTTGCAACTGACCGACAAATGGCTTGACTACTGGCTTTGAATAGTTTGGTAAAATTAGTGAATAAATCACTCCATAATTATTTTCCACTAAAGTGGCGTTTTGGATCCGCTCAAGCTATTTGGCGCCTCGGTAATTTAGCTCAAAGTAATTTCCAATCCTGTAGTTAAATGATTGGTTTCCTTAGGGAGAGAAATTGCTTTTAAATTTAATAGTAAGTGCAATAGCTGGATAACGGTAACCCGTTGCATCATAACTTGACTAATTCACTCGAAACAGCATTTTTAAAAATTAAAGTTTACTCGATTAAAACAAAATTCTTCATTTTAGAATACATATTAAACTTTGAGGTAGTAAGCTTTTTCTTAAATCTTATGCAATATTTATTAAAACTCTTATTACAATTTATTATAGTTCTTCATAATAATTATTTATAATGGAAATCAGAAAAACTTCAAATTAAAAAAAAAATTAAATTTCATCAAGAATATGTTTGATATATAGACATTGTTCTAGAAAAATATTCTAGATTTGGAGATTTTAAAAAAAAAAACTATTCTTCATATAAATATTATTACTTATAAAGTACTAGCAGAGGACCTTAGTAAGGGGGTTGACGTATATTTGTATTTGAATTTGATTCGAATTTAATTTACTGAAATTAAATCCCAATTAATATTTCAAACTTTAGTTTATAAATGTTCCCACGTCTTCGATAGCGGAAAAAAAATTATACTGAGCGACGCAGAAAGTCATCAGGAATACGAAAAAAATATGAAAACTCTCGTTCAGGGAAATAAATATTTTTTTTCAAATTTAAGTAGGGTAAAAAACTTATTGTGGAGTAAAAAGAAGTACAACGTCCGAGTATCAACGGGTCACCGTACTACGTAGAAATGTATTTAAATATAGGCCTACCTATAAAGTATCCAGTTACGATAGATTTGGTTGTAGTTTTATAAAATACTATATAAAAACATACCTATAAAGTGTCCAGTTAGTATATTTGGTTGTAATTTTATACATTACCTAATTAAACGTCTAATTCCGCGGAGTAATAATTCGTCACGGACGAATTCAAGCCTTACATGTTTACATTTTGGTTAAACGTATAAAATTAAAGCAAAATTTATCCTGACTGTATACTTAAATAAATATATAAAATTAACCTTCCGTGGCAAAAGCAAAAAATAATTATCAATATAACTTCAGAACACGTTTTTGATTCATTTTATATGCATTGTATTGGGGGTGGGCAATGTGTATTTTTACCACCACGTTTGAGGGGGGGGTAAAATTTTCCAAAATTGTAAACTTTTGGGTCGAGAGCAAAAGTTTTCGTAAATTTTTCGTATCTCATTGACTTACTTCGTCGCCCGGTAAAACTATTTTCGCTAAAATCGAACACGTGGAAACGGGAAATAAATACCAAATATCAGCAAATTGGGTTTAGTAGTTTTTACGTGACTGAGGAATACACACACAGACAGACGCCATCAAGTTTTATACAATAGTATAGATTAGTTTCCAATAAATATAACAAACTATAATCTTACCGATTATTGTCTAAAAGTTAAGTGAAGGAAAAACTTCTGCTTCTAACATAACATATAGGCTATAAAGTATACTAACCTAGAAAGATGAAAAACAATAAATTACTATCAGCTGTTTAAATGTGTTTAAAAGTAACTGTTATAGATGATTACCAGCTGATTAAATAAAATTAAGTATAAAGGGAGTATAGAAAATAGAGTGTTAAGGGAGTTTTCAAAGTCTGTCGGGCGGGGGGGGGGGGGGCATGACGTTATTTCTGAATACAAATATGACTGTTTGTTTTAACTAGGAACCCTAACAATAACTATGTAAAATATTAGCTCAGTGGGTGAAGTAATTTATTCTTGATTGAGGTACCTCACACGCGCACACACACACACACACACACTGACAGACACCATAGATTTTTATATATTAGTATATATATATATATATATATATATATATATATATATATATATATATATATACATATATATATATATAAATATATATATATATATATATATATATATATATATATATATATATATATATTGTAGTGCCAGATAATCTGTCTTAGTGGTTAGATTAGAGTTTCTCAAGTTTCCTGTGACAGTATCCTGAGGAACCCTCATCAACCACATTCAGCCACAACTAAAAATGTTTATCTAACCAAAACATCCTTCACGTGGACATGTAATGACCTTTAGAGAGGATCTCTGAAGACAGCTGATTGGAGAAGGATCATCCAATTAAAAGAAATAAGTTAAATTCCAACCAATCCTGTTAGAGTTAGAGTCCACATGGACTGTCAAAACTCACACCCAAGAGTAAAACAAGAACAAGAGGGAGAACCCATATATAACCTCATGTTGAGCCCTCAAGAGTCAGTTTTAGTTAGTTTTTCAGTTAGAGTCAGTTAGAGAGAGAGTCAGAGAGTCAGACAGATTTTGTTAGTGGATTTTGTTAGATAGTTAGTTGAAATTGTATTATGTTTTGTTAACTTAGAAGTGTTATATCTGTACTGGAGATGCTGAACCGTAAGTCAAAATATATGTAACATTTATTTCTGCAAATCATGTCTAGTCATTAAGAACCACAGACCTATCCATCACACCAATGAAGTAGTTCCCAGTGTCTATATAAAGAGCTATAGTCTCGACACATTACAAATTGGTGGCAGCGGCGGGATAATGTCCGTTGCAATAACTACGGATTTTATTACTTCATTTGTGTGTGGGAAAGTCTGTGGCATAGTATGGTAAATGGTCAAAGTAATTAATTTGAAATTTTGATTTTTGGAATTTTGATTGTTGTAATTAAAGGTATATGATAATCAATCTTATTAACTGTTAACTAATGACATGTGTAAAATGTTTGTGTTATTATTGTTATGGGAAATAGAATAGGAAAAAAGGGTAAGAGTGATACCTATGAGTATATGGATAGTCGTAGAAATTTTGGTAGCCCTTCAGGCCAAATAGTAAATAGAACACCGATAGCCCCAGATTTATTTATGAAAATTGGTACTAGGGTGGGAAACATTACTGCTTATTATAAACACATTAGTCCAGCCCCTAGTCCTAAACCTGTAACAATTCCGGTTAGGTCCGTTCAGTTTGCTAAGTTGTCAGCTATCCCTGAAAGTTCTAATTCTAAACCCGAAGACCACACCTATGATATTCCTAAAACTCAATGACTTCTCGACCTATATATTATCTTCCTGTTTCTGACCCTGATATTTTATTAGAAGGTTGTTCTACCTTGCTTAGAAACTTAATTCAGAGAATAATTGAGAGACACATAAATGGTTACTCCACATATACTGATGAAGAGAATGTTATCAGAGTCAAATTGGTTAAGCTAGAGATAGAATATTTTAATTAATTTGAAGACAAATATTATTATTAAAATAGGAAAGTATTATCAAGGCTACATGTTTATAACACTGATAGCCTATGTCATTCTTGGATTTGTGGTTTGCCTGATAACCGAGGTAATCCTTATCTTCATATACCAAGATAATCAGTCTTGTAACTTTTCCTTGTTTTGGTGTTTTGCTAATATACTTGGTAACGAGCACACTGTCGCCCAGCAAAGTAATTAAATAAATAATATCTAAAATATAAAATAAATGTTTAAAATGGCATCGGCACAAGAAGTGCAGGAACTTAGACAGGCTCTTGTGAAAACACAAGAACAATTAAAAATTCAAGCCGAACAGTTAAAATTAGTTGTAAACCCTACTAGGATTAAAGACCTAACTACCGCAAATTTAATAGACGCATGGCGAGGTGATGGACCAATACCAGTTAGTGAACTTTTTGATAACATCGAGCGAGCAGCCCAAGTAGGAAATTGGAATGAACAGGATAAAGTATCTTTATTAAAACTGAAATTAAAGGGATCAGCTGCCTTGTTTCTAAACAGTAACCCCGAGCTACAACATACCGATGTAACATTTAAAACACTCAAAGATGCTTTTATTGAACGGTTTAGAGTGAAGCAATTGGATCAATTCCATTATGTTGCGCTTCAAAATGCTACCCAATTTAAAGACGAATCGCCTGAAGCTTTCGCAGACCGCTGTAAACGTCTTTGTGCAAAAACTATTAGGCAAGTGGACAATCCAGAATTGCAGAAAATAATTCGCGAAGAATGTTAGCTGCTTATACTAATGGCTTACTCGGTAATGTAGGTCAGCAAGTGAGATACCGCATGCCTATAACCATGGCCGAGGCAATTCAATTAGCTGTCACAGTAGCGGCAGTTGAGGCTAGAAAACCATTAAATGCTTATGAAAAGAGCCCACATAAGAACGTCTTTCTCACGCAAGTGACATGTTTTAAGTGTAACCGAAATGGGCACATATCGCGAAATTGTAGAGTCCAGGTACAAAAGAAAAATAGTTTCAAGGAACCTAATTATTCAGGGAAGTAGACCTACGATGGTAAAAGGATTGAATGTTACAACTGTCATAAGTTTGGACACATAGCTAAAGATTGTCGTAGCCGAAAGAACCACCCAAACGCGCAAGGTTCGGCGGGAAACAGCACCAACCTGTCGAACTGGGAGTAAAGACACATGTAGTAACTAGTTTAGTCCATAATAATGTAGATGGTCACATTATTATAGATGTAATTATAGGAAAAAAACCTTGTAAATTCTTAGTGGATACAGGTGCAACCATATCGATCATAAAGAAAGGCATAAGTCGTAGAAAAATTTATCCGAATAATGTTATAGCCAAAAGTGTAACTGGAAACGAGTTAAGAGTATATGGCAAACAAAGGGTTTTAGTAAATTTAGAGGGGAAGTGTGATTTTTCCCATGAGTTTTTAGTAGCATCAATAGACATGTTATATGATGGTATATTGGGAATGGATCTTTTAAGACGCACAGGAGCTAAATTGGATTTAGCTACAGGTAAACTGTTCTTAGATAACAGTGTTTATCTTGTTAAAGGAGAAAAAGATGGAATTACGTGCGAGGCTAGTGTGAAATCGAAATCGCCAATAAGGAATTTTGAGCCTGATCAACTCTATTCCAAACCAAGCGATGATGATTCCGTGATCTTGCCAAACACTCCAGCATCATTTCGTGTTATGACCACAAAGGTGCAATCTTTACCTCCTATGTCGGAAGTACTTCTTAAGGGACGCCTAGAAGTAGAAAAAGAGAGAAAAGTTGTTCCCGAAATAGTTCTCGTTGAGCCGGAAGAATTGAAAATACATGGCGCAAGAGTAGCCAGAGTAATTAGTAGAGTAGGAAAAGAAATTCCGGAAGTGTTAATAAAAGTAATAAATTTTAGTCGAGAGACGTTAGAGATTCCTAAACATTGTGTTATAGGTCTAGCAGAAGACTATAAACTAGTTTGTTGTGATAGGAATGAAAGTTGTGTTGGGAAACACGAAGTTAATTATGTGAAAACAAAAGAGTTGAAAAGAGAACGTTTACAAACAGAGATGATAGAGAAGTTGTCTCATTTGAGTAAAAATGATCGAAAAATTTTGTATCCAGTGTTAAGTAGATACGCCCATTTGTTTGAAAAACCCAAAGGTCAATTAGGATGTAGTGTAAATGTAGAACATAAGATTGATACTGGTGAACATCCGCCTATAAAGAAAAATCCTTATAGATTACCAGAAGCACTAAAATCTGTAGTAAAAGAACAGATAGAAGAAATGCTAAAGGCAGGAATCATACAACCCTCCACTTCACCGTGGTCGAGTCCTGTTGTTATCGTAAATAAAAAGAGTCCAGATGGAACACCTAAATATAGATTTTGTGTGGATTATAGAGCGTTGAATTCTATAACTAGAGGAGATGCATATCCATTGCCAAATATTGTAGAAACCTTGGATTGTTTGAATAATAGTACATATTTCACGACCATTGATTTATATAGTGGATTTCATCAAGTAAAAATGCACCCTAAAGATATCGAGAAAACCGCATTTAGTTTACCAGGACAACATTTTGAATTTAAAAACATGCCTTTTGGATTATGTAATGCGCCAGCAACATTTCAGAGACTTATGGATAATATTTTAATGGGAATTAAAGGAGAAGAAGCTTTAGTTTATCTTGACGATATTATAATATATAGCAAAACAATAGAACAACATGCCGAGAGATTAGATAAAGTCTTATCAAAACTGGAAACCGCAAATCTCTATGCACAGCTGTCCAAGTGCGTATTCGCTGTTAACAAAGTGGAATATTTAGGACACATTGTTACTGACAAAGGAATTTTGCCAGATCCTAAGAAAATTCAAGCAGTGAAGAATTATCCAAAACCACTTAATGTAAAAGAGATAAGATCGTTTTTAGGTTTAGTTGGGTATTACAGACGTTTTATCAAAAATTTCGCCGAAATAGCTAAGCCATTAACAGAACTCACAAATAAGGATATTGCATTTGTATGGGAGAAAAAAACAAGAGGATGCTTTTCAAACTTTAACAAATTTCTTGTGTAATGAACCAGTTTTAAAGTTCCCAGACTTTTCGAAGCCATTCATTCTCAGTACGGACGCGTCATCTGTTGCCATTGGAGCAATATTGTCGCAAATTCACAATGGACAAGAACACCCTGTTGCTTACGCAAGCAGGCAACTGAATAAAGCAGAAAGAAATTATGGAACAACAGAACGTGAACTCCTTAGTCTTGTATGGTCTACAAAATATTTCAGATGTTATCTCTATGGTCGTAAATTCACAGTTATAACTGATCATTCAGCTTTAAAATGGATGCTAAGTTTAAAAGATCCATCTTTCAGACTAACGAGGTGGGCACTTAGACTGTCAGAATTTGACTATGACGTCATTCATAAACCAGGCAAGAAACATACAAATGCTGATGCATTAAGTAGATGTGTAAATACAATAGTAACACCTTATTTATCTAGACAAGAAGTTATTACAGAGCAATTGAAAGATGATTTTTGCCAATCAAAAAGAAAAGATCCTAAAAATGATTATAAATTGGACGATGAAGGCTTACTTTATAATATCGAAGAAGAAAAACCTAGGTTGGTAATACCTCGAATTATGGTAAACAAAATAATTAGTCATCATCATGATACGATTTTTTCTGGACACCAAGGTATAAAAAGGACCATTAGCTTAATTAAAGAAAGATATTTTTGGCAAACATTGAGTAAAGATGTAGAAAATTATATAAGTAAATGCATTTCTTGTAATCAAAGAAAACCAGGTAAAAGATTGAAAGCCCCAATGGCAAAATTTGATCCAATTTTAGAACCATTTGAACTTGTCTCGTTAGATATAGTTGGACCACTACCTGTGAGTAAGAATGGAAATAGATATCTACTTACTTTTATAGATCATTTAACTAGATACTGTGAGGCAATTCCAATCCCTTATCAAACTGCTGATATTATTGCTAAAGAGTTTGTACTAAAAATTATTACGCGTCATGGAGTTCCTAAACGATTATTAACTGATCAGGGACGAAATTTTGTTTCTTCCTTCTTTAAGGCAGTGTGTACTATATTGGGAATAAAGAAAATTCAAACTACCCCATATCACCCTCAGTGTAACGGATTGTTAGAAAGACTTCATAAATCATTAGCCGACATGATATCGCATTATGTATCAAAAGATGGAAAAAATTGGGACGAAATAGTACCTTATGCTTTAATGGCTTACCGTAGCGCAATACAGACAGCTACTGGCCATAGTCCGCATATGCTTCTGTATGGGCAGGAAATGAGATTACCAACAGAAGATGACTTATCAGTAAAAACAGAAAGTAATGAAGAAACTCAAAATGGATTAAGCGAGTTAATACAAAAATTAAAACAAGTAAGGAAGACAGCTGTACGAAACACCGAAACTAGTAAAGATAAAAATAAACTGTATTACGATAAGAAGAGTAAGTTGGTTACCTATAACGAAGGTGATTATGTATTTTTATATGACCCTAATATAAAGAAAGGACCACTTAAGAAATTTTCAAAGAATTGGAAAGGACCCTATCAAATTGAAAAGGTTTTAAATAATCTAAATTATAGAATAAAATTAAGTAACACGGAAAGTACCGTTGTTCACGTAAATAGATTAAAACCTAGTAAAAATAAACAGGAAACTGTAAACCGCAGATACAAACAGCCAGTTTTATCGCCATGTGATAACAATGAATGGAGTACAAGCTTTACAGACATCGAAATTGATAATGAAGATTCTAATAGCGAAAATAATTTAGTTGGAGCAGGTCCTATTTTTCACATTGAAGAAAACGAGGACGTGGAAATTGAAGCAGGAGAAGAGGACGAGGAAGAAGATATACTTCCAGATGAAACTTTCCTTGACCCCAGAGACCCTGAATGGATACCTGATAGAGTCCCCCCTATAGACCCATTCCCTCCTCCCCCTCATTCTTATAACTTAAGACCTCGTTCACAAAGTAGTAGAAGTAATTAATTCCTTCTATTTTATTTTCCATGTCAGAGATACTCATCATCCTTTCTCTGGTGAACTTCATTGACTACAGTAAAGCTACCCCAAATTGCACTTATTCTCATCAGCCAATAGATAAAACCTGTGAGCTTAACAAAGGCTTAGTTTTTGTCAAAGAAAAGGATGTAATCTTTTCAACACATACATGGAATCTAGTAATATCTGTAGGTACCGAAGATTATGACGAAATATTGTATAATATAGAGTCTTTATTTACTCATCTTGAGTCACAGAAGAATATTTCTGAAATAAGTGACTTACTTCCATACTATGAAATATCACGACTTCGAGTTAGCTTACAAGTAACTCGTAATGAAATAACTAATTTAAGGCTCCTGTTGCCAAAACCTAGAATAACTCGAGGATTAATAAACGGAGTCGGTAATGTATTTAAATTTCTGTTTGGAACAATGGACGACGGAGATTTTCAAAGTATAAGTTCTCAATTAGATGGTCTTGATGAACAATCTACTACTCTAGTACATGTGGAAGAAGAACAACTTACTTACATGAAGAAACTAACTAATGAAGTGGAAGGAAACTCAAAGGCAATCAAAACTATAGCAGAGACGTTAAAGGATACAATTTTAGAAGTCAAAAATACAAACTTCACTATTTGGAATGAAATAACTCAATTGAAGAGAAAATTACGATATCAAGCGCGTATTTCTTCCTTAATTAGAGAAATAGAGTTAACTTTAAGCTTAGTAGATAAACAATTAGTACAATTGCAGGAAGCTCTTGATGTTACTGCAACTGGTCACTTAAGCTCTATGTTAATAAAACCAGCTAAATTAAACATGATTTTAAAAGAAATTGTAACTCGTTTACCTAATGGTTTGTCTTTAATAACAGATATAGATTTAGATAAAGTTTATGGTTATTATAAGATAGTTAAAGTTCATGCTATGTCTAGTAAAAATGCCATAAGGTTGATTATCGAAATACCTCTTAAGTCAGATAACAAATATTTTGAATTGTTTAGAGTAAGACCATTACCTTATTTTGACAATGACTTAGCACGGTTTGTAGTTGTAAGTGGAGAAGCAAGCTATTTTGCCATATCCAATGACCGACAGTGGTATGCTCTATTGGAAGAGAGTCAGCTGAAAGACTGCAATGACGAAGTCTATGGAATTTGCTCGATAGATATACCTCTATTTCCAGCGGCGGAAGGAGCCAGCTGCACACATGCAATGTTTGCCGGAGAGGACAGCAAGGCACATCAGTACTGCCAGAGAGACGTCTTACGAAACTACACAACGCCTACTCTGTACCCAGGTCCTAAAGGTGAATTTTGGATCTACAGTTTGCCCCATTCTATTATGTCCACTTGGCAATGTACTTTTCCCAATGAAATTCCTCTTAGATCTACCCCTCATACTTCTACTCGAACTTTAGAAGGAACTGGTATCATTTATAATACCCAGAATTGTTATATCTATTCTAAATATTTCAAGATATCCCCTCACTCTGAAGGACAAACTTATTTCAAAGTACAATTCAACCATAACATTGTCCCCGCAATTTCAGATATCCTAATTTCAGTAGAACGATTCTTATTTAAAAATCAATCTTTCTATAATGAAAATAATATTTCGAATTTAGAAGAAATTATAAATAATCACTCAGAACGAGCTGATGTCATAAGTATAGAAAAACTCTAGAGGAAGTTGATAGAGATAAGGAAACCACAAGTAGTAAACAATTTATTTCTGACCTACCTCACTGTGATAATTATTGTTATTGTCATCACTAGTTTTTTAACTGTCAGCTGTGTACTTCAATGTCGTTTTACGAAACAAAACATTCAATCATCCCTTAGCCTTGAACGTGAGACTCCAGCCGTTATAGCTGCCATACCTACTGCATTCAACCTAATACCAGATGACAACGTACCAACCACAACTAGATATGCTCAAGGTCATCTTACGTCATCAATTTAGTGAAAGTGTTTGTGAATATTAGAGAAAATATGTGTTGTTTACTTAAAGAATTTCAAGTGAAAAAAGAAAAGGTGTACTTGTAGTCTGAATTAAATTACTTCAGATAGACATTAGTTATTTAAAAATTTGATTTTGTTTTAAAATATATTTACATTAAATTTAGTATAGATCTTTAAATATTTTTTTGTGTAAATGAAAACAGTTTTTGAATTTGTCAATTACGTAAAGAACATTTAGATTAGTTGTTTTATGAATATTGAACTTTAGTTTTATACAAAATGGAGATCTTTAAATATTGCCATTATTTAATCAATCATTTATTATTATAATATATCCAATTCAGATAGTCTTTGTTTTATCTAGATATTCATTGTTTTCTTAAGAAAGCACAGTTTGATTATGTAGAGGATTTTATTTTTAAATTTGGATTTAAACTTAAGATTAGAGTATAGAGTTTAATAATTTTGCAGAAAACTTAATGATTTTAAGAAAAATATTTCTTAAACTTTTTTTTAATTTATGTTTTTGAAAAGAAAGACTCCCTGAGCCTTCTTTTTTAAAAGAGAGGGTGGTTGTAGTGCCAGATAATCTGTCTTAGTGGTTAGATTAGAGTTTCTCAAGTTTCCTGTGACAGTATCCTGAGGAACCCTCATCAACCACATTCAGCCACAACTAAAAATGTTTATCTAACCAAAACATCCTTCACGTGGACATGTAATGACCTTTAGAGAGGATCTCTGAAGACAGCTGATTGGAGAAGGATCATCCAATTAAAAGAAATAAGATAAATTCCAACCAATCCTGTTAGAGTTAGAGTCCACATGGACTGTCAAAACTCACACCCAAGAGTAAAACAAGAACAAGAGGGAGAACCCATATATAACCTCATGTTGAGCCCTCAAGAGTCAGTTTTAGTTAGTTTTTCAGTTAGAGTCAGTTAGAGAGAGAGTCAGAGAGTCAGACAGATTTTGTTAGTGGATTTTGTTAGATAGTTAGTTGAAATTGTATTATGTTTTGTTAACTTAGAAGTGTTATATCTGTACTGGAGATGCTGAACCGTAAGTCAAAATATATGTAACATTTATTTCTGCAAATCATGTCTAGTCATTAAGAACCACAGACCTATCCATCACACCAATGAAGTAGTTCCCAGTGTCTATATAAAGAGCTATAGTCTCGACACATTACAATATATATATATATATATATACTTCATGTAGAGAGAGAGAGGGAGATAGATAGATAGATAGATAGAGAGAGAGAGAGTGAGAGAGAGACAGAGAGAGAGAGAGAGAATACATATTGTACTAGGAAATTATTATTTTTTTGTATAAAAATGTTTCCCAGTAAATGGGTTTTATAAAATAGTTATTTAGTGTTTGTAAATAAAGCAATGTTTTGATATAATTTTAGATTTCTATGAATAAAACAAAATATGTCTGATTATTTGGAAAAGTAAAGACATACAATAATGGCTAGTCGATTAATTATCATAGTAACAAAAACATTTTATATTAAATAATATAATGTTGGAAATAGTCTCTTAGGAATAGACTACTAGCCTACTTGCTTTAATACCAACCAGGATATATTACAAAATATGAAAGAACTTAAACATTTTAATGTGGATAAAAATCTATTAATTAAAGATCTATGATTAAAGATCTTTGAATTTACAAATCAATATTCATTATTGAAAGTCAAAACTAGAAACTCCACTTATATAAGCGGAGGAAAGTTCATTAAACAAGAAGATATAAACAATGCCAATGCTACTTCCATCACTTTAGGGAAGTTTTAATACACGAATTTAAACGATGTGAGATAATGTTTTGTAATTGTGAAGCAAATGTCAAAGATTTGCACTTCAGGAACATTGTTTCTAGGAACATTGGCACAAGAGTTTCCTGGCACTTTATCAACAAGTAATATGAAATTTTTTAAAGTCATTTCTTACTTGGGTCAACTTTGCCGTCGCTTCACGTGCAATTAGTGATTCTGAAATTCCTGATCTTTTACTTGATCCTGATTTATTAGAATTTAGTTCAGTTTCATAAGCAAAATAACTAAACCAACAGGTATTTGTAAATATCACCAGTTTATGGGTGGTATAGATTTAGCTGTTCAATATAATGAACCGTGCAGTTTTACGAGACGAACAAATAAATGGTAGAGGACAATGTTTTTCTGGCTATTAGATGTAGCTGTAGTAAATAGTTTTATTATCTATAATTACAAAAAAAAAGAAACGAAAGAAAATCCTGTTAAAAAAAAAATAGTTTCGCCAAAACTTGGTGAGGGAACGCATTCGTGATATCAGGAATAACCCGTATAGTGAGAGGGGTCGGCCGTCAACTACTGACAAAGAAGAAAGACTTAATTTGAAATTACATTTAATCTTATCCAATGATAAAAATACTTCTAAGGATTGTGTAGTTTGCAGTAACAGGAAGATAAAAGGAGGTAGAAGGGAAACAGTTTTTCACTACAAAACATGCGGCAGAAAACCAAGACTTCATCCGGAAGACTGTTTTCAAAAATTTCATACTCCGCAAAATTACAAATAAGATAATAAAATCATGTACATACAGTATTAGTGAATAAAAGTAAATTAGTTTACTAAAATCATGTAAGAGAAAACAAAGTTTTCCATAAACAATAATGCAACCTGCAGGTGAGGAATTTGTCACAATTTAATTACAAGTGGGGAAGCAAAGCATGTTACAAAAATCCGAGCGCTAAGGGTAAATGAAGTAACAAAACCTATGCGTTAAAATAGCTCTCCTGCCATATGTCCTATAACATAAAGTCATTTGTTTCATTAAATCATATGCTATCACCTAATTGTTAAACTAAATTCACATATAAAAATTTGATAAAAATTTATTAACAACAAGTTCGTGTCATACTACAGGTTTAAGAAAATATATTTGAACTTGAGTGGACGAATAAAAAGTATTTGGCTAAAGATTGTAATTGTTTAACAAAAAATATATAAAACATATAGAGAGAGTGTGAACTAATAGTAGGAATTGAAAAATGTGTTTAATTTAAAATGTGGGTGCCAATATGTGTCATTCAAATACCTTCAGGTATTTGTACAGCATCCTATGAAGTTCAATTAAACATTTGAAAGTAAATTATAAATTTAATTTCGTAAACAAATTTATTTTTATGGATTCATATAGACCACCAATATGACAAACCTATAATTATTCAGAAAAACCAAAATGAAAAGTTTTATTAGATTAAGTAGTTTATTATTAGATAAAGCAGACAAAATACAATATTTATGCTCTAATATAGGTCATATGTTATACAATTTCTATATAGTTATTATAATTTTAACGTAAATATATAATTTTGTTTTTAATATGTTTTACAAGCTGAAAAGTTTTGAAAATATTAAACTCAGACGTTTGATATATTTTTATTCTATACTGATACACCCTTTGTAAATATTCACAGTGTACACTATTATTCTTTAATAGTTTGTGATCAGTGTTTCGTCAGAGTTTTATTTGTGATCCAAGGAAATTATCACTCTAATATCCTGAAGTTAGCTTGGATGTTATTGAAGTTTAACAGGAAATTATATTTGAAAATGATATCTGAAAAACCTATTACATTGTACCTTTAAAATTGGACAACATATAACAACACTAGTTTACTCCTCTTTTATGTAGAATTATTGTTTAGACAATCATTCAATGTCCAAACATTTCATTCTGTAACTACTTAAATCTTGTCTAGTATTGTTTAAGGGATATATATGTTCTATAAACATGTTCAGCAACCACTGTTCTTAATTTTGTATTTCCAAATTCACCTAATAATTTACTCTAACTTATTTACATTTTAGTTTTTATTTCTAATTTTCACAGTGTAAACCACTAAAAGTCCTTTTTTATATTGGTTATATTTTGAACTTAATTTTTAGTTTATAAAATGATATGGAATGTTTCAATAATAAAAAAATTCGTATAAAATTACCTTTTTTAAACTAATATTTTATATAATACTAGTAAAATATTTCTACGGTTTTTAAATTCTACAATTTTAAACATTTTTTTAACACTTTGGGGTTTAGATATTGTGCACTTTATTTCTCACATTAGAAACATTCGATGGAAGGAACACCGCATCCTGCATCCTGTTATAAACTTTTATAAAAGAAATAAAATTGGTTAAAGTATAACAAAGCTTTGAACATTGAAACATATTATGCTCACAGTAGGCAGTTATTTGATGATACTTGTTAAATAAAATTAGTTTAAAGAACCAAGTGCAAACTGTTTACTCCTAGAGCCGCAGGTAGAATCTCTCAATCAAATAATGACTTCAAAATCGTCAGCGCCGTAGGCAGATGTTTATATTCATTTATTCAAATAATAAGTTATGTTTATTCTTTTCTTATTTAATGTCATAATTTCACATCTCAATGCTCTTGAATTATATAGTATTTGCTACTTAAATAACGAAAATTAGGCTTACACAATTGTTTCGCCGTTGTTTCGTTCGAAATTAATTTATTTTTATGATTTAATTTACATTGACGGTAGGGAAAGTTACTAATATTTCAAATTCACCTGTTCACACGCCGAGTTACCTAAAGTTTTTTGTTATATAAATATGAAAAAAATTACAATATCACAAACCTATCGTTTTACTAATTAAATTGCAATATGACCAACCTATGTGATATACTAGTTAAATTACATTATATCGAGCCTAGTGCTTTACTAATTAAATTACTTTATCTAAAAACTAGTGATCTACTAATTAAGTTGCATTATTTCGTAACTAGTGCTTTACTAATAAAATTACTTTATCTCCAAACTATTGATCTACTAATTAAGTTGCATTATTTCGTAACTAGTGCTTTACTAATTAAATTACTTTATCTCCATACTAGTGATCTACTAATTAAGTTGCATTATTTCGTAACTAGTGCTTTACTAATTAAATTACTTTATCTCCAAACTAGTGATCTACTAATTATTTTGCATTATTTCGTAACTAGTGCTATACTAATTAAATTATTTTATCTCCAAACTAGTGATCTACTAATTAAGTTGCATTATTTCTTAACTAGTGCTTTACTAATTAAATTACATTATCTCCAAACTAGTGATCTACTAATTAAGTTGCATTATTTCGTAACTAGTGCTTTACTAATTAAATTACTTTATCTCCAAACTAGTGATCTACTAATTAGGTTGCATTATTTCTTAACTAGTGCTTTACTAATTAAATTACTTTATCTATAAAACTAGTGATCTACTAATTAAGTTGCATTATTTCGTAACTAGTGCTTTACTAATTAAATTACTTTATCTCCAAACTGGTGATCTACTAATTAAGTTGCATTATTTCGTAACTAGTTCTTTACTAATTACATTACTTTATCTCCAAACCAGTGATCTACTAATTAAGTTGCATTATTTCTTAACTAGTGCTTTACTAATTAAATTACTTTATCTATAAAACTAGTGATCTACTAATTAAGTTGCATTATTTCTTAACTAGTGCTTTACTAATTAACTTACTTTATCTCCAAACTAGTGATCTACTAATTAAGTTGCATTATTTCGTAACTAGTGCTTTACTAATTAAATTACTTTATCTCCAAACTAGTGATCTACTAATTAAGTTGCATTATTTCGTAACTAGTGCTTTACTAATTAAATTACATTTTCTCCAAACTAGTGATCTACTAATTAAGTTGCATTATTTCGTAACTAGTGCTTTACTAATTAAATTACTTTATCTCCAAACTAGTGATCTACTAATTAAGTTGCATTATTTCTTAACTAGTGCTTTACTAATTAAATTAATTTATCTATAAAACTAGTGATCTACTAATTAAGTTGCATTATTTCGTAACTAGTGCTTTACTAATAAAATTACTTTATCTCCAAACTATTGATCTACTAATTAAGTTGCATTATTTCGTAACTAGTGCTTTACTAATTAAATTACTTTATCTCCAAACTAGTGATCTACTAATTAAGTTGCATTATTTCGTAACTAGTGCTTTACTAATTAAATTACTTTATCTCCAAACTGGTGATCTACTAATTAAGTTGCATTATTTCGTAACTAGTGCTTTACTAATTAAATTACTTTATCTCCAAACCAGTGATCTACTAATTAAGTTGCATTATTTCTTAACTAGTGCTTTACTAATTAAATTACTTTATCTATAAAACTAGTGATCTACTAATTAAGTTGCATTATTTCTTAACTAGTGCTTTACTAATTAAATTACTTTATCTCCAAACTAGTGATCTACTAATTAAGTTGCATTATTTCGTAACTAGTGCTTTACTAGTTAAATTACTTTATCTCCAAACTAGTGATCTACTAATTAAGTTGCATTATTTCTTAACTAGTGCTTTACTAATTAAATTACTTTATCTATAAAACTAGTGATCTACTAATTAAGTTGCATTATTTCGTAACTAGTGCTTTATTAATTAAATTACTTTATCTCCAAACTATTGATCTACTAATTAAGTTGCATTATTTCGTAACTAGTGCTTTACTAATTTAATTACTTTATCTCCAAACTAGTGATCTACTAATTAAGTTGCATTATTTCTTAACTAGTGTTTTACTAATTAAATTACTTTATCTATAAAACTAGTGATCTACTAATTAAGTTGCATTATTTCGTAACTAGTGCTTTACTAATTAAATTACTTTATCTCCAAACCAGTGATCTACTAATTAAGTTGCATTATTTCGTAACTAGTGCTTTACTAATTAAATTACTTTATCTATAAAACTAGTGATCTACTAATTAAGTTGCATTATTTCGTAACTAGTGCTTTACTAATTAAATTACTTTATCTATAAAACAAGTGATCTACTAATTAAGTTGCATTATTTCTTAACTAGTGCTTTACTAATTAAATTACTTTATCTCCAAACTAGTGATCTACTAATTAAGTTGCATTATTTCGTAACTAGTGCTTTACTAATTAAATTACATTTTCTCCAAACTAGTGATCTACTAATTAAGTTGCATTATTTCGTAACTAGTGCTTTACTAATTAAATTACTTTATCTCCAAACTAGTGATCTACTAATTAAGTTGCATTATTTCTTAACTAGTGCTTTACTAATTAAATTAATTTATCTATAAACCTAGTGATCTACTAATTAAGTTGCATTATTTCGTAACTAGTGCTTTACTAATAAAATTACTTTATCTCCAAACTATTGATCTACTAATTAAGTTGCATTATTTCGTAACTAGTGCTTTACTAATTAAATTACATTTTCTCCAAACTAGTGATCTACTAATTAAGTTGCATTATTTCTTAACTAGTGCTTTACTAATTAAATTAATTTATCTATAAAACTAGTGATCTACTAATTAAGTTGCATTATTTCGTAACTAGTGCTTTACTAATTAAATTACTTTATCTCCAAACTAGTGATCTACTAATTAAGTTGCATTATTTCTTAACTAGTGCTTTACTAATTAAATTACTTTATCTATAAAACTAGTGATCTACTAATTAAGTTGCATTATTTCGTAACTAGTGCTTTATTAATTAAATTACTTTATCTCCAAACTATTGATCTACTAATTAAGTTGCATTATTTCGTAACTAGTGCTTTACTAATTAAATTACTTTATCTCCAAACCAGTGATCTACTAATTAAGTTGCATTATTTCGTAACTAGTGCTTTACTAATTAAATTACTTTATCTATAAAACTAGTGATCTACTAATTAAGTTGCATTATTTCTTAACTAGTGCTTTACTAATTAAATTACTTTATCTCCAAACTAGTGATCTACTAATTAAGTTGCATTATTTCGTAACTAGTGCTTTACTAATTAAATTACATTTTCTCCAAACTAGTGATCTACTAATTAAGTTGCATTATTTCGTAACTAGTGCTTTACTAATTAAATTACTTTATCTCCAAACTAGTGATCTACTAATTAAGTTGCATTATTTCTTAACTAGTGCTTTACTAATTAAATTAATTTATCTATAAAACTAGTGATCTACTAATTAAGTTGCATTATTTCGTAACTAGTGCTTTACTAATAAAATTACTTTATCTCCAAACTATTGATCTACTAATTAAGTTGCATTATTTCGTAACTAGTGCTTTACTAATTAAATTACTTTATCTCCAAACTAGTGATCTACTAATTAAGTTGCATTATTTCGTAACTAGTGCTTTACTAATTAAATTACTTTATCTCCAAACTGGTGATCTACTAATTAAGTTGCATTATTTCGTAACTAGTGCTTTACTAATTAAATTACTTTATCTCCAAACCAGTGATCTACTAATTAAGTTGCATTATTTCTTAACTAGTGCTTTACTAATTAAATTACTTTATCTATAAAACTAGTGATCTACTAATTAAGTTGCATTATTTCTTAACTAGTGCTTTACTAATTAAATTACTTTATCTCCAAACTAGTGATCTACTAATTAAGTTGCATTATTTCGTAACTAGTGCTTTACTAATTAAATTACTTTATCTCCAAACAAGTGATCTACTAATTAAGTTGCATTATTTCTTAACTAGTGCTTTACTAATTAAATTACTTTATCTATAAAACTAGTGATCTACTAATTAAGTTGCATTGTTTCGTAACTAGTGCTTTATTAATTAAATTACTTTATCTCCAAACTATTGATCTACTAATTAAGTTGCATTATTTCGTAACTAGTGCTTTACTAATTTAATTACTTTATCTCCAAACTAGTGATCTACTAATTAAGTTGCATTATTTCTTAACTAGTGTTTTACTAATTAAATTACTTTATCTATAAAACTAGTGATCTACTAATTAAGTTGCATTATTTCGTAACTAGTGCTTTACTAATAAAATTACTTTATCTCCAAACTATTGATCTACTAATTAAGTTGCATTATTTCGTAACTAGTGCTTTACTAATTAAATTACTTTATCTCCAAACCAGTGATCTACTTGTTATTTCTATAAACTTTTGACACTGCCGCTACAGGCGGAACACTCGTCATATTTATATAATTATGCTGGTAATAAAACTTATTTCATATTTAAACACTATTTATTACTTCACATCTTTCTTAAAACAAAACTCTAAACAAAGAACTGAGAAAAACTAAAACAATTACAAATCATCTGTTAATTTATATAATGTTCTTTTTCTTTTTTTTTCATAGAGGATTGTCATAGAGTATTATATTATTGCATTCACAACATACTCCCACCTTTTGAGTTATGGTTTAACTCAAAACATTAAAAAATAGTATATTGTTAAAAGATTAATCAACAAATTTTTGTGGAAGCTTAATTTGTCTGCCACTTCTTGAATATGTCACAATTTTATTTTCTTTTGTCACATTATCTTCTTCCAGGTGTAGTTCATGTTCATTGGTTTTTGTCACTTTTGGTTTAATCTTTTCTTTTAATTGTTCTTGGATGGTTTCTTCTTGCATTTCAAGAGGATATAGTCTTTGTATTGGTCTCAATAAACTTCCAAAAGCAGTCTTCAATTGCACTAATCTACACACTCCATCTCTACTAATGATAGTCTTTTCTATCAGTCCTATTGGCCAATCAATTCTTTTTTTTATTTTCAACTTCAATCAGTACTAATTCTCCAACTTTCAACTGTCTGCCGTTTTTCTTACTTTTTAAAGCTAATTGTCCTAAATACTCAATCCTAAATCTTTTTCGCAATGCTTCTCTCAGGTGTTGTCGATAACGTACTCTCTTGTTAAGACTTTTTGTATTCACATGGTCACAATCTGGAACTCCAATTTCTTTTAAGTCATGTAAAAACATATTTGGAGTAATAGCAGTTAGGTCTGAAGAAGTTTCAGATAAATATGTCAAAGGTCTAGAATTCATGATACTTTCACAATCACATAAGATTGTCTCCATTTCCTCATAATCCAATGACGTTTTGCCCAAGGTTTTGCGTAGCAACTGTTTCATGAGTCGGATGAGTCGCTCCCACCATCCGCCCCACCATGCAGCAGAGGGAGGGTTAAACCTCCAGTCAATTTGTTGGCATGAGCTATATTTTAAGATAGCATTCCAATCTAGAATTTTAAATGCCTTTTCTGTACCTGTGAAATTGGTACCATTGTCACTATATATTATTGATGGTCTTCCTCGCCTTGCAATAAATCTTCTAAGTGTATCTATAAATGCTTCGACAGAAAGAAACTTTACTAACTCCAAATGAACAGCACGGTATACTGCACAAGTGAATATGCAGATCCAAACTTTACTGCCATCTCGTAGAAACAAAGGTCCCGCAAAATCAATTCCAACCACTTCAAATACTGCGGCATCTCGTACTCTACTTTCAGGTAAGGGTGGAGTGATTGTTTCTACATTTTTTGAATTATGTCTCTGACAAGGAATACATTTTTTCAAAGTATTACTTATTGTTTTTCTTCCTCTCAATATCCAATAGTTTTCTCTTAATAAACTTAAGAGACCTTGAACTCCCACATGACATGATCTCTTATGTATTGTAAGAATAAGAATATCTACAATGTCATGTTTTGATGGTAGAACAACAGGAAATTTAAAATTTTCCAAATCCTTTCTTTCTGTTAATTTTGTCTTTAGCCTTATAATACCATCAGCAGCCATAAATGGTGACAATGAAGCCAATTTAGGGTCCCTTATTCCTTCAAATGATTGCTGTTGAACAATTCTAATTATAAAATTGTTAGCTTCAATAATCTCCTTACATGACAAAACTTTACTCACACACTTTTCCTTCTTTGAGGGGTTACAATTATGAATAAATCTCAGCAACCATGCAAAAACACACACAATCTTATCAAAATCATTTGAAAAGTAATAAAACCAATCTTTTGGGTAATTATTACTTAAAAGTGAAGGTGTAGGTCCTTTCTTTTTTTCTAAAGAAATTAATTCTTCGTCAGGTTCAGGTTCATTTGATGGCCAGGTATCTTCAGGCAACTTCAACCATGACGGGCCCTCCCACCATCTGGAACTAATCAACCTGGAAACTGAACATCCTCTACTGGGAAAGTCTGCTGGATTCATAGTGCCGGGAATGTGCCGCCAAGATGTTCTGGAAGTGAGGCTGCAGATTTCTTCAACTCTATTTCTAACAAATACTCCCCAGTTTTCTTCTCTTTTAATCCAAGCTATTACTGTAGAAGAGTCACTCCAATAAAAAAATTTAATATTACATTCAAATTTGTTTTCATCTCTTAATTCTTGCACTACTGAAGAACCTAATCTAGCACCTATAGTAGCAGCCATTAGTTCAAGTCTGGGTATTGTCATCTTCTTTACAGGTGCTACACGTGACTTTGCCTGGATTAGCTGTAATTGAATACATGTACTAAGTTCAAAACGCATAAATACTGCTGTTGAGTACGCAAATTTGCTGGCATCACAAAATATGTGAACTGATACAGAAATGATTACGTCATCCACACCTTGTAGCCATCGTGGAATCTTCATCTCTTTTAATTGATCGAGTTCCTGAAACCATATATTGAATCGTTGTTTGATTTCTTCTGGTACTTCTTTGTCCCACCCACAATTATCTTTCCAGCATTCCTGCAATAATAACTTAGGGCATATGGAAATAGGACAAGTGAATCCAATAGGATCGAACAATCTGTGTGCAGTGGACAATATAACACGTTGTGTTACCAAGTTCTCTTCTAAATTTACTATTTTATGAAAACTCACAGAAATTGTGTCTTCTTTCTTGTCCCAGGTGAGACCTAGGACTGAAGCCTCTGTCTTGTCTTCCAGACCAGGTTCAGTATATTCCCATCCTCGCAGCTCAAACTTTCCCAAAGAAAATATTTGTATTGCTTCTGAAATGAACTGTTTCAAATCCCTTTCATTATTTACACCTGTAACACAGTTATCAACATAGAAACTTTTAAACAACTTTTCTATTGTACATTTAGAAAATTGATTGTCTTCAGCACACTGTACTAAATACTTCTGCAGGTGGTAGTTGATGACGGCATTGAGCAAAAATGGACTACTTGAGACTCCAAAAACAACTCTTCTATGTCGGAAAATCTTGAGTGATCCATCTGTGTTTTGCCACAGAAATCTTAGGAAATCTCTGTCCTCTTCATACAAACTTATTTGCAAAAACGCCTTTTTTATGTCAGCGATAACTCCTATTTTATAAAGTCGAAAACGTAAAAGCAAAGCTGGTATTATTTCAATTAAGTTAATACCTATTTCCAAACACTGATTAAGGGAATAGTAACCCTTTTCTTTAGACGAGGCATCAAAAACCGGTCTTACTGCAGTGGTGCTGTTTTCTTTTATCACTGGTCTATGAGGTAAATAGTGACCTTCATCCCATTTGCTTATTGGGATTTCCTCAATAACACCATCTTCCAGCCAATCTGAAAACACATTGTTATATACATTATATAAACTTTCATTTGTTAGCTTTTTCACTGAGTTTTCAAGCCTTTTTTTTGCAAGATTGAAATTTCTTGGAACTTCTGGGTGGTCTTCGGACCAAGGTAATTTGACTTCATAGCGTCCTTCTTCATTTACTCTCACAGTTTCCAAAAATTGTGTTTGAACAGAATGTTCAATTTCTTGTTTGCTTCTGGTCTGTAGTGGGTCTTTTATACCTAAAACATCCATTTCCCACAGCTTGCATATTGAATTACTTTGTACAAACATAGAAAGTGCTGTCATAGAACTAAATTCTTTACTTTCTTGAAATTTTCCTGTCAAAACCCATCCTAAATGAGTTTCAAGGGCTATAATACCACAATCTAGAACCTCTTTTCTTCCAGTTAGAAGTTTCCCATATATGTCAGCCCCAATTAATATCTCAATTGGACTGTCTGCATCCTGAAACAATTTAATACCTCTTTCCATCAGTTCATCAGTCCATCTTCCTGGTTTCAAGGCAGGAACATAAGTACAAATATTTATTTCACTAAGTGCCTTGAAATTACAAGAATATGTTTTATCTATACTTTGTAGTCTGACTTTGTAGCATGCATGATTGCGAGGCTTAGTGACCTCTCCTCCAAACAGGCCATGTAATAATGTTTCTTCACCACAAGTGTCATATTTCATTTTTTCAACAGTCGATTTCCTTATGTATGACCTCTGGGATCCACTGTCAAAAAGTAAACGCACATTGAGTTCTTTTGTGTCACTAACAGCCTTGACAACAAGAGTTTGCATGTAAACCTGATTGCCATTCACATTGGACAAGGAATTCTCAAAATTGGGCTCAGCTTCTTTTTCCTCGCATTTAGGTTTAATGTTAGACCTATTAAAATTATTCTGCAACTTTGAACACATAAGTGGTACATGTTTTCCATTACAAATAATACATTTAACAATAGCTCTGCAATGTTTACTTAAATGTCCTACTTTTGTACAAGAAAAGCAACACCTTTTGCTAGTAAGAATATTCTGCCTTTCTTCTAAAGACATGTCCCTAGCTTTAAAACAGTTTTCACTTAAATGACCACCGTCACAAAACACACACATCGATAACTTCGTCTTATCTGTGCTTACTGTAGACGTATTTGATTTTACATTTACAAGGCCAGCTGCTGTAACATTGCTGGTAGGCCTTCTTGTATTTTTAATATGCTTATCTTTACTTGCAAAGTCTCTTTTATATGAACTCGTAGGATTATCACCTGTTGATACTTTTGTTTTTTGTAAACCAAATCCCTGTTTAGCTAAGTTTATTCTTTCTTCTCCCTCCACTTCAATTTTCAAAAAATTCATTAGGCTATCTAGCCTACTTT
The DNA here is from genome assembly GCA_036971475.1 of Prosapia bicincta. Lineage (NCBI taxonomy): Eukaryota > Metazoa > Arthropoda > Insecta > Hemiptera > Cercopidae > Prosapia > Prosapia bicincta. The sequence continues at coordinate 111,640,246 of JBAIZL010000001.1, read as the reverse complement.
TACTTTCTGACGCGGTCTCGTCCTGTTGAGAGTTAGGCCTACTTCTCTGCCAAGCTATTAATAAATCCTCCCTGAGACAAGATTCTACTAATGGGAAGAGCATAGCAGCGTACTTCTCCTTTGTTACACCTAAAGTTTCTAAACACCTTAGTTTTGACTCAATTTGATCATAAAGTGAGGAAATAGTAATTTTACTTTCACTGCTATTTAATGTTATTACAATTTTCAAGATTTCTCTTATGTAAAACTCTACTAACAGGTCATCTTTGGCAAAGCGAGATTTTAAATGTTCAATAGCCTGTTCATAACTACGTCCACATGGGGGAAAACTCTCGACAATTTCCCTAGCCTTAGTATTAGGGATAGTCGCTTGCAGGAGATACTGATACTTGTCATCAGAATCAATACAGGGGTCTTCATGGATTTTCTTAAATTGGCCCCAAAACGGCAACCAATCACTAATATCACCACCAAACTTTTTAAACTCAAGTGTGGGTAACTTAAATTTACGTTTTTCTACATTCACACTAGTATCTGTCTTAGGCCTAGCCTTGTCAATAGCCTGTTCAACTAAATACTCAACTATTTTAAACTTGCCTGAGTATTCATCGGCAGATTCTACCTCATTTTCTAAAACTTCAGTAGATGCATTTTCATTTAGTAAAACTTCAATAATTTCTCGGTCTAAGACCTCCAATTGATTATGTTTTTCACGTAATAGCTCTAAATTAGCTTTTAACAAAATCACATCATCTTCATTTTTTATGGATTCTAATAATGTATTGTGTAAACGTGAAAATCCAGTTCTAAACAATTTTCTTTTCTTTTTCAGAGCATCCATTATAAAATACTTACTAATGGATCATAGATTTTAACTGTAACCAAATTATTATCCTGTCACGGTCGCCATATGTTATTTCTATAAACTTTTGACACTGCCGCTACAGGCGGAACACTCGTCATATTTATATAATTATGCTGGTAATAAAACTTATTTCATATTTAAACACTATTTATTACTTCACATCTTTCTTAAAACAAAACTCTAAACAAAGAACTGAGAAAAACTAAAACAATTACAAATCATCTGTTAATTTATATAATGTTCTTTTTCTTTTTTTTTCATAGAGGATTGTCATAGAGTATTATATTATTGCATTCACAACACTACTAATTAAGTTGCATTATTTCGTAACTAGTGCTTTACTAATTAAATTACTTTATCTATAAAACTAGTGATCTACTAATTAAGTTGCATTATTTCTTAACTAGTGCTTTACTAATAAAATTACTTTATCTCCAAACTATTGATCTACTAATTAAGTTGCATTATTTCGTAACTAGTGCTTTACTAATTAAATTATTTTATCTCCAAACCAGTGATCTACTAATTAAGTTGCATTATTTCGTAACTAGTGCTTTACTAATTAAATTACTTTATCTATAAAACTAGTGATCTACTAATTAAGTTGCATTATTTCTTAACTAGTGCTTTACTAATTAAATTACTTTATCTCCAAACTAGTGATCTACTAATTAAGTTGCATTATTTCGTAACTAGTGCTTTACTAATTAAATTACATTTTCTCCAAACTAGTGATCTACTAATTAAGTTGCATTATTTCTTAACTAGTGCTTTACTAATTAAATTAATTTATCTATAAAATTAGTGATCTACTAATTAAGTTGCATTATTTCGTAACTAGTGCTTTACTAATTAAATTACTTTATCTCCAAACTAGTGATCTACTAATTAAGTTGCATTATTTCTTAACTAGTGCTTTACTAATTAAATTACTTTATCTATAAAACTAGTGATCTACTAATTAAGTTGCATTATTTCGTAACTAGTGCTTTATTAATTAAATTACTTTATCTCCAAACTATTGATCTACTAATTAAGTTGCATTATTTCGTAACTAGTGCTTTACTAATTAAATTACTTTATCTCCAAACCAGTGATCTACTAATTAAGTTGCATTATTTCGTAACTAGTGCTTTACTAATTAAATTACTTTATCTATAAAACTAGTGATCTACTAATTAAGTTGCATTATTTCTTAACTAGTGCTTTACTAATTAAATTACTTTATCTCCAAACTAGTGATCTACTAATTAAGTTGCATTATTTCGTAACTAGTGCTTTACTAATTAAATTACATTTTCTCCAAACTAGTGATCTACTAATTAAGTTGCATTATTTCGTAACTAGTGCTTTACTAATTAAATTACTTTATCTCCAAACTAGTGATCTACTAATTAAGTTGCATTATTTCTTAACTAGTGCTTTACTAATTAAATTAATTTATCTATAAAACTAGTGATCTACTAATTAAGTTGCATTATTTCGTAACTAGTGCTTTACTAATAAAATTACTTTATCTCCAAACTATTGATCTACTAATTAAGTTGCATTATTTCGTAACTAGTGCTTTATTAATTAAATTACTTTATCTCCAAACTATTGATCTACTAATTAAGTTGCATTATTTCGTAACTAGTGCTTTACTAATTAAATTACTTTATCTCCAAACCAGTGATCTACTAATTAAGTTGCATTATTTCGTAACTAGTGCTTTACTAATTAAATTACTTTATCTATAAAACTAGTGATCTACTAATTAAGTTGCATTATTTCGTAACTAGTGCTTTACTAATAAAATTACTTTATCTCCAAACTATTGATCTACTAATTAAGTTGCTTTATTTCGTAACTAGTGCTTTACTAATTAAATTACTTTATCTCCAAACTAGTGATCTACTAATTAAGTTGCATTATTTCGTAACTAGTGCTTTACTAATTAAATTACTTTATCTCCAAACTGGTGATCTACTAATTAAGTTGCATTATTTCGTAACTAGTGCTTTACTAATTAAATTACTTTATCTCCAAACCAGTGATCTACTAATTAAGTTGCATTATTTCTTAACTAGTGCTTTACTAATTAAATTACTTTATCTATAAAACTAGTGATCTACTAATTAAGTTGCATTATTTCTTAACTAGTGCTTTACTAATTAAATTACTTTATCTCCAAACTAGTGATCTACTAATTAAGTTGCATTATTTCGTAACTAGTGCTTTACTAATTAAATTACTTTATCTCCAAACAAGTGATCTACTAATTAAGTTGCATTATTTCTTAACTAGTGCTTTACTAATTAAATTACTTTATCTATAAAACTAGTGATCTACTAATTAAGTTGCATTGTTTCGTAACTAGTGCTTTATTAATTAAATTACTTTATCTCCAAACTATTGATCTACTAATTAAGTTGCATTATTTCGTAACTAGTGCTTTACTAATTTAATTACTTTATCTCCAAACTAGTGATCTACTAATTAAGTTGCATTATTTCTTAACTAGTGTTTTACTAATTAAATTACTTTATCTATAAAACTAGTGATCTACTAATTAAGTTGCATTATTTCGTAACTAGTGCTTTACTAATAAAATTACTTTATCTCCAAACTATTGATCTACTAATTAAGTTGCATTATTTCGTAACTAGTGCTTTACTAATTAAATTACTTTATCTCCAAACCAGTGATCTACTAATTAAGTTGCATTATTTCGTAACTAGTGCTTTACTAATTAAATTACTTTATCTATAAAACTAGTGATCTACTAATTAAGTTGCATTATTTCTTAACTAGTGCTTTACTAATAAAATTACTTTATCTCCAAACTATTGATCTACTAATTAAGTTGCATTATTTCGTAACTAGTGCTTTACTAATTAAATTATTTTATCTCCAAACCAGTGATCTACTAATTAAGTTGCATTATTTCGTAACTAGTGCTTTACTAATTAAATTACTTTATCTATAAAACTAGTGATCTACTAATTAAGTTGCATTATTTCTTAACTAGTGCTTTACTAATTAAATTACTTTAACTCCAAACTAGTGATCTACTAATTAAGTTGCATTATTTCGTAACTAGTGCTTTACTAATTAAATTACATTTTCTCCAAACTAGTGATCTACTAATTAAGTTGCATTATTTCTTAACTAGTGCTTTACTAATTAAATTACTTTATCTATAAAACTAGTGATCTACTAATTAAGTTGCATTATTTCTTAACTAGTGCTTTACTAATTTAATTACTTTATCTCCAAACTAGTGATCTACTAATTAAGTTGCATTATTTCGTAACTAGTGCTTTACTAATTAAATTACATTTTCTCCAAACTAGTGATCTACTAATTAAGTTGCATTATTTCGTAACTAGTGCTTTACTAATTAAATTACTTTATCTCCAAACTAGTGATCTACTAATTAAGTTGCATTATTTCTTAACTAGTGCTTTACTAATTAAATTAATTTATCTATAAAACTAGTGATCTACTAATTAAGTTGCATTATTTCGTAACTAGTGCTTTACTAATAAAATTACTTTATCTCCAAACTATTGATCTACTAATTAAGTTGCATTATTTCGTAACTAGTGCTTTACTAATTAAATTACTTTATCTCCAAACTAGTGATCTACTAATTAAGTTGCATTATTTCGTAACTAGTGCTTTACTAATTAAATTACTTTATCTCCAAACTGGTGATCTACTAAGTAAGTTGCATTATTTCGTAACTAGTGCTTTACTAATTAAATTACTTTATCTCCAAACCAGTGATCTACTAATTAAGTTGCATTATTTCTTAACTAGTGCTTTACTAATTAAATTACTTTATCTATAAAACTAGTGATCTACTAATTAAGTTGCATTATTTCTTAACTAGTGCTTTACTAATTAAATTACTTTATCTCCAAACTAGTGATCTACTAATTAAGTTGCATTATTTCGTAACTAGTGCTTTACTAATTAAATTACTTTATCTCCAAACAAGTGATCTACTAATTAAGTTGCATTATTTCTTAACTAGTGCTTTACTAATTAAATTACTTTATCTATAAAACTAGTGATCTACTAATTAAGTTGCATTGTTTCGTAACTAGTGCTTTATTAATTAAATTACTTTATCTCCAAACTATTGATCTACTAATTAAGTTGCATTATTTCGTAACTAGTGCTTTACTAATTTAATTACTCTATCTCCAAACTAGTGATCTACTAATTAAGTTGCATTATTTCTTAACTAGTGTTTTACTAATTAAATTACTTTATCTATAAAACTAGTGATCTACTAATTAAGTTGCATTATTTCGTAACTAGTGCTTTACTAATAAAATTACTTTATCTCCAAACTATTGATCTACTAATTAAGTTGCATTATTTCGTAACTAGTGCTTTACTAATAAAATTACTTTATCTCCAAACTATTGATCTACTAATTAAGTTGCATTATTTCGTAACTAGTGCTTTACTAATTAAATTACTTTATCTATAAAACTAGTGATCTACTAATTAAGTTGCATTATTTCTTAACTAGTGCTTTACTAATTAAATTATTTTATCTCCAAACTAGTGATCTACTAATTAAGTTGCATTATTTCGTAACTAGTACTTTACTAATTAAATTACATTTTCTCCAAACTAGTGATCTACTAATTAAGTTGCATTATTTCGTAACTAGTGCTTTACTAATTAAATTACTTTATCTCCAAACTAGTGATCTACTAATTAAGTTGCATTATTTCTTAACTAGTGCTATACTAATTAAATTAATTTATCTATAAAACTAGTGATCTACTAATTAAGTTGCATTATTTCGTAACTAGTGCTTTACTAATAAAATTACTTTATCTCCAAACTATTGATCTACTAATTAGGTTGCATTATTTCGTAACTAGTGCTTTACTAATTAAATTACTTTATCTCCAAACTAGTGATCTACTAATTAAGTTGCATTATTTCGTAACTAGTGCTTTACTAATTAAATTACTTTATCTCCAAACTGGTGATCTACTAATTAAGTTGCATTATTTCGTAACTAGTGCTTTACTAATTAAATTACTTTATCTCCAAACCAGTGATCTACTAATTAAGTTGCATTATTTCTTAACTAGTGCTTTACTAATTAAATTACTTTATCTATAAAACTAGTGATCTACTAATTAAGTTGCATTATTTCTTAACTAGTGCTTTACTAATTAAATTACTTTATCTCCAAACTAGTGATCTACTAATTAAGTTGCATTATTTCGTAACTAGTGCTTTACTAATTAAATTACTTTATCTCCAAACTAGTGATCTACTAATTAAGTTGCATTATTTCTTAACTAGTGCTTTACTAATTAAATTACTTTATCTATAAAACTAGTGATCTACTAATTAAGTTGCATTATTTCGTAACTAGTGCTTTATTAATTAAATTACTTCATCTCCAAACTATTGATCTACTAATTAAGTTGCATTATTTCGTAACTAGTGCTTTACTAATTTAATTACTTTATCTCCAAACTAGTGATCTAATAATTAAGTTGCATTATTTCTTAACTAGTGCTTTACTAATTAAATTACTTTATCTATAAAACTAGTGATCTACTAATTAAGTTGCATTATTTCGTAACTAGTGCTTTACTAATAAAATTACTTTATCTCCAAACTATTGATCTACTAATTAAGTTGCATTATTTCGTAACTAGTGCTTTACTAATTAAATTACTTTATCTCGAAACCAGTGATCTACTAATTAAGTTGCATTATTTCGTAACTAGTGCTTTACTAATTAAATTACTTTATCTATAAAACTAGTGATCTACTAATTAAGTTGCATTATTTCTTAACTAGTGCTTTACTAATTAAATTACTTTATCTCCAAACTAGTGATCTACTAATTAAGTTGCATTATTTCGTAACTAGTGCTTTACTAATTAAATTACTTTATCTCCAAACTAGTGATCTACTAATTAAGTTGCATTATTTCTTAACTAGTGCTTTACTAATTAAATTACTTTATCTATAAAACTAGTGATCTACTAATTAAGTTGCATTATTTCTTAAATAGTGCTTTACTAATTAAAATACTTTATCTATAAAACTAGTGATCTACTAATTAAGTTGCATTATTTCGTAACTAGTGCTTTACTAGTTAAATTACTTTATCTCCAAACTGGTGATCTACTAATTAAGTTGCATTATTTCGTAACTAGTGCTTTACTAATTAAATTACTTTATCTCCAAACCAGTGATCTACTAATTAAGTTGCATTATTTCTTAACTAGTGCTTTACTAATTAAATTACTTTATCTATAAAACTAGTGATCTACTAATTAAGTTGCATTATTTCTTAACTAGTGCTTTACTAATTAACTTACTTTATCTCCAAACTAGTGATCTACTAGTTAAGTTGCATTATTTCGTAACTAGTGCTTTACTAATTCAATTACTTTATCTCCAAACTAGTGATCTACTAATTAAGTTGCATTATTTCTTAACTAGTGCTTTACTAATTAAATTACTTTATCTATAAAACTAGTGATCTACTAATTAAGTTGCATTATTTCGTAACTAGTGCTTTACTAATAAAATTACTTTATCTCCAAACTATTGATCTACTAATTAAGTTGCATTATTTCGTAACTAGTGCTTTACTAATTAAATTACTTTATCTCCAAACTAGTGATCCTCTAATTAAGTTGCATTATTTCTTAACTAGTGCTTTACTAATTAAATTAATTTATCTATAAAACTAGTGATCTACTAATTAAGTTGCATTATTTCGTAACTAGTGCTTTACTAATAAAATTACTTTATCTCCAAACTATTGATCTACTAATTAAGTTGCATTATTTCGTAACTAGTGCTTTACTAATTAAATTACTTTATCTCCAAACTAGTGATCTACTAATTAAGTTGCATTATTTCGTAACTAGTGCTTTACTAATTAAATTACTTTATCTCCAAACTGGTGATCTACTAATTAAGTTGCATTATTTCGTAACTAGTGCTTTACTAATTAAATTACTTTATCTCCAAACCAGTGATCTACTAATTAAGTTGCATTATTTCTTAACTAGTGCTTTACTAATTAAATTACTTTATCTATAAAACTAGTGATCTACTAATTAAGTTGCATTATTTCTTAACTAGTGCTTTACTAATTAAATTACTTTATCTCCAAACTAGTGATCTACTAATTAAGTTGCATTATTTCGTAACTAGTGCTTTACTAATTAAATTACTTTATCTCCAAACTAGTGATCTACTAATTAAGTTGCATTATTTCTTAACTAGTGCTTTACTAATTAAATTACTTTATCTATAAAACTAGTGATCTACTAATTAAGTTGCATTATTTCGTAACTAGTGCTTTATTAATTAAATAACTTTATCTCCAAACTATTGATCTACTAATTAAGTTGCATTATTTCGTAACTAGTGCTTTACTAATTTAATTACTTTATCTCCAAACTAGTAAATCTAATAATTAAGTTGCATTATTTCTTAACTAGTGCTTTACTAATTAAATTACTTTATCTATAAAACTAGTGATCTACTAATTAAGTTGCATTATTTCGTAACTAGTGCTTTACTAATAAAATTACTTTATCTCCAAACTATTGATCTACTAATTAAGTTGCATTATTTCGTAACTAGTGCTTTACTAATTAAATTACTTTATCTCCAAACCAGTGATCTACTAATTAAGTTGCATTATTTCGTAACTAGTGCTTTACTAATTAAATTACTTTATCTATAAAACTAGTGATCTACTAATTAAGTTGCATTATTTCTTAACTAGTGCTTTACTAATTAAATTACTTTATCTATAAAACTAGTGATCTACTAATTAAGTTGCATTATTTCTTAACTAGTGCTTTACTAATTAAATTACTTTATCTCCAAACTAGTGATCTACTAATTAAGTTGCATTATTTCGTAACTAGTGCTTTACTAATTAAATTACATTTTCTCCAAACTAGTGATCTACTAATTAAGTTGCATTATTTCTTAACTAGTGCTTTACTAATTAAATTAATTTATCTATAAAATTAGTGATCTACTAATTAAGTTGCATTATTTCGTAACTAGTGCTTTACTAATTAAATTACTTTATCTCCAAACTAGTGATCTACTAATTAAGTTGCATTATTTCTTAACTAGTGCTTTACTAATTAAATTACTTTATCTATAAAACTAGTGATCTACTAATTAAGTTGCATTATTTCGTAACTAGTGCTTTATTAATTAAATTACTTTATCTCCAAACTATTGATCTACTAATTAAGTTGCATTATTTCGTAACTAGTGCTTTACTAATTAAATTACTTTATCTCCAAACTAGTGATCTACTAATTAAGTTGCATTATTTCGTAACTAGTGCTTTACTAATTAAATTACTTTATCTCCAAACTAGTGATCTACTAATTAAGTTGCATTATTTCTTAACTAGTGCTTTACTAATTAAATTACTTTATCTATAAAACTAGTGATCTACTAATTAAGTTGCATTATTTCTTAAATAGTGCTTTACTAATTAAAATACTTTATCTATAAAACTAGTGATCTACTAATTAAGTTGCATTATTTCGTAACTAGTGCTTTACTAGTTAAATTACTTTATCTCCAAACTGGTGATCTACTAATTAAGTTGCATTATTTCGTAACTAGTGCTTTACTAATTAAATTACTTTATCTCCAAACCAGTGATCTACTAATTAAGTTGCATTAATTCTTAACTAGTGCTTTACTAATTAAATTACTTTATCTATAAAACTAGTGATCTACTAATTAAGTTGCATTATTTCTTAACTAGTGCTTTACTAATTAACTTACTTTATCTCCAAACTAGTGATCTACTAGTTAAGTTGCATTATTTCGTAACTAGTGCTTTACTAATTCAATTACTTTATCTCCAAACTAGTGATCTACTAATTAAGTTGCATTATTTCGTAACTAGTGCTTTACTAATTAAATTACTTTATCTATAAAACTAGTGATCTACTAATTAAGTTGCATTATTTCGTAACTAGTGCTTTATTAATTAAATTACTTTATCTCCAAACTATTGATCTACTAATTAAGTTGCATTATTTCGTAACTAGTGCTTTACTAATTAAATTACTTTATCTCCAAACCAGTGATCTACTAATTAAGTTGCATTATTTCGTAACTAGTGCTTTACTAATTAAATTACTTTATCTATAAAACTAGTGATCTACTAATTAAGTTGCATTATTTCTTAACTAGTGCTTTACTAATTAAATTACTTTATCTCCAAACTAGTGATCTACTAATTAAGTTGCATTATTTCGTAACTAGTGCTTTACTAATTAAATTACATTTTCTCCAAACTAGTGATCTACTAATTAAGTTGCATTATTTCGTAACTAGTGCTTTACTAATTAAATTACTTTATCTCCAAACTAGTGATCTACTAATTAAGTTGCATTATTTCTTAACTAGTGCTTTACTAATTAAATTAATTTATCTATAAAACTAGTGATCTACTAATTAAGTTGCATTATTTCGTAACTAGTGCTTTACTAATAAAATTACTTTATCTCCAAACTATTGATCTACTAATTAAGTTGCATTATTTCGTAACTAGTGCTTTACTAATTAAATTACTTTATCTCCAAACTAGTGATCTACTAATTAAGTTGCATTATTTCGTAACTAGTGCTTTACTAATTAAATTACTTTATCTCCAAACTGGTGATCTACTAATTAAGTTGCATTATTTCGTAACTAGTGCTTTACTAATTAAATTACTTTATCTCCAAACCAGTGATCTACTAATTAAGTTGCATTATTTCTTAACTAGTGCTTTACTAATTAAATTACTTTATCTATAAAACTAGTGATCTACTAATTAAGTTGCATTATTTCTTAACTAGTGCTTTACTAATTAAATTACTTTATCTCCAAACTAGTGATCTACTAATTAAGTTGCATTATTTCGTAACTAGTGCTTTACTAATTAAATTACTTTATCTCCAAACAAGTGATCTACTAATTAAGTTGCATTGTTTCTTAACTAGTGCTTTACTAATTAAATTACTTTATCTATAAAACTAGTGATCTACTAATTAAGTTGCATTGTTTCGTAACTAGTGCTTTATTAATTAAATTACTTTATCTCCAAACTATTGATCTACTAATTAAGTTGCATTATTTCGTAACTAGTGCTTTACTAATTTAATTACTTTATCTCCAAACTAGTGATCTACTAATTAAGTTGCATTATTTCTTAACTAGTGTTTTACTAATTAAATTACTTTATCTATAAAACTAGTGATCTACTAATTAAGTTGCATTATTTCGTAACTAGTGCTTTACTAATAAAATTACTTTATCTCCAAACTATTGATCTACTAATTAAGTTGCATTATTTCGTAACTAGTGCTTTACTAATTAAATTACTTTATCTCCAAACCAGTGATCTACTAATTAAGTTGCATTATTTCGTAACTAGTGCTTTACTAATTAAATTACTTTATCTATAAAACTAGTGATCTACTAATTAAGTTGCATTATTTCTTAACTAGTGCTTTACTAATAAAATTACTTTATCTCCAAACTATTGATCTACTAATTAAGTTGCATTATTTCGTAACTAGTGCTTTACTAATTAAATTATTTTATCTCCAAACCAGTGATCTACTAATTAAGTTGCATTATTTCGTAACTAGTGCTTTACTAATTAAATTACTCTATCTATAAAACTAGTGATCTACTAATTAAGTTGCATTATTTCTTAACTAGTGCTTTACTAATTAAATTACTTTAACTCCAAACTAGTGATCTACTAATTAAGTTGCATTATTTCGTAACTAGTGCTTTACTAATTAAATTACATTTTCTCCAAACTAGTGATCTACTAATTAAGTTGCATTATTTCTTAACTAGTGCTTTACTAATTAAATTAATTTATCTATAAAACTAGTGATCTACTAATTAAGTTGCATTATTTCGTAACTAGTGCTTTACTAATTAAATTACTTTATCTCCAAACTAGTGATCTACTAATTAAGTTGCATTATTTCTTAACTAGTGCTTTACTAATTAAATTACTTTATCTATAAAACTAGTGATCTACTAATTAAGTTGCATTATTTCGTAACTAGTGCTTTATTAATTAAATTACTTTATCTCCAAACTATTGATCTACTAATTAAGTTGCATTATTTCGTAACTAGTGCTTTACTAATTACATTACTTTATCTCCAAACCAGTGATCTACTAATTAAGTTGCATTATTTCGTAACTAGTGCTTTACTAATTAAATTACTTTATCTATAAAACTAGTGATCTACTAATTAAGTTGCATTATTTCTTAACTAGTGCTTTACTAATTTAATTACTTTATCTCCAAACTAGTGATCTACTAATTAAGTTGCATTATTTCGTAACTAGTGCTTTACTAATTAAATTACATTTTCTCCAAACTAGTGATCTACTAATTAAGTTGCATTATTTCGTAACTAGTGCTTTACTAATTAAATTACTTTATCTCCAAACTAGTGATCTACTAATTAAGTTGCATTATTTCTTAACTAGTGCTTTACTAATTAAATTATTTATCTATAAAACTAGTGATCTACTAATTAAGTTGCATTATTTCGTAACTAGTGCTTTACTAATAAAATTACTTTATCTCCAAACTATTGATCTACTAATTAAGTTGCATTATTTCGTAACTAGTGCTTTACTAATTAAATTACTTTATCTCCAAACTAGTGATCTACTAATTAAGTTGCATTATTTCGTAACTAGTGCATTACTAATTAAATTACTTTATCTCCAAACTGGTGATCTACTAATTAAGTTGCATTATTTCGTAACTAGTGCTTTACTAATTAAATTACTTTATCTCCAAACCAGTGATCTACTAATTAAGTTGCATTATTTCTTAACTAGTGCTTTACTAATTAAATTACTTTATCTATAAAACTAGTGATCTACTAATTAAGTTGCATTATTTCTTAACTAGTGCTTTACTAATTAAATTACTTTATCTCCAAACTAGTGATCTACTAATTAAGTTGCATTATTTCGTAACTAGTGCTTTACTAATTAAATTACTTTATCTCCAAACAAGTGATCTACTAATTAAGTTGCATTATTTCTTAACTAGTGCTTTACTAATTAAATTACTTTATCTATAAAACTAGTGATCTACTAATTAAGTTGCATTGTTTCGTAACTAGTGCTTTATTAATTAAATTACTTTATCTCCAAACTATTGATCTACTAATTAAGTTGCATTATTTCGTAACTAGTGCTTTACTAATTTAATTACTCTATCTCCAAACTAGTGATCTACTAATTAAGTTGCATTATTTCTTAACTAGTGTTTTACTAATTAAATTACTTTATCTATAAAACTAGTGATCTACTAATTAAGTTGCATTATTTCGTAACTAGTGCTTTACTAATAAAATTACTTTATCTCCAAACTATTGATCTACTAATTAAGTTGCATTATTTCGTAACTAGTGCTTTACTAATAAAATTACTTTATCTCCAAACTATTGATCTACTAATTAAGTTGCATTATTTCGTAACTAGTGCTTTACTAATTAAATTACTTTATCTATAAAACTAGTGATCTACTAATTAAGTTGCATTATTTCTTAACTAGTGCTTTACTAATTAAATTACTTTATCTCCAAACTAGTGATCTACTAATTAAGTTGCATTATTTCGTAACTAGTACTTTACTAATTAAATTACATTTTCTCCAAACTAGTGATCTACTAATTAAGTTGCATTATTTCGTAACTAGTGCTTTACTAATTAAATTACTTTATCTCCAAACTAGTGATCTACTAATTAAGTTGCATTATTTCTTAACTAGTGCTATACTAATTAAATTAATTTATCTATAAAACTAGTGATCTACTAATTAAGTTGCATTATTTCGTAACTAGTGCTTTACTAATAAAATTACTTTATCTCCAAACTATTGATCTACTAATTAAGTTGCATTATTTCGTAACTAGTGCTTTACTAATTAAATTACTTTATCTCCAAACTAGTGATCTACTAATTAAGTTGCATTATTTCGTAACTAGTGCTTTACTAATTAAATTACTTTATCTCCAAACTGGTGATCTACTAATTAAGTTGCATTATTTCGTAACTAGTGCTTTACTAATTAAATTACTTTATCTCCAAACCAGTGATCTACTAATTAAGTTGCATTATTTCTTAACTAGTGCTTTACTAATTAAATTACTTTATCTATAAAACTAGTGATCTACTAATTAAGTTGCATTATTTCTTAACTAGTGCTTTACTAATTAAATTACTTTATCTCCAAACTAGTGATCTACTAATTAAGTTGCATTATTTCGTAACTAGTGCTTTACTAATTAAATTACTTTATCTCCAAACTAGTGATCTACTAATTAAGTTGCATTATTTCTTAACTAGTGCTTTACTAATTAAATTACTTTATCTATAAAACTAGTGATCTACTAATTAAGTTGCATTATTTCGTAACTAGTGCTTTATTAATTAAATTACTTCATCTCCAAACTATTGATCTACTAATTAAGTTGCATTATTTCGTAACTAGTGCTTTACTAATTTAATTACTTTATCTCCAAACTAGTGATCTAATAATTAAGTTGCATTATTTCTTAACTAGTGCTTTACTAATTAAATTACTTTATCTATAAAACTAGTGATCTACTAATTAAGTTGCATTATTTCGTAACTAGTGCTTTACTAATAAAATTACTTTATCTCCAAACTATTGATCTACTAATTAAGTTGCATTATTTCGTAACTAGTGCTTTACTAATTAAATTACTTTATCTCGAAACCAGTGATCTACTAATTAAGTTGCATTATTTCGTAACTAGTGCTTTACTAATTAAATTACTTTATCTATAAAACTAGTGATCTACTAATTAAGTTGCATTATTTCTTAACTAGTGCTTTACTAATTAAATTACTTTATCTCCAAACTAGTGATCTACTAATTAAGTTGCATTATTTCGTAACTAGTGCTTTACTAATTAAATTACTTTATCTCCAAACTAGTGATCTACTAATTAAGTTGCATTATTTCTTAACTAGTGCTTTACTAATTAAATTACTTTATCTATAAAACTAGTGATCTACTAATTAAGTTGCATTATTTCTTAAATAGTGCTTTACTAATTAAAATACTTTATCTATAAAACTAGTGATCTACTAATTAAGTTGCATTATTTCGTAACTAGTGCTTTACTAGTTAAATTACTTTATCTCCAAACTGGTGATCTACTAATTAAGTTGCATTATTTCGTAACTAGTGCTTTACTAATTAAATTACTTTATCTCCAAACCAGTGATCTACTAATTAAGTTGCATTATTTCGTAACTAGTGCTTTACTAATTAAATTACTTTATCTATAAAACTAGTGATCTACTAATTAAGTTGCATTATTTCTTAACTAGTGCTTTACTAATTAACTTACTTTATCTCCAAACTAGTGATCTACTAGTTAAGTTGCATTATTTCGTAACTAGTGCTTTACTAATTCAATTACTTTATCTCCAAACTAGTGATCTACTAATTAAGTTGCATTATTTCTTAACTAGTGCTTTACTAATTAAATTACTTTATCTATAAAACTAGTGATCTACTTATTAAGTTGCATTATTTCGTAACTAGTGCTTTACTAATAAAATTACTTTATCTCCAAACTATTGATCTACTAATTAAGTTGCATTATTTCGTAACTAGTGCTTTACTAATTAAATTACTTTATCTCCAAACTAGTGATCTACTAATTAAGTTGCATTATTTCTTAACTAGTGCTTTACTAATTAAATTAATTTATCTATAAAACTAGTGATCTACTAATTAAGTTGCATTATTTCGTAACTAGTGCTTTACTAATAAAATTACTTTATCTCCAAACTATTGATCTACTAATTAAGTTGCATTATTTCGTAACTAGTGCTTTACTAATTAAATTACTTTATCTCCAAACTAGTGATCTACTAATTAAGTTGCATTATTTCGTAACTAGTGCTTTACTAATTAAATTACTTTATCTCCAAACTGGTGATCTACTAATTAAGTTGCATTATTTCGTAACTAGTGCTTTACTAATTAAATTACTTTATCTCCAAACCAGTGATCTACTAATTAAGTTGCATTATTTCTTAACTAGTGCTTTACTAATTAAATTACTTTATCTATAAAACTAGTGATCTACTAATTAAGTTGCATTATTTCTTAACTAGTGCTTTACTAATTAAATTACTTTATCTCCAAACTAGTGATCTACTAATTAAGTTGCATTATTTCGTAACTAGTGCTTTACTAATTAAATTACTTTATCTCCAAACTAGTGATCTACTAATTAAGTTGCATTATTTCTTAACTAGTGCTTTACTAATTAAATTACTTTATCTATAAAACTAGTGATCTACTAATTAAGTTGCATTATTTCGTAACTAGTGCTTTATTAATTAAATAACTTTATCTCCAAACTATTGATCTACTAATTAAGTTGCATTATTTCGTAACTAGTGCTTTACTAATTTAATTACTTTATCTCCAAACTAGTAAATCTAATAATTAAGTTGCATTATTTCTTAACTAGTGCTTTACTAATTAAATTACTTTATCTATAAAACTAGTGATCTACTAATTAAGTTGCATTATTTCGTAACTAGTGCTTTACTAATAAAATTACTTTATCTCCAAACTATTGATCTACTAATTAAGTTGCATTATTTCGTAACTAGTGCTTTACTAATTAAATTACTTTATCTCCAAACCAGTGATCTACTAATTAAGTTGCATTATTTCGTAACTAGTGCTTTACTAATTAAATTACTTTATCTATAAAACTAGTGATCTACTAATTAAGTTGCATTATTTCTTAACTAGTGCTTTACTAATTCAATTACTTTATCTCCAAACTAGTGATCTACTAATTAAGTTGCATTATTTCGTAACTAGTGCTTTACTAATTAAATTACTTTATCTCCAAACTAGTGATCTACTAATTAAGTTGCATTATTTCTTAACTAGTGCTTTACTAATTAAATTACTTTATCTATAAAACTAGTGATCTACTAATTAAGTTGCATTATTTCTTAAATAGTGCTTTACTAATTAAAATACTTTATCTATAAAACTAGTGATCTACTAATTAAGTTGCATTATTTCGTAACTAGTGCTTTACTAGTTAAATTACTTTATCTCCAAACTGGTGATCTACTAATTAAGTTGCATTATTTCGTAACTAGTGCTTTACTAATTAAATTACTTTATCTCCAAACCAGTGCTCTACTAATTAAGTTGCATTATTTCTTAACTAGTGCTTTACTAATTAAATTACTTTATCTATAAAACTAGTGATCTACTAATTAAGTTGCATTATTTCTTAACTAGTGCTTTACTAATTAACTTACTTTATCTCCAAACTAGTGATCTACTAGTTAAGTTGCATTATTTCGTAACTAGTGCTTTACTAATTCAATTACTTTATCTCCAAACTAGTGATCTACTAATTAAGTTGCATTATTTCTTAACTAGTGCTTTACTAATTAAATTACTTTATCTATAAAACTAGTGATCTACTAATTAAGTTGCATTATTTCGTAACTAGTGCTTTATTAATTAAATTACTTTATCTCCAAACTATTGATCTACTAATTAAGTTGCATTATTTCGTAACTAGTGCTTTACTAATTTAATTACTTTATCTCCAAACTAGTGATCTACTAATTAAGTTGCATTATTTCTTAACTAGTGTTTTACTAATTAAATTACTTTATCTATAAAACTAGTGATCTACTAATTAAGTTGCATTATTTCGTAACTAGTGCTTTACTAATAAAATTACTTTATCTCCAAACTAATGATCTACTAATTAAGTTGCATTATTTCGTAACTAGTGCTTTACTAATTAAATTACTTTATCTCCAAACCAGTGATCTACTAATTAAGTTGCATTATTTCGTAACTAGTGCTTTACTAATTAAATTACTTTATCTATAAAACTAGTGATCTACTAATTAAGTTGCATTATTTCTTAACTAGTGCTTTACTAATTAAATTACTTTATCTCCAAACTAGTGATCTACTAATTAAGTTGCATTATTTCGTAACTAGTGCTTTACTAATTAAATTACATTTTCTCCAAACTAGTGATCTACTAATTAAGTTGCATTATTTCGTAACTAGTGCTTTATTAATTAAATTACTTCATCTCCAAACTATTGATCTACTAATTAAGTTGCATTATTTCGTAACTAGTGCTTTACTAATTTAATTACTTTATCTCCAAACTAGTGATCTAATAATTAAGTTGCATTATTTCTTAACTAGTGCTTTACTAATTAAATTACTTTATCTATAAAACTAGTGATCTACTAATTAAGTTGCATTATTTCGTAACTAGTGCTTTACTAATAAAATTACTTTATCTCCAAACTATTGATCTACTAATTAAGTTGCATTATTTCGTAACTAGTGCTTTACTAATTAAATTACTTTATCTCGAAACCAGTGATCTACTAATTAAGTTGCATTATTTCGTAACTAGTGCTTTACTAATTAAATTACTTTATCTCCAAACCAGTGATCTACTAATTAAGTTGCATTATTTCTTAACTAGTGCTTTACTAATTAAATTACTTTATCTATAAAACTAGTGATCTACTAATTAAGTTGCATTATTTCTTAACTAGTGCTTTACTAATTAAATTACTTTATCTCCAAACTAGTGATCTACTAATTAAGTTGCATTATTTCGTAACTAGTGCTTTACTAATTAAATTACTTTATCTCCAAACAAGTGATCTACTAATTAAGTTGCATTATTTCTTAACTAGTGCTTTACTAATTAAATTACTTTATCTATAAAACTAGTGATCTACTAATTAAGTTGCATTGTTTCGTAACTAGTGCTTTATTAATTAAATTACTTTATCTCCAAACTATTGATCTACTAATTAAGTTGCATTATTTCGTAACTAGTGCTTTACTAATTTAATTACTTTATCTCCAAACTAGTGATCTACTAATTAAGTTGCATTATTTCTTAACTAGTGTTTTACTAATTAAATTACTTTATCTATAAAACTAGTGATCTACTAATTAAGTTGCATTATTTCGTAACTAGTGCTTTACTAATAAAATTACTTTATCTCCAAACTATTGATCTACTAATTAAGTTGCATTATTTCGTAACTAGTGCTTTACTAATTAAATTTTTTTATCTCCAAACCAGTGATCTACTAATTAAGTTGCATTATTTCGTAACTAGTGCTTTACTAATTAAATTACTTTATCTATAAAACTAGTGATCTACTAATTAAGTTGCATTATTTCTTAACTAGTGCTTTACTAATTAAATTACTTTATCTCCAAACTAGTGATCTACTAATTAAGTTGCATTATTTCGTAACTAGTGCTTTACTAATTAAATTACATTTTCTTTAAACTAGTGATCTACTAATTAAGTTGCATTATTTCGTAACTAGTGCTTTACTAATTAAATTACTTTATCTCCAAACTAGTGATCTACTAATTAAATTGCATTATTTCTTAACTAGTGCTTTACTAATTAAATTAATTTATCTATAAAACTAGTGATCTACTAATTAAGTTGCATTATTTCGTAACTAGTGCTTTACTAATAAAATTACTTCATCTCCAAACTATTGATCTACTAATTAAGTTGCATTATTTCGTAACTAGTGCTTTACTAATTAAATTACTTTATCTCCAAACTAGTGATCTACTAATTAAGTTGCATTATTTCGTAACTAGTGCTTTACTAATTAAATTACTTTATCTCCAAACTGGTGATCTACTAATTAAGTTGCATTATTTCGTAACTAGTGCTTTACTAATTAAATTACTTTATCTCCAAACCAGTGATCTACTAATTAAGTTGCATTATTTCTTAACTAGTGCTTTACTAATTAAATTACTTTATCTATAAAACTAGTGATCTACTAATTAAGTTGCATTATTTCTTAACTAGTGCTTTACTAATTAAATTACTTTATCTCCAAACTAGTGATCTACTAATTAAGTTGCATTATTTCGTAACTAGTGCTTTACTAATTAAATTACTTTATCTCCAAACTAGTGATCTACTAATTAAGTTGCATTATTTCTTAAATAGTGCTTTACTAATTAAATTACTTTATCTATAAAACTAGTGATCTACTAATTAAGTTGCATTATTTCGTAACTAGTGCTTTATTAATTAAATTACTTTATCTCCAAACTATTGATCTACTAATTAAGTTGCATTATTTCGTAACTAGTGCTTTACTAATTTAATTACTTTATCTCCAAACTAGTGATCTAATAATTAAGTTGCATTATTTCTTAACTAGTGCTTTACTAATTAAATTACTTTATCTATAAAACTAGTGATCTACTAATTAAGTTGCATTATTTCGTAACTAGTGCTTTACTAATAAAATTACTTTATCTCCAAACTATTGATCTACTAATTAAGTTGCATTATTTCGTAACTATTGCTTTACTAATTAAATTACTTTATCTCCAAACCAGTGATCTACTAATTAAGTTGCATTATTTCGTAACTAGTGCTTTACTAATTAAATTACTTTATTTATAAAACTAGTGATCTACTAATTAAGTTGCATTATTTCTTAACTAGTGCTTTACTAATTAAATTACTTTATCTCCAAACTAGTGATCTACTAATTAAGTTGCATTATTTCGTAACTAGTGCTTTACTAATTAAATTACTTTATCTCCAAACTAGTGATCTACTAATTAAGTTGCATTATTTCTTAACTAGTGCTTTACTAATTAAATTACTTTATCTATAAAACTAGTGATCTACTAATTAAGTTGCATTATTTCTTAAATAGTGCTTTACTAATTAAAATACTTTATCTATAAAACTAGTGATCTACTAATTAAGTTGCATTATTTCGTAACTAGTGCTTTACTAGTTAAATTACTTTATCTCCAAACTGGTGATCTACTAATTAAGTTGCATTATTTCGTAACTAGTGCTTTACTAATTAAATTACTTTATCTCCAAACCAGTGATCTACTAATTAAGTTGCATTATTTCTTAACTAGTGCTTTACTAATTAAATTACTTTATCTATAAAACTAGTGATCTACTAATTAAGTTGCATTATTTCTTAACTAGTGCTTTACTAATTAACTTACTTTATCTCCAAACTAGTGATCTACTAGTTAAGTTGCATTATTTCGTAACTAGTGCTTTACTAATTCAATTACTTTATCTCCAAACTAGTGATCTACTAATTAAGTTGCATTATTTCTTAACTAGTGCTTTACTAATTAAATTACTTTATCTATAAAACTAGTGATCTACTTATTAAGTTGCATTATTTCGTAACTAGTGCTTTACTAATAAAATTACTTTATCTCCAAACTATTGATCTACTAATTAAGTTGCATTATTTCGTAACTAGTGCTTTACTAATTAAATTACTTTATCTCCAAACTAGTGATCTACTAATTAAGTTGCATTATTTCTTAACTAGTGCTTTACTAATTAAATTAATTTATCTATAAAACTAGTGATCTACTAATTAAGTTGCATTATTTCGTAACTAGTGCTTTACTAATAAAATTACTTTATCTCCAAACTATTGATCTACTAATTAAGTTGCATTATTTCGTAACTAGTGCTTTACTAATTAAATTACTTTATCTCCAAACTAGTGATCTACTAATTAAGTTGCATTATTTCGTAACTAGTGCTTTACTAATTAAATTACTTTATCTCCAAACTGGTGATCTACTAATTAAGTTGCATTATTTCGTAACTAGTGCTTTACTAATTAAATTACTTTATCTCCAAACCAGTGATCTACTAATTAAGTTGCATTATTTCTTAACTAGTGCTTTACTAATTAAATTACTTTATCTATAAAACTAGTGATCTACTAATTAAGTTGCATTATTTCTTAACTAGTGCTTTACTAATTAAATTACTTTATCTCCAAACTAGTGATCTACTAATTAAGTTGCATTATTTCGTAACTAGTGCTTTACTAATTAAATTACTTTATCTCCAAACTAGTGATCTACTAATTAAGTTGCATTATTTCTT
Source organism: Prosapia bicincta (assembly GCA_036971475.1). Classification (NCBI taxonomy): domain Eukaryota; kingdom Metazoa; phylum Arthropoda; class Insecta; order Hemiptera; family Cercopidae; genus Prosapia; species Prosapia bicincta. The sequence continues at coordinate 111,618,298 of JBAIZL010000001.1, read as the reverse complement.
AACTAGTGCTTTACTAATTAAATTACTTTATCTATAAAACTAGTGATCTACTAATTAAGTTGCATTATTTCGTAACTAGTGCTTTATTAATTAAATTACTTTATCTCCAAACTATTGATCTACTAATTAAGTTGCATTATTTCGTAACTAGTGCTTTACTAATTTAATTACTTTATCTCCAAACTAGTAAATCTAATAATTAAGTTGCATTATTTCTTAACTAGTGCTTTACTAATTAAATTACTTTATCTATAAAACTAGTGATCTACTAATTAAGTTGCATTATTTCGTAACTAGTGCTTTACTAATAAAATTACTTTATCTCCAAACTATTGATCTACTAATTAAGTTGCATTATTTCGTAACTAGTGCTTTACTAATTAAATTACTTTATCTCCAAACCAGTGATCTACTAATTAAGTTGCATTATTTCGTAACTAGTGCTTTACTAATTAAATTACTTTATCTATAAAACTAGTGATCTACTAATTAAGTTGCATTATTTCTTAACTAGTGCTTTACTAATTCAATTACTTTATCTCCAAACTAGTGATCTACTAATTAAGTTGCATTATTTCGTAACTAGTGCTTTACTAATTAAATTACTTTATCTCCAAACTAGTGATCTACTAATTAAGTTGCATTATTTCTTACCTAGTGCTTTACTAATTAAATTACTTTATCTATAAAACTAGTGATCTACTAATTAAGTTGCATTATTTCTTAAATAGTGCTTTACTAATTAAAATACTTTATCTATAAAACTAGTGATCTACTAATTAAGTTGCATTATTTCGTAACTAGTGCTTTACTAGTTAAATTACTTTATCTCCAAACCAGTGATCTACTAATTAAGTTGCATTATTTCTTAACTAGTGCTTTACTAATTAAATTACTTTATCTATAAAACTAGTGATCTACTAATTAAGTTGCATTATTTCTTAACTAGTGCTTTACTAATTAACTTACTTTATCTCCAAACTAGTGATCTACTAGTTAAGTTGCATTATTTCGTAACTAGTGCTTTACTAATTAAATTACTTTATCTCCAAACTAGTGATCTACTAATTAAGTTGCATTATTTCTTAACTAGTGCTTTACTAATTAAATTACTTTATCTCCAAACCAGTGATCTACTAATTAAGTTGCATTATTTCTTAACTAGTGCTTTACTAATTAAATTACTTTATCTATAAAACTAGTGATCTACTAATTAAGTTGCATTATTTCTTAACTAGTGCTTTACTAATTAAATTACTTTATCTCCAAACTAGTGATCTACTAATTAAGTTGCATTATTTCGTAACTAGTGCTTTACTAATTAAATTACTTTATCTCCAAACTAGTGATCTACTAATTAAGTTGCATTATTTCTTAACTAGTGCTTTACTAATTAAATTACTTTATCTATAAAACTAGTGATCTACTAATTAAGTTGCATTATTTCGTAACTAGTGCTTTATTAATTAAATTACTTTATCTCCAAACTATTGATCTACTAATTAAGTTGCATTATTTCGTAACTAGTGCTTTACTAATTTAATTACTTTATCTCCAAACTAGTAAATCTAATAATTAAGTTGCATTATTTCTTAACTAGTGCTTTACTAATTAAATTACTTTATCTATAAAACTAGTGATCTACTAATTAAGTTGCATTATTTCGTAACTAGTGCTTTACTAATAAAATTACTTTATCTCCAAACTATTGATCTACTAATTAAGTTGCATTATTTCGTAACTAGTGCTTTACTAATTAAATTACTTTATCTCCAAACTAGTGATCTACTAATTAAGTTGCATTATTTCGTAACTAGTGCTTTACTAATTAAATTACTTTTTCTCCAAACTAGTGATCTACTAATTAAGTTGCATTATTTCGTAACTAGTGCTTTACTAATTAAATTACTTTATCTCCAAACTAGTGATCTTGTAATTAAGTTGCATTATTTCGTAACTAGTGCTTTACTAATTAAATTACTTTATCTCCAAACTAGTGATCTACTAATTAAGTTGCATTATTTCTTAACTAGTGCTTTACTAATTAAATTACTTTATCTATAAAACTAGTGATCTACTAAATAAGTAGCATTATTTCGTAACTAGTGATTTACTAATAAAATTACTTTATCTCCAAACCAGTGATCTACTAATTAAGTTGCATTATTTCTTAACTAGTGCTTTACTAATTAAATTACTTTATCTATAAAACTAGTGATCTACTAATTAAGTTGCATTATTTCTTAACTAGTGCTTTACTAATTAAATTACTTTATCTCCAAACTAGTGATCTACTAATTAAGTTGAATTATTTCGTAACTAGTGCTTTACTAATTAAATTACTTTATCTCCAAACTAGTGATCTACTAATTAAGTTGCATTATTTCTTAACTAGTGCTTTACTAATTAAATTACTTTATCTAAAAACTAGTGATCTACTAATTAAGTTGCATTATTTCGTAACTAGTGCTTTACTAATAAAATTACTTTATCTACAAACTATTGATCTACTAATTAGGTTGCATTATTTCGTAACTAGTGCTTTACTAATTAAATTACTTTATCTCCATACTAGTGATCTACTAATTAAGTTGCATTATTTCGTAACTAGTGCTTTACTAATTAAATTACTTTATCTCCAAACTATTGATCTACTAATTAAGTTGCATTATTTTGTAACTAGTGCTATACTAATTACATTATTTTATCTCCAAACTAGTGATCTACTAATTAAGTTGCATTATTTCGTAACTAGTGCTTTACTAATTAAATTACTTTATCTCCAAACTAGTGATCTACTAATTATTTTGCAATTTTTCGTAACTAGTGCTATACTAATTAAATTATTTTATCTCCAAACTAGTGATCTACTAATTAAGTTGCATTATTTCTTAACTAGTGCTTTACTAATTAAATTACTTTTTCTCCAAACTAGTGATCTACTAATTAAGTTGCATTATTTCTTAACTAGTGCTTTACTAATTAAATTACTTTATCTATAAAACTAGTGATCTACTAATTAAGTTGCATTATTTCGTAACTAGTGCTTTACTAATAAAATTACTTTATCTCCAAACTATTGATCTACTAATTAAGTTGCATTATTTCGTAACTAGTGCTTTACTAATTAAATTACTTTATCTCCAAACTAGTGATCTACTAATTAAGTTGCATTATTTCGTAACTAGTGCTTTACTAATTAAATTACTTTATCTCCAAACTGGTGATCTACTAATTAAGTTGCATTATTTCGTAACTAGTGCTTTACTAATTAAATTACTTTATCTCCAAACCAGTGATCTACTAATTAAGTTGCATTATTTCTTAACTAGTGCTTTACTAATTAAATTACTTTATCTATAAAACTAGTGATCTACTAATTAAGTTGCATTATTTCTTAACTAGTGCTTTACTAATTAAATTACTTTATCTCCAAACTAGTGATCTACTAATTAAGTTGCATTATTTCGTAACTAGTGCTTTACTAATTAAATTACTTTATCTCCAAACTAGTGATCTACTAATTAAGTTGCATTATTTCTTAACTAGTGCTTTACTAATTAAATTACTTTATCTATAAAACTAGTGATCTACTAATTAAGTTGCATTATTTCGTAACTAGTGCTTTATTAATTAAATTACTTTATCTCCAAACTATTGATCTACTAATTAAGTTGCATTATTTCGTAACTAGTGCTTTACTAATTTAATTACTTTATCTCCAAACTAGTGATCTACTAATTAAGTTGCATTATTTCGTAACTAGTGCTTTACTAATTAAATTACTTTATCTCCAAACTAGTGATCTACTAATTAAGTTGCATTATTTCGTAACTAGTGCTTTACTAATTAAATTACTTTATCTCCAAACTAGTGATCTACTAATTAAGTTGCATTATTTCTTAACTAGTGCTTTACTTACTAAATTACTTTATCTATAAAACTAGTGATCTACTAATTAAGTTGCATTATTTCGTAACTAGTGCTTTAATAATTAAATTACTTTATCTCCAAACTGGTGATCTACTAATTAAGTTGCATTATTTCGTAACTAGTGCTTTACTAATTAAATTACTTTATCTCCAAACCAGTGATCTACTCATTAAGTTGCATTATTTCTTAACTAGTGCTTTACTAATTAAATTACTTTATCTATAAAACTAGTGATCTACTAATTTAGTTGCATTATTTCTTAACTAGTGCTTTACTAATTAACTTACTTTATCTCCAAACTAGTGATCTACTAGTTAAGTTGCATTATTTCGTAACTAGTGCTTTACTAATTAAATTACTTTATCTCCAAACTAGTGATCTACTAATTAAGTTGCATTATTTCTTAACTAGTGCTTTACTAATTAAATTACTTTATCTATAAAACTAGTGATCTACTAATTAAGTTGCATTATTTCGTAACTAGTGCTTTACTAATAAAATTACTTTATCTCCAAACTATTGATCTACTAATTAAGTTGCATTATTTCGTAACTAGTGCTTTACTAATTAAATTACTTTATCTCCAAACTAGTGATCTACTAATTAAGTTGCATTATTTCGTAACTAGTGCTTTACTAATTAAATTACTTTTTCTCCAAACTAGTGATCTACTAATTAAGTTGCATTAATTCGTAACTAGTGCTTTACTAATTAAATTACTTTATCTCCAAACTAGTGATCTTGTAATTAAGTTGCATTATTTCGTAACTAGTGCTTTACTAATTAAATTACTTTATCTCCAAACTAGTGATCTACTAATTAAGTTGCATTATTTCTTAACTAGTGCTTTACTAATTAAATTACATTATCTATAAAACTAGTGATCTACTAATTAAGTTGCATTATTTCGTAACTAGTGCTTTACTAATAAAATTACTTTATATCCAAACTATTGATCTACTAATTAAGTTGCATTATTTCGTAACTAGTGCTTTACTAATTAAATTACTTTATCTCCAAACCAGTGATCTACTAATTAAGTTGCATTATTTCTTAACTAGTGCTTTACTAATTAAATTACTTTATCTATAAAACTAGTGATCTACTAATTAAGTTGCATTATTTCGCAACTAGTGCTTTACTAATTAAATTACTTTATCTATAACACTAGTGATCTACTAATTAAGTTGCATTATTTCTTAACTAGTGCTTTACTAATTAAATTAATTTATCTTCAAACTAGTGATCTACTAATTAAGTTGCATTATTTCGTAACTAGTGCTTTACTAATTAAATTACTTTATCTCCAAACTATTGATCTACTAATTAAGTTGCATTATTTCGTAATTAGTGCTTTACTAATTAAATTACTTTATCTCCAAACTAGTGATCTAATAATTAAGTTGCATTATTTCTTAACTAGTGCTTTACTAATTAAATTACTTTATCTATAAAACTAGTGATCTACTAATTAAGTTGCATTATTTCGTAACTAGTGCTTTACTAATTAAATTACTTTATCTCCAAACTGGTGATCTACTAATTAAGTTGCATTATTTCGTAACTATTGCTTTACTAATTAAATTACTTTATCTCGAAACCAGTGATCTACTAATTAAGTTGCATTATTTCTTAACTAGTGCTTTACTAATTAAATTACTTTATCTATAAAACTAGTGATCTACTAATTAAGTTGCATTATTTCTTAACTAGTGCTTTACTAATTAAATTACTTTATCTCCAAACTAGTGATCTACTAATTAAGTTGCATTATTTCGTAACTAGTGCTTTACTAATTAAATTACTTTATCTTCAAACTAGTGATCTACTAATTAAGTTGCATTATTTCATAACTAGTGCTTTACTAATTAAATTTCTTTATCTATAAAACTAGTGATCTACTAATTAAGTTGCATTATTTCGTAACTAGTGCTTTATTAATTAAATTACTTTATCTCCAAACTATTGATCTACTAATTAAGTTGCATTATTTCGTAACTAGTGCTTTACTAATTTAATTACTTTATCTCCAAACTAGTGATCTACTAATTAAGTTGCATTATTTCGTAACTAGTACTTTACTAATTAAATTACTTTATCTCCAAACTAGTGATCTACTAATTAAGTTGCATTATTTCGTAACTAGTGCTTTACTAATTAAATTACTTTATCTCCAAACTAGTGATCTACTAATTAAGTTGAATTATGTCGTAACTAGTGCTTTACTAATTAAATTACTTTATCTCCAAACTAGTGATCTACTAATTAAGTTGCATTATTTCGTAACTAGTGCTTTACTAATTAAATTACTTTATCTCCAAACTAGTGATCTACTATTTAAGTTGCATTATTTCTTAACTAGTGCTTTACTAATTAAATTACTTTATCTCCAAACTAGTGATCTACTAATTAAGTTGCATTATTTCGTAACTAGTGCTTTACTAATTAAATTACTTTATCTCCAAACTAGTGATCTACTAATTAAGTTGCATTATTTCTTAACTAGTGCTTTACTAATTAAATTACTTTATCTATAAAACTAGTGATTTACTAATTAAGTTGCATTATTTCGTAACTAGTGCTTTACTAATTAAATTACATTATCTCCAAACTAATGATCTACTAATCAGGTTGCATTATTTCTTAACTAGTGCTTTACAACTTAATTTACATTGTGGTCAACCTAGTGCTTTAGTAATTCAATTACATCGTGTCCAACCTAATGCCTTACTAATTAAATTACGTTAGGCCTAACCTAGTAATTTACTAGTTACATTAAATTATCTCCAAACTAGTGCTTTATCATTTTAACTACATTATGTGCAAAGTGCTCTATTAGGATCAGGTGACTGCATTATATATATATATATATATATATATATATATATATATATATATATATATATATAATATTTATGTGTATGTGTATATATATATATATATATATATATATATATATATATTGTTACATAGAATTGATTCTTAGTTAGAATATAAAACTCAAGTCTTAAAATGCTGACAAAGGGCTGCATAGTACAAACGTAGATGTAAACATAAAATAATAAATCTAAGGATTTAGACTTTTCAAGGCGATAGAATTACTAAGTCTTTTTATTGTGTCTTGTTAAAAGGAACAAGGCACTAGAGGGTCGGTAAGATACGGTTAGGAAAGATTAGGGCAATGACTTCAAGTTTGCAAAGGTTTAAGTTAACCGTCAAGTAACGGTACAAATTTTTAAAGTATAGGTCAAAGCTGAGATGATCTTGATCATAGTTGAAAAAGTGTTTTGTCAATGGTTTAAAATTGCCAGATATGGCAATATGACGTCAGTGCGTGAGTAACGCAAGAAGTTCAAGTAAGAGGACTGGATTAAAACGACGGTGGTAGGACGTGTTAGTACGGGGACTGTTTGAAGGAAAAGAAGTTGATAGGATGAGTGAGTAACAAGGGAATAAATTTATAGGGAAAAGGAAAATTTATAATAACAAAATGCAGTTATTAAACGAGGCAAAATAAAGATATAATTAGTTAATGTGGAATGTGAGATATAGAGTCGTTAAGTGTAAAGAAAGAAGAAAAAGAAATGAGTCTAGGAACTACCAACCAATCTTCGAGGTGCAGTGAGCGAGAATGAGTCCTAGAATACCATCATTCCAACCGTAAAGACGTCCCAGGATAACTAAGCACGGTCAGGGAGACACAGATATAAATTATTATTATTTTTTTTATTGCAATAAGTAATTAAAACTCCAGCCAACCCACAACCGTTTTGGAAATTTTAATTTTCAGCGTGTAATTAGGTTTTATCAATAATTGTCATTTATGGATCAGCCAGATTACAGTATCTTCGTAAACTGCTAAGAGTATAAATAGGTAAAATGCACTATCTATTTAGACTTGAGTCCAGCTAGGTAACTATTGTGTAAAAGAAATTCATTCATTCATTTGTCATTATTTAATAGTTGTTTAGTAAACAGCTTTTCAAACGGCAAGGTAAATTATTGTTTGTCACCTAACAGTGTGGTACTTCATATTACCTAGTTAAAAGTTCTTCAAAGTATATATTTTTTGAAATATTAGTATTAAAAATAAATAATTCTGGTACACAAGAATTAAAAGTTTTAAAAAATTACCTCAATGTATATGTATATATATATATATATATATATATATATATATATATATATATATATATATATATATATATAATTCTATTTAAAGTAGTTTTAGTTTAAAATAGTAAACTACAGAACTCCTGAGGGCCTTTGTCAAAAAAAGAGTTCTGTTCAAAGCGGCTACAAACTGCCTTTGTCTGGGTCCTATTCGTGCATAAGTTCTCATTTACAATTGAGATTAGAGATTAACGGTGTATGGACGAGCTGGCATGTTGCCAGTAATTATAGATTAGTGTAGTAAATATGTAACTTTTTCCCTTCAATAAATTTCAGTTTAAACGAAATGGAAGTTTGCTGTCCTTAGGAAACTGATTGCTTTTAAATGTAATAGCAAGTGCAGTGGACCGGATAATAGTTGCAAGATGATTGCTGGGTTTAGCGGAAATGTTACATTTGCTAGAAATAAATTTATGATGGGACCCTTCATTGAACAAAGAGTTTGTGAAAGATAGATTAAAGTGAAAATTGTATTTCTGATAAAGTTTTAGTAAAATAACACTTACCAAATGCAATTTAACTTGGTTAACGTGAAAGCTTCATTCTACTCTATTGTTGACAAACCACGAAAGCAGTAGAAAAATACGATTATGAAATTAGAACATCCAGTAAGAACAAAAAATATATCTATTTACATTTTTAAGTTACTAAAATAAGTTATAATATACCTCACTTACAGCAGGTCATTGAACATTAATTCATTTATGGAGAGAATATGATTATTGTTCATTTTGTGCAGAGGAAGAGTACAGTGTGTCATTGCTATTCTAAATTTAGGATAAAATATCCATAAAATACACTCATACCTCTGTAAGGTTAGGAAGAAAACGAAGTAAATAATACAGGAAGCTTGTTACACAGAGTGGCTTTTGTTTATATTTGTAGCAACAATAGTTTGCCTAATTTAAATTAATTTACTGAGGTAATTATTTGTAAACATTGATTGAAATGACAAATGACAATTTTTTTATGTTTTATAAAACAATGATTCTTTTTATTATTAATTGCGTTGTTAATATATGCAAAGATATTTTATTAACGTACATCCAGGTATTTATCTGTAAAACTATGGTTTACTAGGGAATTATTACATTTCAAACGTAGTCTCTAAAAGTTGAAAGGATAGATTTAGGAGAAATATTTTTGTTTTCATATTCAATTTTTCGAAATACGCTATAGAGGGAGTCTGTCTTCAAGCTGGTTTATTTTATCACCCGATGGAAGAAAAATCCTTATCCTTTTTATTGGGGTTTTGCAAAATTTGTGACATATATTTTTATAATTCTGTGTTAACGATCAATTGTAGGAGACGTTTTTAGTAGTGAAAATCCTCCGCAGAAAAGCGACAGTTCTAGTTCGATAGTTAAGCTTTGATCGGAATCAAGGATCCTGTAGCACTAAAATGGATCTATTCTAATACAATTCTACCAATGAAAAATGAATAGTAGTCACGCGTTGAAATCTTGCAACAGAAAGAGGAACTTGTTGTTAACAATTTCTGTCTGCTGAGAGTGAACACCGTCAAAGTCACTAAAGGATAACACGCTAAATTATCGATCGAAACTGTCAGTAGGATGGCCATCTACTGTATTATAATAAAATAGGAAATTCCATTCAGAACTAAGCATTTTCATTTTAAGTGTTTTTCTACTTTGGACAAATTTATTCCTTGAAGCTGGAAACTGCTGTTTTAAAATAGATTGAGATTTCTATAAACCACTTTAGAGAATTGCTACATAGTTTTCCACTCACTCTGTTTCTGTCTTAGTGTAAATTGTTACTTGGGAACTTCTTACAGTGACTAATGGATGCTTTAGCAACATAGGGGTAGATCTTTTGCAACAAATGTTTCTTTTGTTTACCCCCCCCCCCTTATATAACTGGTTAGAACAGTTAACAAATAATATCATTATGGGAAAGTTAGCTTTAAAAATTCAAGAACAACCTTAACACACCCTTGGCCGTAATCCTTACAGCCTCTACTTTGGAATGAAATACTAAAACTTTGGTTGAATAATAGGGTGAAATTCCTTCAAAATTATATTAATAAGTAGAGTTTTCCTATTTGTTAAGTATGGAAGCTTAAAAACATATATATATATATATATATATATATATATATATATATATATATATATATTAATACTTTTTTATCGGCGAAAAGCTTTGAATAAATATATTCATTAAAAGTATTCTTGTGTTTGAAATATTTTAAATTTATTAAATATATATATATATTTTTTTTAAATATATTAAATATGGTTATATGTTTTCTTGTAATATAGTTATTGAAATTAAATTTAAAACATTTCAAAAACAAGAATACTTTTAATGAATATATTATTCAAAGCTTTTCGCCGATAAAACAGTACCAGCATCTTCAGGAAAATAATTATCTAACAAAATATTTTTACAAAAATTAATGATATGTACTACAAAGGCCCATATGTTTATAAGTATTTCAACTTTATGTAATTTTTTTCTATAACATCAATGACCTTATAAATAGTTTGGTGTCTTGATCTCACTTGAATTTGTTCATCAATTAATTTGTTTTTTACTTTATGCTTATAAATTTCCAATGTTTCATATATATTCATCTTTAATCCTTTATTTAATCCTATTATTAATTTCATATTTTCTATTTTAGGAAATTCATGTTCATTATTAATGCAATGAGTAGCTAAATTTGATTTGTATATGTTTGGTTTGATATAGGCGTTTCTTCTTTTAATTCTTTCTTTGTATCTTTCTTTTAATTTCTTTTTTTTGTCCTACATATAATTTATTACAAGCTTGACATTTTATATTATATACTCCATTCCTTTCTTGCAGATTATTTTTATTATTGTTATTGTTTATTAAATTTTTAAATTTATTATCAGTTTTATATGTAATTTGTAAATTTGTTTCTTTAAATAATCTTGTAATTTTGTTAGTTGTGTATTGTTAGTTATGAAAATAACGCTTTTAAAACGACTTTTTCTGTAATAAAAAGAATCTTGAATTCTGAAGAAAGTTCCTTAATATCAAGCTTTAAACGGGTTTTAAATCAAATATTCCTGTAAAACATTGTAATAATGTTTTCACGGTTTTGTGTGGGTTGTTGCAAATAACAATTGGTAACTTTTCTTACAGTAATATCAACTTTCAATTTCTGTGCAAGTGATAATTAAAAATAAACTGTTCCTGATCAAACTGCATGATTATGGCGATAATTTAATTTCATAATTTAGAATTTTATACTAAAATTCTATTTTCTTTACCGCAATATATAACGTAAAGTGCATTAAAAAAATATCCAAAGAATATTTCTAAAACAGGCCAAGTTGGTTTTCCATCTGGATTCTTTTCTTGCACTACTTATTTAAATTAACTGAAGTGGGCAGTTGTGTCTAGCAAGTGGAAAGGTTGTAAAGAATAATTTATTTCTTTTTCATCCTTTGATGTATTTATTGTAAATAGAATGTTTTGTCTCAATATTAATTACTAATTAAATGCGATATAACTATTTAAAATACTTTTATTATTAAATTTCTTCTATAACTCATACTCTCTCTCTCTCTCTCTCTCTATGTATATATGTATATATATATATATATATATATATATATATATATATATATATATATATATATATATATATATATATATATATATATATATATATATATTTATATATCTTGTACACATTTTCAATCATTAATAAAATACATTTTTATATATCCAATTACGTGCAAATATATTTTTTTAAACCTGTAGTGGATGGCAATTAATATTATTACAGTTTTTGCAACTATTGGAGTCTTGGCCGGATTCGAACTGAGTATCTTCATGTTAAAAGTAAAGCTCTTTGGCAATCAGCAAATTTTCGTATAGCTAGAAATGTGTTTCTCATACATGTATAGGAATTTGTCCTTTGCGCTTATCTGGTAGTCGACGAAACCTCTATTATACAACCTTAAATTGTTGCCATGGTTACTACACAATATTATAAATAACGCTGTGGTATTCAGCATGAATGAAAAGATCAAAACAAACCGGATTAGTGGTATCAAACCTTACTTCACAAACGGCCTTTGCTAAAAGAAAGCAGAAAAAAAATAGCTACAACACAATGAAAGTGACGCAAAAAAGCTCTATTTATCCACTTAATATTATAATTCTGATATATGTATAAACATATTTATACCATTGAATTTTGTAGTCCATTACGTTCGGTGAATCTTATTAGTCACTTAAACAATAGTTTATGTCTATCCGAACTTTATATTTAGTAAATTTGTTAAAACTTACTGAGACAGAACGTTTTCGATCGCTATGTGCCAACTCAACATTTTACAATCACATAAAAGAAACAGGCCACATATACACAAACATTTACCATAACCTAGAAATCCTACACCAACAAAAAAGGACCACACCTCAACACACTAGAATAATATGGAATTTACAGACACACAAAAAAACAATGTACAAACACAATACAAATCATACATACTCTTTGATACTATCGAAAACCTACCTGTAAAACCGTTACCGCTTGACCCGACATCTCCAAGCAGAAGACACTGATGATGATCGGCACATAGCAATCGAAAACGTTCTGTCTCAGCAAGTTTTAACATATTTACTAAATTTAATGTTCGGATAGTCATAAACTATTGTTTAAGTGATTATTATTTATATTATTTGTAATTATATAATAAAAAAAACTAAAATAAAATTTTAGTAGAAATGAATTTTTTTTAAAATCTTTTATGATTTTGTTTGGTTTTTGCAAATTTTGTTTCAAAAACAAAAACGTTTACGACAGAATGTAAATTATTTACATTGAAATAATTCCACTCAAGTTAAACTAATGAAAATGTGGATTTGAATTATAGATATAGAATAATGATACTTTGAAAGATCGATGAGGTTTTATTAAAAAAAAAACCTACGGATTATAAGTGTTCAAATAATCTATATATTTGTATACGTGCGCATAGCTCCTACCTTAAACATTTCAATATTTTTAATATGGTTTGTTATTATCATTTAATATCCTTATCTTTCATTCCGTATATTTGCAAAAGTTTTTTAAAACTTTTACTATCAGGTTTACCGCAAATAAGTTCACATTCATACATATCATGAGCCTGTATAAACTGCAAAGGAAGATAGCGAGTTTACCATGATTTTGCTAGAGTAATCCCAGATGTCACAATGAAAGGGAAAATTGGGATATGTGTGATTGCTTGCAATAAAATAACAAAGGGCAAATGCCTTTATAAAGCCTTGAAGGGTGGAGTATAAAGAGAACAAAGTTTTGATTACTTTCCGAGTATTAAAGTCTCCCAACACGAAACATAACTGTTCAACCAAACTGGTTAAAACGTGCATTGTCTCTAAATATGACTCGTAACTTGTTGGATACACTCCTTCACAGAAAAGGCTAACATTAAATGCACTTTCTTAAAATATTACTTTAAATTACTGAACGGTCAGACAGGGAAGGGCTAGCAGAATCTATCCTAGCAGAATCACGTACCTACTCTTTATTGAGCTCATAGGGGTGACCCTGCACCCTGCACCTTCTTATTAAAGAGGGTTGAGAAAAGGAAGAGTTATATTGATTGCAGTAAAACAAGGCAGATAATTATCTGGGATTTTCCAAATTAACCACTAGTTGATATCGTTAGGTTTTTAAGTAAAGAAACTTGAAAATGTTTGCATTTATAATTAATTATAAGGTATAATAATTTTATGACCTTCTGATTCTAACCTATAGTTAGGCGAATTTCATGAAATTTATTTCAATATATGAAAGGAAGAAAATATTTTATAAATACAATAACAAGGTCTTATGCAAATAATTAGATACCTGGATATCCCCTTTTTATTCAACAAGAAGCCATTATTCAACAATTTCAAAATGTAATGAATACATATATATATATATATATATATATATATATATATATAATAAGTCAAAATACAAATACAAGAATTATAATTGAATTTACAATTCAAAGCTTTTCGTTGGCTAAGAGTACCAATATCATCAGGAATATTAAACAATTAAAATTAACATATATGCAAATTAGATCAAATAAATAGCTATGCCAAATCAATTACAATGTTGTTAAAAATTCTGTTATTTTGCTGCCCTAACATTACAAACACTGAATATATTATCAAATTTAGATTTTACTTCCTGCCTTCTGATGATTCCGGCAAAGCCTGAGAACAACAAACAGTGTTACTTTCTTAGTAACAATAAAACGTTTAAACAATAAAGCTTTATAAGTCCTACCAACTCTTCTTTCGACCAAGAATTTGTAGAAAACCCATAATTACTAAATTCTTCCTAGTTTTGCAATAGTTAATTCTTACTATGAGATATAACCCCAAACCAATTCTATAAAATTTCAATCCTTGAATTTCAGTTTACTTTTTTACTCCCATGAAATTGCTTCTCCTCATGTCTAGCAACTTTCTAGATTTCTTACAGGACCTTAACAATTTTGAGTTCGACACAAAGTACCTCCATTATATTGCATACAAATATAGATAGATAGATAGATAGATAGTGAGATAGAGAAGAGTAAATGTATTTTGTGTAGGAGCCTAGTCATAACTTATGGGATTTAGGTGTTTCTCTTTAGTTCTATCATAACTTTATATCTATTGTTACACAACCTTTTGTGAGACAAACATTTACTTTTAAAACTACAGTTCATATGAAATTAACTTTTGTTAATCACACATTTTACGTATTTGGCACATTATTAGCAACTGCCTTTCTCTGAATGACTTGTAAACAAATTATTCTTCAGTTCTGTGTGAGAGAAAAATGTTTATTAAAAGACTTTGTAAATATAGATTAGCAAGAAGCTTTTAAATAATTCCTAGTTTAAAACCAAACTTTCACATAGGAGGTATATTGCAATGAATATAAATTTTTTTTACATCTTTTTTCTTATTTCTAAAACTGAATCCCAATAACATGTTGCAGATTTATCAGTCAATCCGTTTTGTAAAGCAATTTTCCCTTTTTTATTTGGTATTTCACAAAATGTTTTTTGTATTTCCCCATTAACTTACTGTTTAACTTTCCTTTATTAAAAAACATCAATTTTTTGTTAAAGAATAACGGGGCAATGTAGTCAAACTTAGAGAAATCAGTCGAATCACTTCATTAGTATATTTGTTTACAGCTCCATGAACACAAACTTTGCACATGCGAATAGCGATATCGATATTTACGTTTCGTAATGACAAAGTTCGAGACATGTAACAATCTAAAACTTTGAAGTGGGGTCATATTGCTTTTATTGTTATTGCAAGCAATATTCAGCAGCTTTAAACAACCAGTGCACAAAGTTGTTAATTATTACCTTAGATGCTCAGCCCGCGATACGTCCTCATGCAAGATCTGAGTATTTGAACTCACATGAAATCCCGTTTGGCTAACGTTAACATTGTAACGTAGACGAGTAACGTTTTCCACATTCCTTATTAAGTCTGTATAGATTCTCAGAGTTGTTATTAGTTATAGAGGTAACAATAATTAGTACGTTCTCGGAATATTGAAGTAATATTAAATCATATTATTTATAATATCTGCAACTGCAACTACGAGTTGATAACGGAATACATATTTCGAATAGTTGTCTTCAATCACAGATACAATTAGCAAGCTAATAATATAGATGTCTGAATATTAATTATTATTAAGGTTTATAATGCTATTTATTATTGTTTGATCTACTTGAGCTGCTAGTTTTTCACAAAATCACTTGAACCTCCTTTTATTGGTAATTTTAACCAAAGTTAGTGTGTTACACTTCCCTACAGTAGTTCTTTCGTTTATTATTGTAGGCGACCGTTTGGGGAGACGGGACACATGTCAACTCAATCGTAACCGACCTCTTGGTTGTTTCATGTTAGAGTGAGGTAGGATAGGGATACTATGTGTAACTTTAGAGAGTATTGGTCGTTGTAATATCGAATAGTGTCTGTGGGTTATACTGTAAATGGGTGTTAACCTACACATTCTTCACGAATAAAACAATAATAATCAATGCTACATAACTGAACAGTATAAAATACACAAACTGTTTAAAACTTCACCCAGCACACATAATTATCACCCATTTACAGTAAAACTGACATAAGATTTTCGGCATTATAATCTCATGTACTCTTTAAACATACACCTTATATCCATAATATACCAAACCCGCATTGACCTTATCCTGAAATAACCAAATGGTCAGTTAAGGTCTGAGTTGACAATGGGACACATCTCCCGAATCCTCCGTCCGCAATAATCGAGAATGTATGTGCTACTATAGGCAAGGGTAACATAATAATATATACTGAAGTGTTTTAGTGTAGTATTATTTGTTCGTAATGGATGCTAACATTAATTTTTCGTAATAACTACATGTGTAACTAATAAAATTAAACGAGTGTTTAATCGTTTCTGAATAGCATTATTGGAATTTAAATTTTCAACTTGTAATCCCTTGTCAACAAAGATAGAATGTTATGATTATTAGTAATTTATCATCAGTTTTCTAGAGCAAAATTATTTCAATCTATTGCTAGTTTAATTATTAAATTTATTTCAAATGTTTCGCTCCTTTGGACGTTTTTAGCAAAACGTTTTATATCACATATTTCCCACAATTATAGTCGTCGAATAACCTGCTTCTTTGTCTAATAAGAAATGACGTTTTTATTTTAAAAAAACTATTTAGTAAACTTAGGTATTATTAATAATGAATATCATACTTTTTAATAAAATATTGATGCCTATAGCTAGTATTTAACTTATAAAAATTATAGTGAATTTCTAAAATAAATGAATTAGTTTTATCTTGATGTTGATCCTTCATATATCACAATATATTTATTTATGTTATGTAACAATAGATATAAAGTTATGATGGAACTAAAGAGTAACACCTAAATTCCATAAGTTATGACTAGGCTCCTATACAAAATACATTTACTCTTCTCTATCTCACTATCTATCTATCTATATTTGTATGCAATATAATGGAGGTACTTTGTGTAGAACTCAAAATTGTTAAGGTCTTGTAAGAAATCTAGAAAGTTGCTAGACATGAGGAGAAGCTACTCCAATGGGAGTTAAAAAAGTAAACTGAAATTCAAGGATGGAAATTTTATACAATTGGTTTCGGGTTATATCTCATAGTAAGAATTAACTATTGCAAAACTAGGAAGAATTTAGTAATTATGGGTTTTCAACAAATGCTTGGTCGAAAGAAGAGTTGGAAGGACATATATAGCCTTATTGTTTAAACGTTTTATTGTTACTAAGAAAGTAACACCGTTTGTTGTTCTCAGGCTTTGCCGGAATCATCAGAAGGCAGGAAGGAAACATAGACCGAATGCAAAGTAGAGTGACGGTGATCAAGAAGCCTTGCCAAGCAAACCTAAGTGGAGAAAGTAACGAGAGGACACTATGAGAACACACGATCAGAAGATAATGAGTATTTAATTCAGTTTATTTAGTTTCAATCAGTCATAGAAAATATATTCTAAATTTATTTGATCACTATATAGTTTGTTCAGACAATCAGTTTATATAACTATTAAATTTGTATACTACACTGACTTCCATACAATACGGCACTTAGTGTTTATGCACTGCATTTACAACTCCATCGTAACTGATGAGTTAGAACTTAAAGTTTTTAAAGAATTGAAGAAAAAGGCTAAAAGGGTTCACCATATAAAAATAAAACTTTCGCATACTGATACTACTAAATTTTAAAAATCAACCTAAATATAAATATTAATATATAATATAAAATATTTAATTAATTAAATTGTGTACGTATTCAACAAAATTTAATAATCATTTAGTCAATTCTAGGCCAAGTTATATTACTATATATATATATATATATATATATATATATATATATATGTGTGTGTGTGTGTGTGTGTGTTAAAACGAATCTATCATTAGACTTTGACCTAAACACTTGTTACTTGAAGTAAGTAAACAATTTATTCGTTGCAATACATATATATATATATATATATATATATATATTTATTTATTTATTTATTACATTTTGAAATCATGTATCAATATTTGATAAATGGTAATTTATCGAATTAATTTAAAAGCCAGACGTTTTGTCTCTTAATGAATAATACTTATTTTGAAAGAATAATGTTAAATTAAAAAGTAACATATATTACATCGAGTATCTCACGTATTCTTTCAATTCCTTCTATTATTTCACTCTCTCTTACTGTGTCAATCTGACTGTCACTTTCCCCCTCTCTCTCTATCCACCTTTCTCACACTGTTCTTCTCTTTCTCTCTCTCTCCTACTCTCTCTCTCTCTCTCTCTCTATTTATATATATATTTATATATATATATATATATATATATATATATATATATATATATACATTGTATTAAATATTGTGATATGTTTTCTTGTAATATAGTTAATAAATTAAAAATATTTCAAAAACAAGAATACTGTTAATGAATATATTTATTTAAAGCTTTTCGCCGATAAAATAGTATCAGAATCTTCAGGAAAATAATTATCTAATAAAACATTTTTACAAAATTAAATCATATGTACTACCTACTATATGTAGTACATATGATTTAATTTTGTAAAAATGGTTTATTAGATAATTATTTTCCTGAAGATGATGATACTATTTTTTTGAAATATTTTTAATTTAATATATGTATATACATATATATATATATATATATATATATATATATATATATATATATATATATAATAAATTAGATTATTAGATAATTATTTTCCTAAAGATGCTGATACTATTTTATCGGCGAAAAGCTTTGAATAAATACATTCATTAAAAGTATTCATGTTTTTGAAAAATTTAAATTTATGAACTATTTTACAAGAAAACATATCACCATATTTAATATATATATATATATATATATATATATATATATATATATATATATATATATATTTATATATATACATATATATATATATATATATATATATATATATAAATATACATATATATATATACATATATATATATATACATATATATATATATATATATATATATATATATATATATATATATATATATATATATATATATATATTTTACTTTTTATTCATCCACTCAAGCTCAAATACGATTTTTAAATTTTAGTGATTGACACTTGGTGTTTATATAGTTTTTTACAATATTAACCAGTTATTTATTAGTTTTAGATTCGTATTTGAGAAAAACTGTATTCACCAATGGGGCAGAGTATGCAATATAGGTATCTCGTCCTTCATGGCGTAAAATAAGTGATAACATATGATTTCATAGAAAAGGCGATTTTATGCTACGTGATAGAGCACACATTTAACGCTAAGGTTAAGTCACTTTATTTATTTTAATTTTATTTACATAATAAATAATAACTAAAACAAACTTTATTATTGTCGACCTGAGTAGAAATTGATTTTCATAAAGTTTTGTTAACGTTACTTGTTTTAAGCTACTCAGTAAACACTACACAATTCGTTTAATTGCAAGCCGCACCTTTATTTCTATTAAGTGAACACACGGCAAGGATCACCCACTGGGACTGAACATGTCTTTAATCGAGAGTTATATACAGCACGGAATCCATCTAAATCTACCAGTAGATTACCAATCCAATACAGAGTAATACAATGTGATCCCCACCATAGAATATAGAATTAAATATCAGAATACTGGCTTTAAAAATAAATTAAATTAAATAACTAAAATAAAAAACCTATGGTATATATATATATATATATATATATATATATATATATATATATATATATACATATATACATATTTTTTTTTGAAATTACTGTCACTAGTTTAAAAAAATTGTAATTACTTCTTTCTGTAAAAAAGTATTTTAATATAACATAATATTTTCACAGGACTTAGTGTAAGTAAAGAAGACTATTTAGTAGTTTTATAAACAGTTTAACGCTTTGAATTGTATAGAAGTTCATTCTTACTTGATGCCATCAATATACAAACTTATTTCAAAGTAAATACAATTAGCTAGATAGGAACACCGTACGCCACTTCAATGCGCGAAAACCGTTTGTTCCAATAACTTCGTACGTTGCATTTAATTGGTCGTTAGAATAAATCACAATGTGATCGTTTTATTCCTAACAGTGTCTGCTGCCAAAATCGATTCTAAACGCCACATTGAACCACTTGGGCATGAAAATAAGGGCTTTGTCTTGACATTTTAAAGACGCAAGCGTAAAGAGAAAGAAAACGAATTCCCCTTATATAAAAAAAATCTGAAACAAGAGCGCGATTGTGCGAGCGCGGATTTTTGGAAAATTATCAATGTTCACAATGTGCGATCCATAATTAACGATATATCTAAAGTTTTAAAATAAGCACTAAATTGAGAGATGTATGTGAGAGATTAATTCAACTAGGGTCACAGTGCTTAAAGTGTACTTTGAGTGAAACCAATAAAATCATAACGGCCTCCATTATGCCGTTAGTGCCAGAAATGTAAAGCTCTTTTGTTAATATGACAATAGATTTTAATCTGAAGCTAGTGAGTATTTAGGCTTGCTGCTCATTGCCCACTGACCTTTGAAATACAAATGTAGGACTCAGTTAACGTTGTAAAAGTATCAGTAAGTATTTGTGAAGCAGAGATAACTGTTTTTAACACGATAAATGTGTTGTTCCTATAACGTTAGCCTAAATTCCATAATTAAAATTACGTCAATGGAGTTTTCAGCAGTTGCAAGAGTTTAATGTTGTAGTTTGTTTTAGTGGAATTAAATTCTAATGGTAAAAGTACCGTCAAATCTGGACCAACTTTAAAATTGTATTTAACTTGTTTTATAATTTTAGCGAAAGTTGCTGGTGTTTTATTAAAATTAGGAAGATCGAATGTGACAAATCAAAAAAAATGATTAGATTAGTCTGAATTATAAATCAAACCGAATATAGACGAGAACAATATTTTCTGCTTGGAGTTTCACTTTTTCATTTTTAGAACTGGTTTTGACGAAAAAAAGTAGATTTTAAAAAACAGTGTCTGTTTGACTTAAAATAGATTTTTATTTAATAAAACTAGATTTATTATTAATAAAACTGATAAATCTGCAACATTGATATATTAAGGAAATTCGTGACAATATTATTTCCTTAAAACAAATAATTAATATAATCATGTGCATTAAGTACAAGAACATTGTCATAAGTAGTCATAAGTATGTTATAAGTCCGAATTTAAATTCGTAACATATTTATTGCAAAGATTATTATCTGTATATATATATATATATATATATATGATGTATATATATATATATATATATATATATGATGTATGATTTATGATGTATATATGATATATATATATATATATATATATATATATATATGATATTTATATGATATATATATATGATGATGATGATGATGATGAAGACGATGATGATGATGATGATGATGATAGGTGTTATCCGGAGTGCATTCGTTCATTTTGCAGTGCATAAAATCGCAGTTCTTAAGTTTTGTTAGAATCTCATCTATCATTGACGAGGTGAACCCAACAATGTGCGAAGTGTGAATTTCAACTGATGTTCGGTTCAATTCGTGAATGCTAAATGAGATTCTAGCGAAACATCGCGGAACTGGGAATGTATGCAATGCAAAATGAACGGATGTACACAGAATTCATCATATATTCCATCCGGGAATGAATACGTATAAACACACACACACACACACACACACATACATACACACACACACACACACAGACACACACACATATATATATATATATATATATATATATATATATATATATATATATTATAATTATTATATTATAACTGTGATACAAATATTATTTGTAATACAAATATTATTATTGTAACAGAATCTGTGTTAACATTATTAAAACATCATTTCATGTAAATAAAATGTTACCAAGGTACTACACATAATTGACTGAGGTTACTAGGAGGAATAAAATTAACAAGGGTAAAAGGATGAGTTATCCATGCGGATGAGTGAGTAGCAGTTACGTCCTACGCTGTTCTAATTGGCTGCATGAAAAATAAATTTGTCCATCAACATTAAATTGGGATGGGGACTCAACTTGTGAATAGATCTCTAGCTGGAAATTCAAACATAAAATTCATTTAATGAGCCTATAAATTGTTTTTTAAATTAACCTTACCGACCACGTTTATTTTTTAATATATTTTAAAGTACGAATAACTCTACATTCTAATCAAGTAACTGTAACTGTTAAAATAAATTAGGCTTAAAATTGTTTTTATTAAAGGTAAGTAAAAAACAGTTTAAACCGTTGATTTATTACCACGTCATATGTATTAGGGAAATCTAATATTGGTAAAGTGTTACATTTTCATATGAAAACTTTACGCGAGTTCAATCGTTGAATTATGTTCAATACATTTATAAATTTTAAACGTAAAATATATATTTTATGTATTCTACCTAAAATTTGAAATGAAAGTAAATAGTTTTAAATAAAACGACTCTGCAGTAGTTTTTAGTGTTTTGATGGTTTTGTGATTTTAAAAAAATGAATTTCAATTTATAAGGCACATATAGAGCCCTCTCTCACCCATTACTTTTAGTTTCCATACAACCTGCTTGATGGATTTAAGTTTTACAACTTGCTTTAGGTAATATGGGTTCATGAAGAGAGAGAGTATCAGATTTTAATCATGACAATAACTTTAACGTGAATTGCATAGTGCCTTGCCCGAATAAGGACGGATCAGCACCTCAACTTTTCAAGCCCTGTGAGCTCAATGATCTAACATTAGAATGTGAAGGAAGTTCTTCTGAATTATTTTGAAGAGAAAGTCTAAATTGTTTACGGTAGTACCATTGGAGAATTATACTATGGTTCCTTATAGAATGATTTTTGGTTCCTTATAACCAGTGCTACATGTAGTTTATAGACCTGTCTAGAAGAAGTCTTATTGTACAATCGACAATTAATTATTAAAGACTATTCGTCAGAAGCACATTCAGTTCATCCTAATGAATTTTACAACTAATCTAAACAAGTTCTGGTGTATGTTCATTATGAAAACATTCTGTCATTATGTATGCGCTGCTTCAAAAGTGCTTTTACCGTTACTCGGAAAACAATGCAGTTACAAAAAAATGTTTTACAAAGATGTTTTATCCGTGAGTGGGCTGGCAGAGTACTGGATGACAACTAATAGACCTCCTTTACAAAGTTTTAAAAAACTATTTTTACTAACTTATAGGGAAAAGTGCTAATATCCCTCTGTAAATTGAATTAGGTTTACAGAAGCATTTCGGCAAAGCGTTTCAAAAGAAGTTGTAAATACCATACCTTATAATTATTCAAAGATATCAAGTGGGAAGATGTTGGGGGAAGTTTTAATAACACACTCTTTGAAAAACTGATAAAAAACAATAGTTTTTAGAATTCGATGACTTCTATAGAGAAGAATGATTGGACATCCTTTAAGTAAGTTATATAAATATTTTTGGGTAGTACCAGATATTCTTACATTTTTAGGATCCTGAATACGTATATTTAGAGCAAATGTTAAACCCCTTATGAAGGTAAGATACGGTGTGAACATAGGGATACATTTTCCTAACGCTCACATAGGTTTATTTCCCCAAAATCCAACTTATGTAAGTGAAGAATATTGGGGAAGCTTTTGCTAGGACATTATAGATATGTTAGAAAGTGGAATAGGATAACAGTTTTTTTCAAAATAATAAAAGTTATACATACACTAACATGTTAGGAGATGATATACAAATTGACAGTTATGGTTGAATTAACAGAAATAATTAAAAGAAATATTGTAATAACAAGCTTTACAATTTTTATAACACATGTTTTATAACTAAATATGGCATCGAAAGTTGTTTTAAAACGTTTAAATCCCAATAGTTGATTTTTAACTCAATATGAAGTAAGACAGGCCTATTTAAATAAATATATATAGCGACAGTGTAAACCAATAGTAGGAATTGAATCAGTAACTTTCTATTTATAAAAGTAATTTGGGAAATAAATTCCTACGTCATCACAGCAGTTTATCACTTTTTTTACAATAAAACGTAGACACACATGACTTCTTTCTTACGGTATAAATTGTTTCCTGCATTCCCTGGTTTCCTTACTTTACTTCGCACTTATTCAGTTCTAATTACGATGTCAAACCTTATGACTTTGTGACAAACTTGTATGAAAGTAATACTTAAACAGTAGTGCCAACTTCTGGGAAGGTGATTCTTCCTAAAGTATATGTAAGTCATAAAATAATTCACCCTAGAAGACTCGCGATAATACTCGTTACACCAGAGCTCGCGCGGGGTAATTGTTTACCCCAACTAGTTTTCAGGCCAATATCAGTAAAATATTTAATGTTATAAATAATAAAATATTTAAACATATTTTGTTATACTATAAAAGATAACAAAAAACTCATGCAATATTATTTCCTTCTTTATAAGTCAAAACACTCTTGACACACTTCTACTAAACGGTCTTTAAACACTTTTCCAAATACTTTAAACACTTATTTTTACCAAATACAACTTCGTAAAAATTTCAATGCAGAAGTCATCAAGGGAATGCCTTCCAGCTTCTCAGGACCTAAGTAGCACGAATTCTATAATCGTGTGAAAGTAGACAACTATTAATGAAGATTATAGGTGATAAGATTCAGAAAAAGTGGCTTGAAAATGGCGACGTTTGCAGTAAAGTCATAAAACAATCAAACATGAATGAGTTTAAAAATTAATCCTGGTAAATGAGTATGTACTTACACCTTGTATACATGCACTTCAAGTAAACACGTCTCTTTTTAAAAAGAAATGCAGAACTAATTTAAGCACCCATTATTCATTATTATTATAATAATTACCTTCATTAGAAGAGGTATAAAACGTTTCTAATCGGACAATGCCTCACTTTGAAAAAATTATTGTTTTTCTTGAGCAGGAGTTTTTGTACGTTTAACTTGACTTTTATAAAAAAATTCAAATTTTAATAAAGAATGTGTTGAAGTAAATATTTGGTTTTATTCATATGATAGTTTTAGAAAACGCCGTAACGTATATTTTTAGTTATAATAGATTATTCAAGATAGATATATACTACCGTAAAAAATTTTTTATAATTACAATATACCTTAAATAGAATATCAGAACTAAAAGACTTATTTAAATAATTGTAGATATAGATATACATAAAAGATATGTATAATATAGACTACTAATTTTTGTGAAAATATTAAACAAATATAGGCAAATCATTCCTTACATAGCATTAATATGTAATGGTGTATTTATTTTCCATATAAGACCTGATATTTTGTGAAATATTTACACTTGATACTCGCTGTAAAGAAATTCCTTTTTTCCCATTTCTGGAGCGCAAAGTAACGGAATATGTTCAAATATTGACAGAGGTGAATATTCGTTTTTGATGTTTTTTTGTAAATATGGAATTTTTTAACATGGCTTATTCCTTAAATATTAGGGGATGAGTCTATTAGTCTGTAGAAAGGTCTTCTATGTACTTGTGTGTAGGGTCATATCTACTCCGTAAGGAGAAGGGCTTGGATGTCTGGGTCTACTTGCGAAACCTGTACGCAGAGTGTCGTAGATGTTGTTTCATTTAGGCACTTTCACTTGAATGAAGTGCATCTACAACTTATTGCATTTAGGGGTTCTCGTTACAATCGTTAATACGGACCCTTCAAGATAGGCGATTACTTTCATTTTCTCTTTATCTTTCTATTTATTATACATAAATGTTGTTAAATCCTATGAACTCAGGTAAATCATTCACTGATGATGACAGCTTAACTGCCGAAACATGTATGATATTAAAGTTATTTTGTAATATTTATTGTAAGGTTTTTAAAATTATATTGCTGCAAATTAATATCTTTTATTCGTTTTAATTTTAAGAGATTACAGTTTTACTTTTCATACTTTTAAATATAAAAAAAATATACTGTGAAAAGAATAATAAACAGTATTGTTAAATCAGTTTAAAACAAATTTTAAAGATATTTTTCTATTTTAATTACGTTGTTTCATTGTATTTACTTGCAGTTGTGCAATCTTTTAACTTATATTTAGTGAGCTGCTAGTTTACTTTCTCTTCTGACATGTGAATTATATAGCATCACACTGCACTGCATTTACATTAATGCACCATCTTACAGATGGAATAAAACATATCGCAAAGAAATACTGAAAATGTAGCGATTAGTTTTATTGTATAATTTATTTATTTGTGACCTATAACTACGCAACGAAATGTCTTTGAATGCATTGATGTTCAAAATATTTGTGCAAATTACATACTGCTTCTGCTAAAAATAACTTTGTTTGTAATGGTCGATTTTGTTATTAAATATTAGGTTGAGGAATTGTGTTACCATGATTCTCAGGGAACGAGATGGGTGAAGCTTTTTTATTCTAAAACCTAAACATTCTGTAATATAAAGCATTTGGTAAGACGTTAGTTTCCAAGCCTAACAGCAAAAAAAGAATTATGTCCTGACAATGAAATTTGGCACCTGCTGAACTTAATAAAGTATCTCTTTTTGGTGCTTTTGAGATACCTTTTACTAATATTTCATGTTGAAATTTTCCTGTTGTAAATATTATGAAACGCTGATCTTCTCAGAGTTTTTCTGAACCCTTGCCCCTATGATCCCTGTATAATTGTTGAGTTATTTAAAAGTGTAAAATAAGTTGCAAAAATATTTTTTATATGTGTGTAAGCGAATCAAGTTATTTGTTTTCCCCTCATATTTACACCGTTTGTTTACATTTTGGTAATGATTTATTAGTAAGAAATTAACATACCAGAGCAAGTATTACAACTGTAATAATGCCACATACAATATCAAATGCACAGTGGTACAATATATTACAATGAAAACACATTCTGACGGATAGAAAATTATTAATGGTTTATGGACTGCGAGATATTGGATTACAGATTTTTAAAATATTGGCTATCCAGAAGTATATGTGAAAAATAATTTGTTACGAATATGTATAGTTGTGCATAACTAGCCATGCACTTACTAAATCCCATTCTATCTTGTACTACCACTTCTAAAGACATCTTTTAAGTTGTTCATTTACATAATGTTCTATATACTAACATCTTTTGCATCCGATATGCCTACACATATTTTAGGATTCATTGTTATTCCATACCGAAGGTAATTTATCAAATACAGACAGTCTTTTTTTAAATGAGTGTTTTGACAAACCTTATCATGTATGCAGGAATCTATTTATACTGAATCAACGTAGCCCTTGACCTTCCGAATAGCTTATGACGACATCTCAAGGCCAACAGCAGGATTAAATATTCCCGATTATAAATTATCAGCCTCCACCCCCCCCCCTAAACTTTATGACCCGTGAGACGGATGTCAGGCATAATAGATCCTAAATCCTAAACACATGATCATTGCGAATTCAAAGATTCCTCCGAACTGAAATACAAATATTATTTATAAACAAGTTCTTGTTAAAAATCGTTTTATATATAACACAAAATCGTCGAGATAGTTTAGGAGTGCCAAGAGAAAGCCCTCGTTTAGCGCTTAAATTGTTCCAATTGCTGTTCAGAATCGATTTAGGTGGTTGAATGTGTATAGAACGTGATTTATTTTAAGAACCACTTGAATAAGTTCAAATATTGCGGAAACATGGAAGAGAAATATATTTTCTCCATTTATTTTCTAGTTGACCGATTGGTTAGGCGTTGTTGGATTTGGCTACTCAGGAATAATGTATTGTATTTACCTAGAAACCATTAAATAGAAACAATTTATAAAACTAATAAATAATATGGGTAAATATTTACTCCGTGTTATTTTTTTATTAGTAATATTCCTCAGGAAAATGTTATATTACGTAAAGGAGCAAAGAAACTGATAAATTATGTAAAAATATTTAGATAAATGTTGAAATAATGTTTATAATTATTTCATAACATTTGTTTTGATCACTTCATCTAGGTATAAAGTAAATCAAGCCCTCGTTATTCGCGGGGGTTACGTTCCCAGAAAGCGAATAGTGAAACCGCGAATACTGACACTGGTTCTGTATAGAAAGGGCAGAGTTTCGTTACAAATCAAAAATGTTAACAATTACTTTAGCTATACTGCATACTTATAAAACACCTACTTCATAATTACAATCACATTTCTTTTGTTTACTTACGTTTTCCTTCAATCCGAAAACACGAAAATTCTATTAAATATGCGAGCTCACACAGCTAGACAAACTTAAACCTCGTGTTAAAAACTATCCACTAAATTTTAAAACACCTAATTCTTGACAAACAATCTTGTAAACGTTATTTGATTTTAAAAACTTGTTATTTTACTTCGTTCATGATTTTCGTCTAGTTTTTACATTCTTCTTTATATAGCGATAGTGCTTCTTCCAAATTTCGATTAAATTTTAACGCCCGTTCTAGAGCGGGATCTATTTCTGTAACGGATGCAGCTAACGGTTTCCGTTAATATAGAATTTTAATCACAGATTTTTGTTGTAAATTTCGACTATACACTTTAACGATATCTAGGCTTCGTTATTCGAGATAAGCTCAGGTTTGGTAACAATTTCTTCCATTGACTTTTCGAAAACTACCAGACACGACAAACATGCCTAGTATAGCGATTGTTTGGCGAATAATCATATTTCTTTGAGATAAAAAACTACAGCGGTATAGAAAATAAATAAGACGAGTACACATTCTCAACCTGCACAGTACCTATACTGTTTTTCTTATCTTAGTTTTATAATACGATACATATTAGAGGGAAATGCTGTAATTTTACGGAATAGAATACGGAACAGCGAGGATTCTATTATTGTCAGTAACAATGGGTTTTTATATTTGTAGGTAATGATAAGGTATTGTAGTGTAAGTATCATCGTATATATTGCAATATAAACGTTGACCTCGTTTGATATTAAACCTCCAGCATAGTGTCGTAGAAAACATGATATGCTACATTATATTAACAAAATTTCAGTTGGTCGTTCGATTTTATACACAATATTTTATTTATTAAAACTTCAATAGTGGGCTAATTTATTTTAATATCATTCACTTTATTTATTTTTGAAATAATTTACTGTAGATGAAAAGTAGAAATGTGTGTAAATAAGGCTGAAGGCTGCGATTGTCCTCGAGCGTAAGTTTATAAAATGCAAGCCATAACCTCAAGCCTAGAGATAAATTCAAATTTACCATTAGTTGTAGAATAATATGAAATTGAAGACTAACAACTGTTAAATTGTTAACAAAAGTAGTGGTATGATATATAGTTGACTGAAGTAAGTGAGCAAAGTGTCATGCTGTGGTTGGCAAACAACGCGAGCTGTATATATATATATATATATATATATATATATATATATATATATATATATATATATATATATATATATATATATATATATATATATATAAGAGTGTAAGTGTGTGGGTTTGTGACCGTGTGTTTTTGCTCTGAAAATTTGAAACTGTTGAAACAGTTAAAACTGTGAGTATATCGTAACAATCAAGTAATACTGAGACATATGTTGAAACACTACTGGAGATCTGTTAACGTCAACATCTTATAAATCGAATTTACATTTCAGGAACTGGGTTGCAGCCCTAGATAAGTCTCTAATTTATATTACATGTTCCAATGTACATCCGAGATATTACACAGGGAAGGTTTTAACATATATTTTGTTTCAACATATTTTTGTGTTTATTACATACCCTATAAGTGTTATGCTATGTAGAGATGTTTGTGTTATACCATTGTACGAAGAAACATGCGGCAGAGTGATATGCGGAAAGGAATAGAAGAAATTGCAAGGTGTGCTTATTTTTCGAACTAACTTCTTATCAAAAAACCGCAAAATATTTTACCTTAAGTACAATTACCACCAGCCTAGACTATATGAAACTTTCCTACCTATATATAAACAAATCCAACCTCAATCTCGTGACTGCCGCCAGTTACACTTCGAATTTGACCGTTTCTCCAGAAGTACTAGAGGCCAGTAGAATCATCCTAGGGCCAGGTCTTAGTACCTCGAGATCCCGTCTAATATATTCGGTCCAGGTAGTCTCATCAAAACTTTATCTACCTCGGTTCGCCTTACCTAACGCCCGGAACCTCAGACTCGGCATTTGGTCTTAGTATGGGATAAACTCATCATTTGAGAGCTATCATTTGAGAAGAAAAAACAGTAAGAAGAAAAAAAACTAACTTTATGAAGAAATATTTATATAGTTTTATTTAATACATATGTGTATGTGGGGCGGGGGGTCGCATCTTAAAAATATCATCTTGCACTGCGTATTCTCACTCTCTCTCTCTCTCTCTCCCTCACGTGCGCTCTCTCTCTCTCTCTCTATTTCTCTCACTCTTCTATTCCCTTTATCTCTCATTTCACCCTTCTTTCGCTGCATGCAGCTGCTCTTCTTCTTGTATATCTTGAAGTAAGTTACCAAAGTTTGAAAAATCTGCTTCTGTTATTTCCCTATAAAGACTTTTAATTTGTATATATTATCTTTATACTTTTTCCGTTTCATCGATTTATGGTTCCAAATTCATATATACGGATAGAATTTCCTTCAACTCGTGATGTTCCTTCCGATTTTAATGATTCCTTCTCGCACTATGTATGTCATTTTTGTATCTTTCTGATATTGTTTATGGTTCGGAGACGTAAGTTATGTGTTAGTATAACAGTCGCCTTGTATTTGTAGATAGTATATTTATTCTCCCTCAATGAATTTATTAGACCATTCAGTGCTCTTATTATATTTCTGCCTTGGTATACTATATTATGAGTGTTCCAACTACCTCTTCTGATTGAATTGAAGGTGTCCGGTGATATTTAAAGTTAGGGCCGTCATTAAATTGTGTTTTTGTTTTGTTTTATAGTCGCTGGCAACACATATTCAACAAAACAGCAAATTTTCGATATATATGAAATTTAGACCATTTTAAAATGTTTGAAATAATTTTTAGGCTATATAGTCTGTTATTTATATAAATGCTGCAAGTAAGGTTATAATTTACAATCTGTGTATTAGTTACACAAGTAAGTTTTATTTATATCTTTATCTATGATTGTGGATTGAACGTATTGCAGTAGTACAGTACTCGTCACGCAATCCTTTTGTGATTGGGAATTCTTTTACCAAAAGTAACTTTTATTTCTATTTCGGATAGCTTCCAATTGTAAAATGGTTTTACATCTCGAATTAGCTTCATTTGATTTTTCTCTCAAATGCTCTCAATAGTTTGGACTGTATATTAGGTTTTTTCTAAATCCATGAGCTGTTTTCATCCATGAAATGTTTTTCAGGTTTTATAATACGTGCTATAGTATGAAATAAGTGCCAAATGCAAAACATAATGTCTTTGCAACGGTTAGACTACTATTTCTTGTTATCATATAAATCGACAATATATTTTTGTTTTTCTTTGAATTTTATAATAAACTTTGATTACTGGTTGTACAGTGTAGCTAAGTGTGAAATAAATTTATGTGTTTGTAAAAATGTTCTCTTACAAATTGTAAATTGATTGTAAATAACAATAATTGATACTTGCATGTGACGTAATAAATTGGGAACAGAAGTGGCTAATGCTTCCAGTATTCAATAAAAACAATTTAACCTCGAAAGAGCAATGCACTGTTCTCGATTACCTAATTATGTCATGAATCATTTAGTCCCTATTGCTAGCTTATTAGCCATACATGCCATCTCCAATTACTGACGCACACGAAACTTACAACGGAAGTGGAAATCCCTTTTTAATACCCTTTCAACTGACTGTTATTGTGTAAGCTTATATGTAATATTATGGTATTATTTGTTTTTATAAGAAATTCCAATTTGTCTAAATATTTTAAAAATATAATACTTGGTATTTAAGTAATGAATTGAAGATTCTATAAAGTATTTACGTTCTTGCAAAAATATTTAGACACGACATGAACACTAAAAGGAGTTGATGAAACCAATTTCTTTTTCACAAGAAAGATTGATGTTCCATGAAAGCAGAATCGATCTGCTATTGAAAAACTAGAACTGAAACTGGTAAAGCTATTCAAAAGGGATTTTTAAAAGTATTTAGATTACTTCCCCATTTGTAAAGATCAAAAACAAAATTGTCAAACGATTTATATCTTTGACATTTCGAGTCAACAAGAATCATATCGTTCACCAGAGTCTCAAATGTCTGTCACAGTAGCCGAGTAAGATGTGATCGTTTTAGTTTCGCAATATTAGTATCAGTTTTATAAATGCTGTAAGGTATTACATTCTCACTGATTGACGGATGAAACCAATTTCTTTTTTACAAGAAAGATTGTTTGTTTAATCATGAAAGCAAAATCGTTCTGCTAATTCAAAACGAGAAATGAAACAGTTAAAAAAAACTTGATAGGGATTTTTATTTGAATAGGAAGACAAATTTAAATTCCTTTTTTCTCTCCAGAGTTAAAAGAAAGCATTTCAAGGAGTTAATCTTTGACATTTGGAGTCAACGAGAAATCAATCATTTACCAGAGGGGCAGCTGAATAGTGACATATTAAGGTTAGAATGTGTGTTTATTTTATTTTTACCATAACTTTGATCTTCTTCATCACATTATAGTTCACAGCCTTAAGATAGGCATTTGTTCACGAAATAACTAGCTCGATTAGGATATAGTTTGTATAAAATAATAATTAAGTTTATAACTTTTGTGTACAGCGTTGCGCTGTAATAAATTCCTGATATTAAAACATATGAAATAACAGAACGGTATTTATGTGCACTTTATATTGTTCTAACTTTGTAACTTTATAGTTTGTTTTAATGTAATTTCTAAATAATATTTTAGTTCAAACTTTTCCTCCAAATTTCACCTGATATTTCAAGGTAATGAAAAGTTTTTCATGGTTTAGTTTTCATTATTTATATTTTTAGCAAATAACCTTGAAAAATATAGTTTTAAATACAATTTTTATAATGAATAAACACAATGACATCGGAAACGCAGAAAGGATATTGCAGATACTCCTCTTCTGTTGTGAATTATTCACAAGGAACGATTTACTATAATGCTGAATTATTCCCATATAAACAGAATTTATTCCCAGGGACGTAACCCAGCGGTTAAATTGAAATTTATTGCTAAAACTACTACTTTATTAACACCAATGTAAACATTTTAACCTACAAATTTAAAATTAAAACAGTTATAGTAAAGAAATCAACCTGTAAAAATATTGCCACAGGTTATCTCAATGATTAAGTACTATTTAGTTCTGGTGCCTTGAGATATATGAGTTCTGTGCAAACTATGAGATATTATACATTTAATTTAAACAACAAATAATTTAATTTTAAAAAATCATTTCATATGAAATGTATATAGCCTTAATATTTTCAAATAAAACAAAGTATTTCTTAAATAAATTTTTCATTTAA
The DNA here is from genome assembly GCA_036971475.1 of Prosapia bicincta. NCBI lineage: Eukaryota > Metazoa > Arthropoda > Insecta > Hemiptera > Cercopidae > Prosapia > Prosapia bicincta. The sequence goes on along the minus strand of JBAIZL010000001.1, from coordinate 111,584,596 downwards.
CGTATCTAAAGTAAAATAGTCCGTATTTTACACGAAATGTGTTGAAGACACAAAATTACAAATAGATTTTAACCTGCAGAAAACTGTAGGTTTTAACTTAGAAATTTAAAATTAAAATAATTTTACTACATCATAATAATGCAACAGGTTATATTAATGAAAAATTACGTGGGTTTTGTTTTAGTACTCTGTGATATGTGAAATTTGTGAAAATTAGGAGAAACTAAAAATTTATATTGAAGATACACTGATTTAGAATAAATTAAAATAGGATTTCTATGACATTCATAACCCTTAAATTTTTTCAAAACTCACAAATCATTAAAAAAATAAATTTGATTATTTTATCGTAAAGCGAAATACTTACCTTTCTGTATTTTACTTAAGTTTGTTAAGACTCTTAATTACTTATCCGAAGAATATTAATTTAGAATAATATAATTTAGAAAGCTAACAATTGAAGCAACTTGTGAAGTAAGAAGGGCTAATCTAACAAATAAAGTACATGAGTGTTTGAAGTATTCTTGATCAAGTAATTTGTAAAGTCACCACTAGGGGTGAGTAAATTGAATTCGACTAAATACCTATAATTGTACATCAAAGTCAAATTTTTCGCATGCGAACTGTGACAAAAAATAGAAACCGTAAATGTTTAATGTTATATTGAAAATGGTTTACATAAACTCCCTATTCTAGTAATTTGCCATACGTTTTGGTATCTTAGTTTTAAAACAGGTTAATTTTAATAATAATTTAAAAATATAAGTTGTTCTAAGCTATGACACTATTTACATACATTCTACTGTACACTATTTTTAATGTACAGTTACACAAAAGTTTTAATATATATTTTTATTAGGAAATGCTAATTTAATTAGTTCAAACATGTTTTATTCAGGTTTTTATTATTTTTAAAGTTGTAATGTAATTTTAACTACAAACATGATATATATATGCTCATGTGTGTGTGTGTGTGTGTGTGTGTGTGTGTTTGTGTTTTCTGTGGTTGCTAATAAGGTTGGAATAGTTGTATTTATATGAACGGAATGTGTTCCATTACAATTATTTAGGTATGATTGAATGTGGAATGTTACCAATAGACTTACTGCAGTCGTTGTGTTGTAGCTCTTCACAACAAACATCTCCTCTATGACCTTCTGTATCTGAGGAATTAAGTGGATTCCAACGTATTACAATGTATAACATACACCAAACAGCTTCCAATATATGTAAATTAATAACAATATGTATATATATATATATAAAATCTGTTGATATGTTTTCTTGTATTATAGTTTGTAAATTAAGAATATTTCAAAAACAAGAATAATATATGCATTAAAAGTATTTTTGTTTTTGAAATATGTTTAATTTGTTATATATAAATATATATATATATATATATATATATATATATATATATATATATATATATATATATTTATATTTATATATATATATATATATATATATATATATATATATATATACACATACACACACAGACACATAAATAAATATTAAGATGAATTAGGTTATTTATCAAAAAACAAAGTAACTTAGTTTCCTATTGTAATTAGTTCACCTTAATCTCTGTATACGAAATGTCACAAGGCGTCCAAATAATAAAAACATTTTCCGTTATCACGACTAAAATTCTTGTCTCACGTCTGCGTGAAAAGTTATACTACCGCCTCGAATATTGATTGAAACAAATGCTACGCGAAAACACTTACAGTACTTGAAACGTTATTGTTGATTACAAAATAATTAGTGTTCGTAGTGAGTACACTAGTAGATAAATCTCTTCACGTTACGTAACGAAACAATCTTTTCATTAGGTACATAAATTATTGATTTCATAAATTTATTTTTTATAATAATAGGCCTAATAAATACTTCAGTTACTGCTATGGAAAAGGTATAATCTTAAAAAGGCGTTTATTACGAAACCTAGTTTTGATAATACGGTTTCTAATGAAAATTAAACGGCCACGCATTTGTTTTGGTAGATATGTTTAAATCTATTTTGAGAAAATCTGTTTGAGTTTTTCACGTAGAAACTAAATAAAACAATTATTGAAAAATAGTTTTACCTGTTCAACGCTCTCTGATATTTTGGAATTGGTTGAAAAATATGTTGTCAATTTTGATTTTTACTCCCAACAAATGACGTTATTAAGTTTTCTGAGCTAAGAATGTCTAAAACAAACTGTCTATATATATTTTTCTGTAACTTATTAATTATAGTTCTCATTATTTTAATGCAGTAACTAATATTTAAACTCGAATTTTTAATTTTGAACATTTTATTAAAACTAAAATATATTTAGATCTGTATACAAACAATAATTTAACCGAAGTAAAATTTTAATGTACGAAGGCCATTTGTAGACTACGACAATGTAATGATTAAGGTCCATCTGTAATTATGGCACGTCTACTGGTTGTAGGATAAAATTTACGTTTCAAATATATCATTTTCATAATTTTAAAACTTGTGCAGGTTTTAAAATAATTATAACATATATTTACAATTGATACTGTAAATTACAGTGTTTTACTCACGACACTTTGCTGCCCAGGCTCTGATTCTTTGAGGAAATATTCTAAAGATGCTAACTGTAGTAGTTTCATTAAGAATCTATATATTAGAAATATTTACATTTTGTTGTTACATTAAAACATATTTTCTGAATGGAGATTACTAGGAAATATTTTTCACATTTAATCTTCAGTAAAACTAACTATGTTAAATTTCTTTTTGACTTAAATTTAATTTTCTATTTACGACTACCTTTAATACAATTTTTACTTTTTGGCATACGTGTAAGTCATTGTAACTTACATAGACGAGAGGCAAAATAATACAGACTACAAAGTAAAACATTTAAAGTTTAAAGAGAATGTACTTTAGAGATAAAAGGGTTTCACAAAAATGTGTATTGAATTTCATTACTAAGAGTACTACACTTTGATAATCTTTTAACGAGCACTTGGCAATTTTTTTATTTTTATTACATTTTCCAAAGATACATTAAACCCAGTTATATACAATACATGCATTACACTCATATACTCTGTGATGAAACCGGGTAAGGAGAAGGTTTGTAATAGTTATAAACAGTTTTAGATTTGAGAGAAGTTTTTTTTTTTAAAATGTGATATAAATAAATGAGAACATTAGAGAGACATATAACAGTATCCTACATCTCTCCTCATAGTATTATTATATTATTTTCATATGGTATACTCTAAGGTTCCACTAATATATTCAAGCGGAGGTTATGTGAACGGGCGATATTATGTCATTATGTTCCTGACCGTCTCTATTATTCAGAGATATATAAAGGTGAGTCTCGTGCAGAGACGAACAACACATACAACCCTTACAGACAGTTTTTTAAGATGAATAAAAGGTTGTACAGATTTTCAAAGTTATCTCATTAAAGCAATGTACCTTTAGCGATAAGTACTGTATAAGTAAGAGCATATAATAATAAACTCAAAACAGGTTAAAAGATATAAAATAGCTTTACCAACGTCTGACCTAGACTTTATGTACATAAAATTCAGTTTATGCAAATATGTACAATGTACTTGAAAATAAACATTTGAAATAAAACTGCAAATGAAAAAAATAATAAAAATAAAAAACGAGAGGTTCTTTTACAGGCTTTAAAAACTGATATAAGAAGTCATACACGATTTATTTCATAAATATTGTTACTACTTGAATAAAGTAATGTATTGTAAAAGGAATATAATTGTAAAAATACTTCTGGCAATATTGCTTTTATTGTTGCAATAAGAGATATTACATTTATTTATGGTTCAGCATGAAAGGCAAAGTACAATGCATCATGCGCGATCTCACGTGAAAGTAATGCGGTTATAACTATAAAAATACACTGCATATAAAGGTAAATATTGCGAGAGGTCATACTTTTATTACAACCAAGGGACTGACGTTGTTTCTGGAATTGTTTCAGCCACTTGACTTTCTAGAGCGTCATTTATTGGGCCATCAACTGCAACCCAAATAGTTTTATAAAACTACGAGTTTAAATTCGAGTTTTGAAAGGTTTTATAAAACATAAAAACCATGAAAATTAATTGTGATTTTTTAATTCATTTGAATTTATGGATATAAGACTTAAATGTTAGTAGTAACATCAGAATATTATTGATAAAAACATGGATAATTTTATGCAGAAACCTCTTGACATTAGTATTTCATGACTCAGAGTTGGCATTCGTGGCTACTATCGGTTTGGGTTTTTTATGTATTCTTGTAGAGAGTCAAGGTATATCAAGTATCCAGTATTGGTTTCAGTTCAATGGGCGTCGTAAAGGAAAACGTAAAAAACACAAAACATAAAAATCACAACTAGGAAACCTGATGCATACGCAGCATCTGGAGCTCCGTCCGTAAACGTTTACGGCCCCTCGGGGAAGGAACCCTCCCTGCTGAGTTGTCGCTGGCCTGTTTTCGATATTGAGTCTCTGTAATTTTATCAAAGGTCACGTGTTAGCTATGAAATGTATCTTTCAATGCTAATTTCTTATTTTTGCTTGCTATACATTGAAAACTTCCATCATGTCCAACCTCGATAGTATTTTATACTTAATCGAGTTGATTAGGTCACTATGGACGTTAACTTTGTAAAGCCAATATTGTGGGCAAATGTTTGGGCTAAGACATGCATATTTTGTTTCACTTCATTTCGTAATGTTAATTAAATAAATAGTGTTAAAAAAATATTGCACCTGTAAGTTATGCATGAACACTTTTTAGAAATTCTACGAATAAAAACAATGGCTAGATTTGTATTTTCTAATCACAATTGTGATGTTACTAGCATTTCTCTAAGGATATATCCATTCCCTCCCTCTCTCTCTCTCCCCTCTCTCCCCCCCCCCCCCAGTTTAACAATACTCATTCTAATTATATAGACCTGGAACGAATAAACCAATTTGTTTAATTTTTATTTTTACAACCTGTAAAAAATAGTTGTGGGGGAAAGAATTGCTGTAATAGATAAACCACATAATATTGTTAAATTATAAATGATTAGTCTATACCTTACTCTTTCTGAAAATAATAGCTTGTTAGGTTCCATTTAGAAAAGTTTAAAGACAGCATGCTAAATGTCATCATATTACTTTCGTACTAAATAATTAGCAAATAAAGTTAAGAATACTTCTGGCAAATGATCTAATAGGTTATTTTATTTTCCAGGGAATTTAAGTTAAAATGGTTTACAAAACAATCATGATAAGGAAATCTTGAATCAATAATATTACAACACGCAAAATATACAAATAAGCTATCTAACTGCATTTCTAAAATACATTCAAAAATACTTATTCGATGTGGATTCAGGCCCTTTTACAGATAAATGTCTATTTGTACAGCTCATATTGTACCAGAAATAACTATGTCAACATTGAACTCTATACATTTCTGGATTCAATATATCATATAATTGTCCCTTTACCACAATACTGCTTTAAACACGAGTAAAGTTATCAGAACAGATTAAATCGGGCATGTATCACATATAAAGAATACCTACATTAATAATTATATTTATATGGGAATCTTCTACATTACCATCGACTCATTTTTAACATAACATAGAAGAAGCAATCATTGGGTCTCAAAATTATAGACAATTATTATTATTATTAATTATATGTCAAACATGCACAGTTAAACCAAATGTAGCTCTCTTTCACCCAAAACGTTACTTCATAAATCTGCTGCGTAGCTCGTAATGTGGTAACATAAGTTGCTATTGTGGAACAAGATTCAGCTAACATACAACAGTTTATATTTCAATAAAGCTAAAGAATATTTAATCAGATCTGCTTATAAATATTCGGTTTATAAATCAAATGAAAACGTACTAGTTTTCTTCTAGTTACAAATATGTTATTTTTAAAATTATAAGGGGAGTTTTATCTACTAAATCCACTGTATTCCACATTTCACCCACAAATTAAATAGGTTATACGTTTACTGGAAACAATTGGTTTTAAAGGTGGATTCCGTTACATTATTTTTATGATATTTTCTTGATAATATACAAATAGGCTGTATTATCTTACTATTTGGTTATTTCATATCGGTATTTAGTGTATGCTTCAATATAATACTTTTTATCAGTTGTGGTACTAATGTGTTAGGTGCAAATTATAACTATTTGACGAAACTTGTGCAAGTATTACATGTTATAAACAAGTAACTTACATGTTGCGCGATGTCAGCCTTCACTATCGTATCGCACCCCTTCCAGGTGGGAATGTTAAACGACGCTCTCTTCTCCCTTTCGTTACAAAACCACTGCACATAATGAAATTTCTAACGTTACCACACTCATCATTCTCGTGTTTCATATCAAGTCCAATACTTGTATTTCTGGTTAGCGTTTGTTTAGGTATTTACGTCATACACGCCTGGATTTAACAGGAAGCCAAATATTCATACATGCATACATTCATTAATACTTAAGCTACATAGGCACATAACTAAATTATTTTTCAAATCCAAAATATTTCATATTATTTGATTTTATTCTTACGTGTTCTAGTGGTTTTTAACTAAAATTATTATCTATCGTATACATGTCGTAAATATGATTTTACATATTTGTTTTTTAAAAACCAATTTACAACTGGTTTATCTAAAATACTTAGATAAAGTACAATTATTACTTAAAAGCAATGCTTACAATATAATGCGCCTTTTGACAATTGACAAAGCGTAAAACCATAACAAAACTGCTACATTTCTTTTATTCAATAACTTTTTTCTAAGTGACTGCTTTTATTTTAGTGACTGGTGAAGAATATCGTATAGAAAAAATATTGAAATAATTTCTATCAGTTTTACAGTATATGCAATTTATAGCGAAAAAACCTGTGATATCAATATCTTGGAAACCCAGCACAATAAACGCCAGTGACTGAGGACTTGTGGTACAGCAGAGATAATGCTTTTCCCCAGGTAATATCTTAATACATAGCACAAAAATACCTTACTTGCCAATGTTTTGCAAGGGAGGTGGAATCTATTACTTTTATCGTATTGGCGAAAGAAAAAATGATCCTTCCAAAATAAAGAAAATCATATATATACTTTCTTCCAGTCCTATAAATGTTACAATAACTTTTTCTAAAACTTCGACCTGGTCGAGGTAAATGTTTTAAGAAAAGGACCTTGCATGTTAATTATTTTTAAAATTGACTTATTAAGTATGACGGCTTTCAACCTTTCATTTAAATCTCAGAAGTTCAATTCATGAAACTCAGAATCTCACTTGCAAGAAAGAAAGTTCATAATGTTTATTGATGTAACAGTACTTATAGTCTTCGTGTAATCCAGTTTTATCAAACTAAAGACATCAGATTTCTTGGAAGAAAGAATTATTTGTACTTTATATAAATAGTGTGTATTTTTATAAATTCCATAGTTTTTTTATGATGAAAATAGTTACAAAGTCTATATATTTATACAAACTTTAATTCTTGTGCAGCATAAATCAATATCTAGGTTAAATATTTTACTATCGTAAGATTCTTACGAAAATGTGGTAAGAGGTGGGCCATTGAATTCTTTGGGAGATATAAATATACAACTTTTATTTCCGTTCTATTCAAGATTACTTGTAGAAATACTATTTATTGAGTGTTTTCTCTTTCTGTCCGAGCACCAGTTTTGAGACATATGTTAAACGCTTATAACAATGTTATACCCAATGATGAATACCAACCTATGTACTCAAATACACCAGTACCGAATATTGATTTTATTACAGAGCATAAATACACACAATTACAAAAATTATAATATAGGTAAGGAACATTTTTTTCACAAATTCAATACTAATCAAATAATAAAAATATATACAAAAGGAAAAATTCTTTGTGGTAAACTAAAATGGTCGATCTACATAATTATCGTTAAGTGTACATTATTATTATTAGATGAAATGTAGAAAGAATTGAATTGCAATGCAGTTATATACTTATTAAAAAAAATCATCTTTGATTGGCAATGAGACAAGTAAACATTATAGGTTTAAAATTTCGGAAAAAATTGGATTCTTATAATAGCTTATTGTTTTATCATTCCGTTTTCCCAAAATTGAACGACACAAGCAAACTACTTTTGCCTTACAGACAACAAACAATTATTTAATCCATGGTTAGGCCTAATTTATATTAACTGCAGTTTCATCTAAACACCGACTCTTGGAAATCTGAAGTCCACTCCGATGAATGGACTACTTCACTTGATGAGTTTCATCTCTCTCTAAGCTACACATAAACAAACTGTTAAAATTTATTAAACTACTTTCTTAAAAACCTCTAATAATTAGCCTTGGTTTAACAATATTTTGCTCCAAATAATAATTGTTAAATTTAACCTGATATTACTAATATGATTACTTAATACCCTACTTGAATTATATCTTTTTAATAAATATTCTAATTAAACTTTAAAATAAAATAACTAAATAAATATATTTAATTCCATCAAAGAATATAGAATTAAATATCAGAACAGTGGCTTTAAAAATAAATTAAATTAAATAACTAAAATAAAAAACCTATATTATAAATAAATAAATAAATAAATATATATATATATATTTATATAATAAATATAAATTTATATATATATATATATATATATATATATATATAGTCACTAGTTTAAAAAAATTGTAATTCCATCTTTCTGTGAAAAAGTATTTATTATAAAATAAGGTTTTTACAAGACCCAGTGTAAGTAGGAAAGACTATTTAGTAATTTTAAAAACATTTTAACGCTTTGAATTGTATAGAAGTTCATTCTCACTTGATACCATCAATATACAAACATATTTCAAAGTAAATACAATAGGCTAGATAGGAAATAAAATAACTAATTAAATATATATAAAAATATATCGAATATTGTCATAATAATACAATAAATATAATTCAATAAAAATCTCTACTACTTAAAAGTACAATTTTATAAATAAGACTAGTCCAAGAAAATTTCCATTTTTAACAGTATTATTAATAAGTTATTAATATATTACCTTCGTAAACATACATATATTTTATATGACTACATTATAGACCCAATAGTTCAGTTTAGAAAGCTGTGTCTTCTTCTTTTCCGTACAGTTTAAATAATTACACTTTTCCTTTTTATACAATAATTTAATAAATCATATGAATAGAAAACACAACAATATGTATATTTATACTTAAAGTAAATGCTTTAGAAACTCAGGAATATTCCTTTACGTAGTTGGTTTCAGAAATATTATTTGCCCCCGCAGAACGTATGATATTAGATATATTGTGAGCACTTTAAAGTACTTCAATAAATGACTACAATACATCTTTAGTTAGTCCAATAATGTTACCCTCGCTTTCGTTCAGCCGTTGTACAAATTGCTAATTCGTAATAATTCACAGAGACAAATGTCTGCTGTAGAGTTAACGTAACTTGTCTTGTACCTTTCGTGACTCACCTGGCTCTTCCAAATAGTTAATAATATTAATAATAAAAGAGATTTATAAATTCCCACTTATATACCTTCCTCATTTTATAAATATAAAATTAGGGTGTTTACGTATTTAAAGTATTAACTGACAATAATATAAACTTTTATTACTACATACTTCATACGAATTACACTCCTAAAAACAGTGACGTTTTTTAAAACAATATACTTCTTTGAAAGTATAATATTAGAACTTTAAACGTTTTATTCCTAACACTTGCTAAATAAATTATCACCTCAAAAGGAGGTTCTCTAGTGTAATGATGCAAGCATGGTATTGCTAATAAATCGATCGTCCTATTGTGCATACTTGACTAAAGTTTTAGAGGAATGTCAAAAAATAGATTTATGCTTAAACTTAGTAAAATTGGTAAATAAGTGGACCGAAGTATGTGACAGAAAACAAATTGTACACTTGTTTAAAATGTTAAAAAAAAACAAATTCAAAATTACAATGCAAAATAACACGAAACAGAAAAATCATTTGAAACAGTAAGATTAAAATGTAATATCGCGTGTTGAAAAAACAACAGAAATATGAACCCCATGAAATGTAAAGCACCATAAAACTATTTATATATATGATTTATTCTTTATTTACTGTGAAAAGGGTAAAGTTATTTATATACTAGCGTTACCCAAAATCATAAGTTATGCAATAGGAAAAGTAAATAAAACATCTAAATAATTATATTTCATTTATTCCAATGCTATAGGTTAGGCAATGATTTTCGTAACTTCATTAGGCGTATAAACATATAAATATTAGGTGTCCCAACACGTGAGAATACAACATAAAAACATGCGTGATGAAAGCTGGAATATTCCAAATTTAACCCAGCAATGATTGTCCTTGTACCATGTTTATGGTTATTGCGAATGCAAGTGGCAAAGGAAGTTGTAGTAGTTTGATATCAATAGGTAAATCTGATAAAATTATCGGTATTCATGGAATTAAGACCATCTCTCCTTTGAATTTGCCACCTCTGACATCTGCCCAGATCAAGTTGTGTGTCAGTTTTTTGTGATTATTATGGTACAGTTGTAACTGTTTTTTATTTATAGTAGCTCTAATTCTTGTGAGTTAAAGCTGATTTTAAATATTGCAGTTTATAGTTAGATATTTAGAAAATGACCTGCAAAGTCTTATTAAATTATTATCTAAAGGCTTATTAAATTGAGATATATGGGATTCGTGTGCTCGTTAAATAATTGCTCTTAAACTTCAATTAAAGCAAATTACACATATTTTATTTAACCAAAAAAAATATTATATATTACAATCAATTACATATTTGTTATTGCTCTAGTTACTGATTAGTGAACATTTAAGATTTGGCTTATGAGGCATTTTTACGTATTGACAATCAATGGCAGAAATGGCCTGTATTCGAGTTTGCTTGCTTCCTCTTTTGATAATTAAATCTTACAATTTAAACTGAAAACAAATGCACCAAATGATGCAAAAATTGCATTTATATACGTGTTGAAAAGTTTAAAGTTTATTAATTTTGTGTTAAACTGTTTAAACATTTAAATTTTGTAATAATTCACTAAAGTTTGAATTCTTTCACTTAGCAGTTTTAACAAGTTGTAGCCTCGCATCCTTCTTTTGGAAAAACCTTACAAGATTCCTTTCAGTAACTCAGCGTTCCATCTTCGTACTTGGCTACGTACGCTGTCTTTTACATTATGATTATAACAAATTAAAGAAATTACTGATACATTAAAATTTGAAAACTAAACATTTCCTCGCTCTTGGAGACGTCCGTTGCTTTCTACATTTTGGCTATAACAGGATTAAATTATCGTTGCCAGCAGGCCTCCTAGCTACCGCGCATCGGGTGTGCGCACACATACTTTAATTTACTCTGTTTTTAAAGTCTTCCTACAGATGCCACTACCAACCAGAGATTTCATTTAAAATATTTCTAATAAATCACAATTTTTTGATATAGTTGTATCTTGTTACAATTTTTTTTTAATACATTCTCGTTCGTTTTCTGAAATTTCCATTTTAATATGTAACACCATCTAAAGTGTGTTACACAGTTGCAAAGCTTTGGCTGATTCAAATTTCGCAGGAATATTAACGGCAATCCTACTTATAATTAGAAAAATTGAGACAGCAATAATTGTACATAGAATTTAGCAATTATATTCAGTTTAAAATAGTTAATAACGTATTTTTATTTTAAAAGATGTTTCTAACTTTTTTAAAATTAATTTTAGTAACGCAAGTATAGATATACATTTTAACATTAGACTTATGGAAGGCCGTACTATGAACCATCCTAAGCCACTGAGACTTAAGCCCTGTGGATGGATTTACACTAACCTCACACGAACCATCCTGGGAGTATGTTGAATAATCCTTCTGTTCAGCGGTATAAGCGTCCATAAAACATTACATACATACATTGACTTTTAAACCACCCTGAGCCTCTGAAGGCTGAGCCCTTTGGTTGGATGAACACCAAACCTAATACGAAGTTACACTTTATCGGCACTCGAAACTGTTTTATCACGCACTTGATTCTATTATAATTTTTAGGTTCACCTGGTCAATGCTAGATGAGATTCTAGCGAAACGTCGGAACTCCGATTCTATGCACTACATAATGAACGGATGTACTCCAGATAATTACTATTCATCTTATTTTTCTATCCGTGAAGGAATACGTATCAGCATTTGTGTATATATATATATATATATATATATATATATATATATATATAGATGATTCTATTTGGGTTGCAGAAGCTAGATGAAAGTGTTTCATTAGAAATGTAAAATCGTGTTTGATACTAGTGATGGATAACTAAATTTACAAACTTGGTTTGGAAGTTAACCCCAAGCACTCCCAAGCAACTCATTAATATACCGAAACTGTCAACAGACTTTAAAGGTAATAAACCTTACGAGTGAAATGAACAGGTACTTCCTCTGATACAGATTTTGAAATTAATATTAACAGTGGTTTCAAAAACTAGAAGTTCAATATTTTTTTTTACTCTTCGGTCTTTCACAACATTAAAATTTATAATAACAATTGATGATTTATAATATTTATAAGCCTACATATATAGATAAGTAGGAATGTTTTAAATAGATAATTATATATATATATATATATATATATATATATATATATATATATATATAATATATAATATATATTATATATATTATATATATATATTTATATTTAAATGTATATATATATATAAATATATATATATATATATATATATATATATATATATATATATCAAAAACAACTGACGTATTCAAAAAAGCATTATTTTGTAATTTCTTTTCAGATTGATTAATAAATCATGATATGGTAACCCAACGCAAACCAGGAGCAAGATATTTATGTATTCCTTGCTAGATACCTTTTTATAAAAACTTACTATAAAGACGAGAGACTTTATTGTAAGAACCCTATGGAAGTCTCTAGGTTTTTAAAATAACGTATTTTCAGTCACTTTAGCGACAACGTTCACATTATTTATGATGTTCCGAGACTGTTATTCATTAGTGAAGGCCAATGAATCATCTTGGAAAAGAAATAAATATTATTAGGTTTTTTGATAATAAAAGTTATTTTAGAGACAATAGGTTTTCAGTTATTGTTATAATACGTTAAATTCGTCCCTTTTTAATTAATTTTACTCTCTTCAAGAAATTCTTGAAATGAAAATCATTTTATAACTACTTATTTTAAACCTTTATAAATAATAAATTACATAAGATACCCATTACATGAAGACATATACATGACTAAATATTACATAAAATTACATGAAAGCAGTTGCAATATTTTTAATACACTTTTAATTTTACTGCTTTTGGTAATCTGTGTTTAATTTTGATTAATTACATTTATACAATCTCTATCACTGCGTCTGTACATAATAACTAAGGCGTTTTAAAAGTTTCTATGACTGAAGTAGATTTTTTAACATAAAATCATAACAAAAAAATAACATTTCAGTAATCTTTAAATTATAAGTATTTATTTATAGACTTAAGTGAAAACTGTTAACCTTCAATGAATCAACTGTTTCGAAACGCGTCAGCATAGAATGCTAATAATTTACACTCAGTCTTTATAGATATGAAATTTATATCTAGATACATTATTATTGAGTTTTGTTTCAATAAAATCTGACTGGTTATATACCCAGCACCAAAACTAGGTGTCGAAGTCTTTTAAAATACACGGATTTATCAAATAATTTTCTCGATCTAAGCGAATAACTGTATTACGTCTTCCTAATGATTTCAATGTATGTGTGAAATTTTGTCGGTAACAATCCACAAAGCAACACAAAATGTACACACCAGAGTTGGAACATTTAGAATCAATGTAATAAGAACGAAGCACTAATAATTTTCCTTATTTATTTAAAAATAATCCAGCAATAATGTGAAAAACCAAAATATTTATGCTTTTCAACTATTTGATGTTTTACAAATATTTGACGTTATTAGCTATTTTCACAGGAATTTTCTATTTTGAAACACTTATGTTTATAATTATGTTTCGTATGATAGAAATGACATTTAATTTACATTTTTATGAAGACAATACTAGCCAATTGTTGTCTTGTTTCCCTCAAAAGGTTTTAACTTTTGTCTCTAAAAATGATTTTAAAACATGTAATCTAATTTCTAACAACTGATAAAAAATGAGTGATATTTCTGTTTATACGTACACACATTAAATTCTTCATTGATTATGTTATGAATAAATAATAATACAAATTATCATAATACAGAACTAATAGAATGTTTTATTGACATTGGTAAAAAAACGCAATCCTTCAGTCAGGCTTAAAGCTTATGAAAGGTTAAGTCTATTGAAGCTTCAAGAATAATGTGAATAAAATTCTCTTATGTTCCACAGATACATATTACTGAAACAAATTTAGTAAGACTAAAATGTAATATTGTGTGTTAAAAAAAACAACAACAACAGAAATATGAGCCCCATGAATTGTAAAGCACCATAAAACTATTTGTATATATGATTTATTCTTTATTTACTGTGAAAAGGGTAAAGTTATTTATATACAACGTTACCCAAAATCATAAGTTATGCAATAGGAAAAGTAAATAAAACATCTAAATAATTATATTTCATTTATTCCAATGCTATAGGTTAGGCAATGATTTTTGTAACTTCATCAGGCGTATAAACATATAAATATTAGGTGTCCCAACACGTGAGAATACAACATATAAACATGTGTGATGAAAGCTCGAATATTCCAAAATTAACCCAGCAATGATTGTCCTTGTGCCTTGTTTATGGTTATTGCGAATGCAAGTGGTAAAGGAAGTTGTAGTAGTTTTAAATCAGTAGGTAAATCTGATATAATTATCTGTATTCATAGAATTGAGACCATCTCTCCTTTGAATTTGCCACCTCTGATATCTGCTCAGATCAAGTTGTGTGTCAGTTTTTTGTGGTTAGCCTGTTTCCGTTGCACGGTTTTGGTTGATTAAACTTTCGCAAGATTATTATCGGTGATCCTACTTTTATTATCAATAAGTGTGATAGCAATAATTATACATAGAATTTAGCAATTATATACAGTTTCGGATAGTTAATAACGTATTTTATTTTAAAACATGTTTCTAATATTTTTAAATGAACTTTAGTAACGCAAGTATAGATATACATTTTAACATTACACTTATGGAAGCATGTACTGTGAACCATCCTAAGCCTCTGAGTCGTCAGACCTGTGGATGGATTTACACCAAACCTCACACGAACCATCCTGGGAATATGTTGAACAATCCTTCCAAATTTCATTATCTTCTGTTCAGCGGTATGAGCGTCCACAAGACATTACATACACACATATATACATACATTGACTTTTAAACCACCCTGAGCCTCTGAAGGCGGAGCCCTTTGGTTGGATAAACACCAAACTTAACATTAAGTTACACTTTATCGGCATCGAAAATATTCTGTCACGCACTTGACTCTATTATAACTTTTGGGTTCACCTGGTCAATGCTACATGAGATTCTAGCGAAACTTCGGAACTCCGATTCTATGCACTACAGAATGAACGGACGTACTCCAGATAATTACTATTCATCTTATTTTTCTATCCGTGAAGGAATACGTATCAGCATTTATGTATATATATATATATATAAATATATATATATATATATATAAATAAATAAATAAATATATATATATATATATATATATATATATATATATATATATATATATATATATATATATGTATGTAGATGATTCTATTTGGATTGCAGAAGCTAGTTGAAAGTGTTTCATTAGAAATGTTACATCGTGTTAGATACTAGTGATGGATAAATAAATTTACAAACTTGGTTTGGAAGTTTACCCCAAGCACTCCCAGTGGTCCTATTACAGCAAGTGGATAACATTGTTGTATACATTATTCAGCAACTAATTAATATACCGATACTGTCAACAGACTCGAAAGGTAATAACCCTTACGAGTGAAATGAACAGGTGCTTCCTCTGATACAGAATTTGAATTTAATATTAAGAGTGGTTTCAAAAAATAGAAGTAAATTTTTTTTTATTCTTCAGTCTTTCACAACATTAAAATTTATAATCGCAATTGATGATTTATAATATCTATAAATCTACATATATAAATAATTAGGAATGTTTTAAATATCTATCTATCTATATATATATATATATATATATATATATATATATATATATATATATATATATTCATATATAGGCCTATATATATATATATATAGGTCTATATATATATATATATATATCTATATATATATATATATATATATATATATATATAAAACTGACGTATTCTCAATAAAAGCATTATTTTGTAATTTTTTCAGATTGATTAATAAATCATGATATGGTAACCCAACGCAAACCAGGAGCAAGATATTTATGTATTCCTTGCTGGATTACTTTTTATAAAAACTTACTATAAACAAGAGAGAATTTGTTGCAAGAACCATATGGAAGTCTCTAGGTTTTTAAAAAACGTATATCAGTCACTTTAGCGACAACATTCACATTATTTATGATGTTCCGAGACTGTTATTCATTTTCGAAGGCCTAATGAATCATCTTGGAAAAGAAATAAATATTGGTAGGTTTTTTGATAATAAAAGTTATTTTAGAGACGATAGGTTTTCAGTTATTGTTATAATACGTTAAATTCATCCCTTTTTAATTAATTTTACTCTCTTCAAGAAATTCTTGAAATGAATATCATTTTATAACTACTTATTTTAAACCTTTATAAATAATAAATTACGTAAGAGACCCATTACATGAAGACATATACATTTATAAAAAAAAAAAACATAAAATTACATGAAAGCAGTTGCAATATTTTTAATACATTGAGCCTCTTAACGCTCGCAGGGCCAAGGCTGCTATCAAATTCTTCGAAAGAGCCTTAAGAACCAACGAAGACTTCTGGAAGAAATACAGATGCGCAAACCAAAGGCTTAAAACCCAAGTCACACCACTGGCAAAAGCCGCAAAATAAGAAGAAGACATGGATTGGGAGAATCAGAACGTCAACCTTACAAGAAAACGAAATATATAAAGGAAAGGACCGAAATATCATCGTGCACATCAATACCTGGTGTAAACCTGAGAAAAGCCGACATCCAAATCTGCGAACTCAAAATACTAACAGAAGCTATGATCAACGAGAAGTATTCGGCCGACGAATGGCTGCGTGTGTACACAGATGGATCGGCAACGCATGACGCATGTGGAGCCGGATATTTCTCCTCAATTGGGCAAAAATCAATAGCAGTGGGGAAAAACGGAACCAACTTCGAAGGAAAAGTGACCGCCATCGGCGAAGAGGCCAGAGAGATTCTTCTGTCGGCCAACACCAAGAAGGTAGTTTTCCTCTCAGACTCAACATCCGCGATTCAGGCGATCGCCTCCCCAAAGCCACAAGAAGTGAAGGAAATAAACAACTGCCAGAAAACACTCCGCATGTTGCAGAAAACAACACGGATCGCAATACAATGGGTGCCGGGGCACTGTGACATCAGAGGAAACGAAAAAACAGATAGTTTGGCCAAGCATGGCTGCTCCATGGCGCAGCCGATCCTCCCCCTCTCATACCGCAGTGTCTGTCGGAGTATAAACAGCACTATCAGCAACTCCGTGAAACGGGACAGGAAACAAGCTGCTACAGGAAAACAATGGGAAAAGATCATCCAATCAAGCATACCACTGGATCTTCCGAGTGGCGTAGCCGTGGCTTTGTTTAGGATGATCACTGGACATGACTACCTACAGAGACACCTGCATCGCATGAAATTGGTAGACACACCAATTCTGCCCACTCTGCTTCGACAACGAAGGGACGGCAGAGCATCTTACCACTTGTGACGGCCTGAAGGATATCTTTCAGGAGGAGTCCAGGGAATGACTCACTACGTTATACTGGGAGGCACGGCGTTGGATGGCTGAGAGGCCAAGGACGGGCGTTGGCTGAAGTAAGAAGTAAGTATATTTTTAATACACTTTTAATTTTATTGCTTTTGGTAGTCTGTGTTTAATTTTGATTAATTACATTTATACAATCTCTGTCACTACGTTTGTACATAATAACTAAGGCGTTTTAAAAGTTTCTATGACTGAAGTAGATTTTTTAACATAAAATCAAAACAAAAAAATAACATTTCAGTAATCTTTAAATTATAAGTATTTATTTATAGACTTAAGTGAAAACTGTTAACCTTCAATGAATCAACTGTTTCGAAACGCGTCAGCATAGAATGCTAATAATTTACACTCAGTCTTTATAGATATGAAATTTATATCTAGATACATTATTATTGAGTTTTGTTTCAATAAAATCTGACTGGTTATATACCCAGCACCAAAAGCAGGTGTCGAAGTAGTTGGAAAATCTTTTAAAATAAACGGATTTATCAAATAATTTTCTCGATCTAAGCGAATAACTGTATTACGTCTTCCTAATGATTTCAATGTATGTGTGAAATGTTGTCGGTAACAATCCACAAAGCAACACAAAATGTACACACCAGAGTTGGAATACCTAGAATTAACACGTAGAATCAATGTAATAAGAACGAAGCACTAATTATTTTCCTTATTTATTTAAAAATAATCCAGCAATAATGTGAAAACCCCAAAATATTTATGCTTTTCAACTATTTGATGTTTTACAAATATTTGACGTTATTAGCTATTTTCACAGGAATTTTCTATTTTGAAACACTTATGTTTATAATAATTATGTTGCGTATGATCGAAACGGCATTTAGTTAAAATTTTATAAAGACAATA
The DNA here is from genome assembly GCA_036971475.1 of Prosapia bicincta. Lineage (NCBI taxonomy): Eukaryota > Metazoa > Arthropoda > Insecta > Hemiptera > Cercopidae > Prosapia > Prosapia bicincta. Next base: position 111,565,665 of record JBAIZL010000001.1, on the reverse strand, counting down.
CTAGCCAATTGTTGTCTTGTTTCCCTCAAAAGATTTTAACTTTTGTCTGTCAAAAGAATTTTAAAATATGTAATCTAATTTCCAACAACTGATAAAAAATACGTGATATTTCTGTTTATAAGTACACATAATAAATTCTTCATTGATTATGTTATGAATAAATAATAAAACAAATTATCATAATACAGAACTAATAGAACGCTTTGTTGAAATTGGTAAAAAAACGCAATCCTTCAGTCAGGCTTAAAGCTTATGAAAGGTTAAGTCTATTGAAGCTTGAAGAATAATGTGAAAAAGATTCTCTTATGTTCCACAGATACACATTACTGGAATAAATTTAGTATAAGCGTTAAGCATAGGATTATATTACGAAATTATAGAGGGCCTAATCTAATTAGTTACGCATGCTCGTCATGGTCGATACGGGGAGCCTAAAATAACATAATTACGTTTCCCGCACTTTTCTTAATTTGGCGATCTGTTTATTTTCGAAACAAAATTACTTGATTGTAAAACTAATTTATTTATGTAGTCATATTGAATTCGAATTACTTTTTATTTTCATTCGGAAAACGTTTGTATTCAAATTTGTTTGTTGCATTTAAAACTTGTAAGGGCATGATTATAAAAAATCTTCGATTTTACCGTCAATGGTGACAGCAAATGTTTATCGTCCATAAATATGAACGGCGAAAAATTAATGTTACTTTTAGACTAATGAATCGATTATAAAACTTATAATCTAGACAACGATTATTACCTGTTACATATAATACGTTTTGTCTTTTTAGGTAGTATATATTTTATTTATTTAAAAAATAAGCACAAAAGATGAAAATATAAAATGGTATTAAAATACAAGGAAAAATAAAACTAAACAAATTATACTTCTAGAATAAGGAAATACAAAATTGTGAGTAAATTACAATAATAAATATTATGTCCTCTTTCTTTACTTATACGTTGCGTCCAGCTAACTGTGCACTTGCTCACTCCCACTTTCTTGTGTACTAACATTTCTGAAAACATGTTACAGTTTCAGAACGCTGTATACATCAATAGCTTCTGGATCCGATATTTAAGGTTAACAGTTTCCACTTGAGTTTATAAATAAATACTTATAAATTAAAGATTACTGAAATGTTATTTTTTTGTTATGATTTTATGTTAAAAAATCTACTTCAGTCATAGAAACTTTTAAAACGCCTTAGTTATTATGTACAAACGCAGTGATAGAGATTGTATAAATGTAATTAATAAAAATTAAACACAGATTACCAAAAGCAAAAAAATTAAAAGTGTATTAAAAATATACTTACTTCTTACTTCAGCCAACGCCTGTCCTTGGCCTCTCAGCCATCCAACGCCGTGCCTCCCAGTATAACGTAGTGAGTCCTTCCCTGGACTCCTCCTGAAAGATATCCTTCAGGCCGTCATAAGTGGTAAGATGCTCTGCCGTCCCTTCGTTGTCGGAGCAGAGTTGGCAGAATTGGTGTGTCTACCAATTTCATGCTATGCAGGTGTCTCTGTAGGTAGTCATGTCCAGTGGTCATCCTAAACAAAGCCACGGCTACGCCTCTCGGAAGATCCAGTGGTATGCTTGATTGGATGATCTTTTCCCATTGTTTTCCTGTAGCAGCTTGTTTCCTGTCCCGTTTCACGTAGTTGCTTATAGTGCTGTTTATACTCCGACAGACACTGCGGTATGAGAGGGGGAGGATCGGCTGCGCCATGGAGCAGCCATGCTTGGCCAAACTATCTGTTTTTTCGTTTCCTCTGATGTCACAGTGCCCCGGCACCCATTGTATTGCGATCTGTGTTGTTTTCTGCAACATGCGGAGTGTTTTCTGGCAGTTGTTTATTTCCTTCCCTTCTTGTGGCTTTGGGGAGGCGATCGCCTGAATCGCGGATGTTGAGTCCGAGAGGAAAACTACCTTCTTGGTGTTGGCCGACAGAAGAAACTGTCTGGCCGCTTCGCCGTTGGCGGTCACTTTTCCTTCGAAGTTGGTTCCGTTTTTCCCCACTGCTATTGATTTTTGCCCAATTGAGGAGAAATATCCGGCTCCACATGCGTCATGCATTGCCGATCCATCTGTGTACACACGCAGCCATTCGTCGGCCGAATACCTCTCGTTGATCATAGCTTCTGTTAGTATTTTGAGTTCGCAGATTTGGATGTCGGCTTTTCTCAGGTTTACACCAGGTATTGATGTGCACGATGGTATTTCGGTCCTTTCCTTTATATATTTCGTTTTCTTGAAAGGTTGTCGCTCTGATTCTCCCAATCCATGTCTTCTTCTTATTTTGCGGCTTTTGCCAGTGGTGTGACTTGGGTTTTAAGCCTTTGGTTTGCGCATCTGTATTTCTTCCAGGAGTCATCGTTGGTTCTTAAGGCTCTTTCGAAGAGTTTGATAGCAGCCTTGGCCCTGCAAGCGTTAAGGGGCTCAATGTATTAAAAATATTGCAACTGCTTTCATGTAATTTTATGTTTTATTTATAAATGTATATGTCTTCATGTAATGGGTCGCTTACGTAATTTATTATTTATAAAGGTTTAAAATAAGTAGTTATAAAATGATATTCATTTCAAGAATTTCTTGAAGAGGGTAAAATTAATTAAAAAATGATGAATTTAACGTATTGTAACAATAACTGAAAAGCTATCGTCTCTAAAATAACCTTTATTATCAAAAAACCTACCAATATTTATTTCTTTTCCAAGATGATTCATTAGGCCTTCGCCAATGAATAACAGTCTCGGAACATCATACATAATGTGAATGGTGTCGCTAAAGTGACTGATATACGTTATTTTTAAAACCTAGACACTTCCATATGGTTCTTACAACAAAGTCTCTCTTGTTTATAGTAAGTTTTTATAAAACATTATCCAGCAAGGAATACATAAATATCTTGCTCCTGGTTTGCGTTGGGTTACTATATCATGATTTATTAATCAATCTGAAAAAAATTACAAAATAATGCTTTTATTTGAATACGTCAGATTTTTGATATATGTATATATATATATATATATATATATATAAATAAATAAATAAATATATATATATATATATATATATATATAAATAAATATATACACATATATATATATATATATATATATATATACATATAAATATTTAAAACATTCCTAATTATCTATATATGTAGGTTTATAGATATTATAAATCATCAATTGCGATTATAAATTTTAATGTTGTGAAAGACTGAAGAGTAAAACAAAATTTACTTTTAATTTTTGAAACCACTCTTAATATTAAATTAAAATTCTGTATCAGAGGAAGCATCTGTTCATTTCACTCGTAAGGGTTATTACCTTTAAATTCTGTTGACAGTATCGGTATATTAATGAGTTGCTGAATAATGTATACAACAATGTTATCCACTTGCTGTAATAGGACCACTGGGAGTGCTTGGGGTAAACTTCCAAACCAAGTTTGTAAATTTATTTATCCATCACTAGTATCTAACACGATGTAACATTTCTAATGAAACACTTTCAACTAGCTTCTGCAATCCAAATAGAATCATCTACATACATATATATATATTTATATATATATATATATATATATATATATATATATATATATATATATATATATATATACATAAATGCTGATACGTATTCCTTCACGGATAGAAAAATAAGATGAATAGTAATTATCTGGAGTACGTCCGTTCATTCTGTAGTGCATAGAATCGGAGTTCCGAAGTTTCGCTAGAATCTCATGTAGCATTGACCTGGTGAACCCAAAAATTATAAAAATTATAATAGAGTCAAGTGCGTGACAGAATAGTTTCGATGCCGATAAAGTGTAACTTAGTGTTAAGTTTGGTGTTTATCCAACCAAAGGGCTCCGCCTTCAGAGGCTCAGGGTGGGTTAAAAGTCAATGTATGTAAGTTATATGAACAATTTATGTGAACATTTCATAATTAAATGCGTGCTAGGAAAATTTCTGCTTACGCAGCTTTTGTATTATATAGGTGGTGAGAACAGAGCCCCGGCAGTGTGTAAGTCGCCTCTGTATCATACAGACGTTCTCACTCCGATTGAATGTACATCAATTGTATTTTTTTTTATTAAGCTAAATTATTGTAACCATTTCAAAATTCAATGTTTCGTAATTAACAAAGGTTTGTAAAAATAAAATCATTTTTAAAAACCTTTCAAGCTTAATATAACACGTAACTGGCGCAGTCGGTAGGACATCTCAAGGAAGTTAGTGAATATAACGTCCGTCGGTTTTAACCGTTAATTGAGGAAACTTTAAGTAGAGTGAATATCTACAACCACTTAATAGAGCGCATATCTATTAAGAGCACGAGTGAATATCGTGTAAGTGAAAAGTGAAAAGTGAAAATTGTTCAAATGAGCAAAGTATTTTGGATCAACTTGTAAGTAGATCTTAAGATATAGAATTAAGAAAAAGTAGAGTAAATACTTTTTAATTTTATATAATTGATTTTTAATTTTATTATTTTAAAGAAAATAATATTTTAAAATGGCAACGCCAACATTAAAGAAGGAATATCTTGATATGATTTCTGAATTTAGTGGAGAGCCCACTATGCTCCACAGATTCATTTCCATATGTGATAAAGTAGTAAATAAGTTTTATGTAAACGAAAATCCAGAGGATTTTCAAAATGAATATCTATTTTCTTCTATACTAGCTAAGTTAAAGGGCCAAGCATTAGAAATGGTAGTAAACTCAAATTCATATAATTGGTATGATATTAAAAAAGTATTACTAACCAGCTATTCAGACAAAAGAGATTGTTTTACTTTAAATTTAGAAATGGCTGAGTTAAAACAAGAGAATAACGAATCACCTTTTAAATTTTATGAGAGAATTCAAAAACTATTAAATTTACAGATTTCATTTTTTGTTAATAAAGAGCCACAAAGACAATTTTCTAAAGATGTTTTAATAGAATATGTACAGAAATTAGGGTTAAGAGTTCTCCTTAGAGGTTTACATGAACCCGTAGGATCGCTAATGCGAACCAAAAATCCAGATTCTCTTAGCGAAGCACTTAACATGCTTACTAATGACTTTCAATTTAAAAATAACAAATTATTTCAAAATATTAAACAGAACATTCCACCTAGGGCCCCACAATACCCGCCTATTCGCAAACCCCTTCCTAACAAACAAACCTTCCAAAATTATAGGCCCAACTACCAAAATAATGCTAACCAATTTACTAAACCTAACTCATACGTACAGCAAAATCAACAACCGAGACAGTCTAACAACTACACACCATTAAAAGTTCATCAAAAATTTGAACCAGAACCAATGAGCATTTCCACACGTCAAACAGGGAACACAATTAGACAAAATAGACTTTATCAGATGACAGGGAAACCAATAGAGGAGGAAAATTACGATCAAACTATGAATCGATTGACTGAACAAATGACTAACTCTTATCTGACCGAACAAACAGATTATGAACCGCAAGAGGACCCTGACAGCTACATAGACTTTGATGATTCAACGCAAGAGGAAAACGCATGCGGATTCACTCAAGAGGACAATCATACCCAAAATCATTTTTTAGGACTAACCACATTAAAAAGACATTTTCCATAATGCATATAGAAGACGACACAAACGAACTACCGTACATCCACGATCCCAAGACCAACCTAAAGATGCTGGTTGACACTGGAAGCACGAGATCATTTATTAAAAAATCAATAGCTTTCCAATTTTTCAAAAACACCCTAAAACAAGAACCATTTGAAGTGAGTACAGCTCATGGAGTATCAAAAAAAAAATACAGTTGTACGCTACCACTTTTAGGAAAAGAAACAACCAAATTCTATTTATTTGATTTCCATAAAGATTTTGACTTACTCCTTGGATTAGATAACATAAAAGAATTAAAAATTAATTTAAATTTTGTGAATGATAAATTAATATTTCGCAATAAGCAAATCCCGATTAAATATTTTAATACAGAAGAACAAAATAATAATAATAATAATAATAATAATAATAAAAGCTAATGTCAGGAACAGAAAGCAAAAAAGGGAACAAGTTATGTTATACAAGCCCGCGCTAGCCAAATGATTAAATTTAGAATACAAATATTCAAGATGGAGAAGGACTCTTACTATACAAAAACTTAAATGGATTAGAAATTCCGCAGTGTATAGTCTCAGTACACAAGGGAGAAGCCTACTGCCCTATAATAAACAACACACAAGTAAATGTAGAATTAACAGTAAATGAACCATTAGAATTAAAATCTTTAGAAGAATACAATATCCTTAGACCTGATGCAATGCAAACGAACGCTAATTTCAATTTATTAGATTATAAACATAAAAAATTCGAGAAAAAAATTTAGATTTATCAAAATTTAGAATGGAACATATGAACTCGGAAGAAAAATCCGCTATAACAAGTTTAATAGAAGATTATGCAGATTTATTCCATATTGAGGGAAACGATTTAACTTTTACCAACCAAATAAAACATGTTATTAGGACTACTGATGAAATTCCCGTATACTCTAGAAATTATAGATATCCAGAGATTTACAAGAACGAAATTAATAAACAAACTGAGGACATGCTTGAACAAGGAATTATTAGACCTTCAAATTCTCCATGGAACTCTCCTGTCTGCATTGTACCCAAAAAACAAGACGCTTCTGGCAAAACAAAATTTCGATTAGTAATAGATTTTAGAGGATTAAACAAGAAAACAATTGACGATAAATTTCCCTTGCCAAACATTACCGACATATTAGATAAATTAGGACGATCTCAGTATTTTACAACTTTAGATTTAGCCTCAGGATTTCACCAAGAAGAAATGGATAAAAATAGCATAGAAAAAACAGCGTTTTCAACAGAAACGGGACACTACGAATTTTTAAGAATGCCCTTTGGACTAAAGAATAGCCCCCCTACATTTTAAAGAATTATGAATAATATTCTGAGAGGCATCCAAAATGAAACATGTTTAGTTTATTTAGACGACATTATAATTTATTCTACTAGCCTCCAACAACAAATACAAAGACTTAAAGAAGTTTTCGTACAACTTTAAAGTACAGCTGGATAAAACAGATTTTTTAAGAAAAGAAGTGGCATATTTGGGACATGTTGTGACACCAGATGGCGTAAAACCTAACCCAGCAAAGATTTTGGCAATCAAAAACTATCCAATACCCAAAACCACCAAACAAATTAAAGGATTTTTAGGACTAATAGGCTATTATCGAAAATTTTTTAAAAACTTCGCCAAGATAACAAAACCGTTTACTAACTGTTTAAAGAAAAATGCAAAAATAAATATAGAAAATCCAGACTTCATAGAATGTTTTGAAACATGTAAAAATATATTGACTAACGAGCCCCTTCTACAATACCCAGATTTTGAAAAGGAGTTTACTCTAACGACAGACGCGAGTAATTATGCACTAGGAGCGATTTTAAGCATGGACAAAAATGGAAAGGACCTTCCTATAGCGTATGCCAGCAGAACTTTAAACGACAGCGAAACTAATTACTCCGCGATTGAAAAGGAATTACTAGCAATCGTATGGGCCACCAAACACTTCAGGCCTTATTTATTTGGGAGAAAATTTAAAATTTATACAGACCATAAACCTTTACAATGGTTATTTTCAGTTAAAGAACCAAATTCTAAGCTTTTAAGATGGAGATTAAAATTAGAAGAATATGATTATGACATAAGATACAAAAAAGGCAAATTAAACCAAAATGCAGATGCTTTGTCTAGAATACAATTGAATGTTACTGATAAAAGGTCAACAAACACCCAACACACTGTAGAACCAGACCTTGAATTATCTCCAGCCGACTTACTGAATCGTTACTTCCCGGAATTAAATGACGATAATGAATCTATGGTCGTACAACTCGACGCAACAGATAATGCCAACTTAGAGTACAATCAAGAAAGTGACAATCAAACCGTGCACTCCAATTTTGAAGGAAACACCCAAATTGAAATACCAATTTCCGACGAGCCTGTAAACTTTGGAAAAAATCAAATATTTTTATCATTAGTAAAATATGAGCCAAAGAAAGTAAAAATTATAAAACTATTCGGAACTTCAAAAATTCGTTTAATAGTGGAAATATCAGAAAATAATTTTAAAGAAGACATAGTTAATTTTGTAAAATCATATTTGGTACCAAAAATAAAATATAATCTATATTTTGAAGACGATTTTTATGAGAGATTTGCATCATGCATAGCCAAAAATTTCAAACAAACTGAACTAAATTTAGTTAAGTGTAATAACAAACTCTTAGACCTAACTTCGGAAGAAGATACCTTAGAAACGATATGTAATTATCATGTCAGCAAAACCAATCACCGAGGGATACAAGAAACATACGAACAAATTAAGCGAAGATATTATTGGCCTAATTTAAAATCACTAATCCAAAATTTCATAAATCAGTGTGACATATGTCAAAGAACCAAATACGACAGAATTCCCTTACAGCTGGAAATGAAGTTGACACCAACAGCTGCGAGACCATTCCAGATAATTCACATGGACACTATCTCCTTGGAAAATAATTCGTTTATCAGCATTGTCGACAGTTTCACGAGATATGTTCAAGTTTATCGCCTGGGAAGCTCTCAAGCTTCCTCCGATTGAATGTACATCAATTGTATTTGTTTTTATTAAGCTAAATTATTGTAACCATTTCAAAATTAAATGTTTCGCAATTAACAAAGGTTTGTAATAATAAAATCATTTTTAAAAACCTTTCAAGCTTAATATAACACGTAACTTGTATATATGTGTGTATGTAATGTCTTATGGACGCTTATACCGCTGAACAGAAGATAATGAAATTTGGAAAGATTGTTCAACATATTCCCAGGATGGTTCATGTGAGGTTTGGTGTAAATCCATCCACAGGTCTTACGACTCAGAGGCTTAGGATGGTTCACAGTACGGGCTTCCATAAGTCTAATGTTAAAATGTAAATCTATACTTGCGTTACTAAAGTTAATTTAAAAATATTAGAAACATGTTTTAAAATAAAATACGTTAATAACTATCCGAAACTGTATATAATTGCTAAATTCTATGTACAATTATTGCTATCACACTTATTGATAATAAAAGTAGGATCACCGATTATAATCTTGCGAAAGTTTAATCAACCAAAACCGTGCAACGGAACCAGGCTAACCACAAAAAAATGACACAAAACCTGATCTGGGCAGATATCAGAGGTGGCAAATTCAAAGGAGAGATGGTCTTAATTCCATGAATACCGATAATTATATCAGATTTACCTACTGATTTAAAACTACTACAACTTCCTTTACCACTTGCATTCGCAATAACCATAAACAAGGCACAAGGACAATCATTGCTGGGTTAAATTTGGAATATTCGAGCTTTCATCACGCATGTTTATATGTTGTATTCTCACGTGTTGGGACACCTAATATTTATATGTTTATACGCCTGATGAAGTTACGAAAATCATTGCCTAACCGATAGCACTGGAATAAATGAAATATAATTATTTAGATGTTTTATTTACTTTTCCTATTGCATAACTTATGATTTTGGGTAACGCTAGTATAATAATAACTTTACCCTTTTCACAGTAAATAAATAATAAATCATATATACAAATAGTTTTATGATGCTTTACAATTCATGGGGTTCATATTTCTGTTGTTGTTTTTTTTTTAACACACAATATTACATTTTAGTCTTACTAAATTTGTTTCAGTAATATGTCTGTGGAACATAAGAGAATGTTATTCACATTATTCTTCAAGCTTCAATAGACTTAAGCTTTCATAAGCTTTAAGCCTGACTGAAGGATTGCGTTTTTTACCAATGTCAATAAAACATTCTATTAGTTCTGTATTATAATAATTTGTTTTATTATTTATTCGTTACATAATCAATGAAGAATTTAATGTGTGTACGTATAAACAGAAATATCATTTATTTTTTATCAGTTGTTAGAAATTAGATTACATGTTTTAAAATTCTTTTTAGAGACAAAAGTTAAAATCTTTTGAGGGAAACAAGACAACAGTTGGCTTGTATTGTCTTCATAAAAATTTAAATTAAATGTGATTTCTATCATACGAAACATAATTATAAACATAAGTGTTTCAAAATAGAAAATTCCTGTGAAAATAGCTAATAACGTCAAATATTTGTAAAACATCAAATAGTTGAAAAGCATAAATATTTTGGTTTTTCACATTATTGCTGGATTATTTTTAAATAAATAAGGAAAATTATTAGTGCTTCGTTCTTATTACATTGATTCTAAATGTTCCAACTCTGGTGTGTACATTTTGTGTTGCTTTGTGGATTGTTACCGACAAAATTTCACACATACATTGAAATCATTAGGAAGACGTAATACAGTTATTCGCTTAGATCGAGAAAATTATTTGATAAATCCGTTTATTTTAAAAGACTTCGACACCTAGTTTTGGTGCTGGGTATATAACCAGTCAGATGTTATTGAAACAAAACTCAATAATTCTGTTCAGTATAAATTTCATATCTATATTGTACGTAAAAACAAATAAATTACAATATAGTAATTCTTATGTCAATCATTCGATATAATTGTTTCTTGCAACTATCTTGATTTTACTGATTAAACGATAAGTATTTATTTAAAAGACTGAGTGTAAGTTATTAACATTCTATGCTGACGAGTTTCGAAACAGTCGTTTCATTGAAGGTAAACAGTTTTCACTTGAGTGTATAAATAAATACTTATACAGGAAGATTACTGAAGTGTTATTTTTTTTTGTTATGATTTTATGTTAAAAAAACTACTTCAGTCATAGAAACTTTTAAAACGCCTTAGTTATTATGTACAGACGCAGTGATAGAGATTGTATAAATGTAATTAATCAAAATTAAACACAGATAACCAAAAGCAATAAAATTAAAGTGTATTAAAAATATTGCAACTGCTTTCATGTAATTTTATCTTTCATTTATAAATATTTATGTCTTCATGTAATGGGTCTCTTAAGTAATTTATTATTTATAAAGGTTTAAAATAAGTAGTTATAAAATGATTTTCATTTCAAGAATTTCTTGAAGAGAGTACAATTAAATAAAAAGGGACGAATTTAACGTATTATAACAATAACTGAAAACCTATTGTCTCTAAAATACCTTTTATTATAAAAAAAACTTACTAATATTTATTTTTTTCCAAGATGATTCATAGGCCTTCGCAAATGAATAACAGTCTCGGAATATCATAAATAATGTGAATTTTGTCGCTAAAGTGACTGATATACGTTATTTTAAAAACCTAGAGACTTCCATAGGGTACTTACAATAAAGTCTCTTGTGTTTATAGTAAGTTTTTATAAAAAGTTATCCAGCAAGGAATACATAAGTATCTTGCTCCTGGTTTGCGTTGGGTTACCATATCATGATTTAGTAATCAATTTGAAAAAAGATTACAAAATAATGCTTTCATTTGAATACGTCAGTTGTTTTTGATATATATATATATATATATATATATATATATATATATATATATATATATATTTAAATATAAATATATATATTTTTATATAAATATAAATATATTTATATATATATATATATATATATATATATTATTTATCTATTTAAAACATTCCTACTTATCTATATATGTAGGTTTATAGATATTATAAATCGTCAATTGCGGTTATAAATTTTAATGTTGTGAAAAACTGAAGAGTAAAAAAAAATATTGAACTTCTAGTTTTTGAAACCACTGTTAATATTAATTTGAAAATCTGTATGAGAGGAAGCACTGTTCATTTCACTCGTAAGGGTTATTACTTTTATAGTCTGTTGACAGTTTCGGTATATTAATGAGTTGCTTGGGAGTGCTTGTGGTAAACTTCCAAACCAAGTTTGTAAATTTAGTTATCCATCACTAGTACCAAACACGATGTTACGTTTCTAATGAAACACTTTCAACTAGCTTCTGCAATCCAAATAGATTCATCTCTCTCTCTATATATATATATATATATATATATATATATATATATATATATATATATATAAATGCTGATACGTATTCCTTCACGGATAGAAAAATAAGATGAATAGTAATTATCTGGATTACGTCCGTTCATTCTGTAGTGCATAGAATCAGAGTTCCGAAGTTTCGCTAGAATCTCATGTAGCATTGACCAGGTGAACCCAAAAATTATAAAAATTATAATAGAGTCAAGTGCGTGACAGAATAGTATCGATGCCGATAAAGTGTAACTTCATATTAAGTTTGGTGTTTATCCAACCAAAGGGCTCCGCCTTCAGAGACTCAGGGTGGTTTAAAAATCAATGTATGTGTGTATGTAATATCTTATGGACGCTTATACCGCTGAACAGAAAATAATGAAATTTGGAAGGATTGTTCAACATATTCCCAGGATAGTTCGTGTGAGGTTTGGTGTAAATCCATCCACAGGGCTAACGTCTCAGTGGCTTAGGATGGTTCACAGTACGGCCTTCCATAAGTGTAATGTTAAAATGTATATCTATACTTGCGTTACTAAAATTAATTTTAAAAAGTTAGAAACATCTTTTAAAATGAAAACACGTTATTAACTATTTTAAACTGTATATAATTGCTAAATTCTATGTACAATTATTGCTATCACACTTATTGATATTAAAAGTAGGATCGCCGATAATATTCATGAGAAATTTGAATCAACTAAAGCTGCGCAACTGTACTAGAATAATCACAAAATACTGACACACAACCTGATCTGGGCAGATATCAGAGGTGGCAAATTCAAAGGAGAGATTGTCTTAATTCCATGAATACCGATGAGAGGAAATTGCAAGCTCACCTCCATAGAGAGATCAAGGAGGCAAAAAGGAATAGTTTTCGCAACTTCTTTACCACCTTGGATTACAGAAAGGACGGTCTAAAAGCTCACCGCTTTATCTCACGTCTAAACAAAGGCGCCATCCCGAAAGGACAAGAACCCTTCCAACAAGGAAACAAGAAATACACGGGCGCCAAGGATATTGCCAACCTTCTGTGCAAGCATTACTCAAAGATCAGCAGAGTAAACAAACCTAGAAGGGCATACAAAGAACTCTCAAAAGGACAGCTAATATCATGCCTTACTAAGAGAGACCAACGGATCTGCTACGAGAAATTTTCCTTAGCGGAATTGGACAGAGCCTTCTCCCTCACCAAATCGAGTAGAGCTGCTGGGACTGACGAAATCCTCCCGGAACTGCTCATAAACATAGGTAAAACAGCAAAACAAGTCCTTTTGGACATCATAAACCTATCCTGGACGAGCCACGTCCCACATCAGTGGAGGAAGGGAGAAATCATCCCCATACAGAAGAAAGGCATACCTTCCAATGATACAGCGAGCTACCGCCCAATCGCCCTTACGAGCACCTGCAGCAAAATAACTGAGCGACTGGTCACAGGACGTCTAAATGAGTTCTTCGATTTGCATAACACCATCGATGACGCCCAAGCAGGCTTCAGATCTAAGAGAAGCACAATGGACCAAGTGGTATATTTCACGCAATGTGTCAAGGACGGTTTTCAGCGGAAAATGTCCACATTAGCAGTGCTGATAGACCTGAAAAACGCATATGATGTGGTCTGGAGAGAACTGCTGACGCACAAAGTTGTGAAGAGTGGAATTACTGGCCACCTCTTCAAATGGATCAAATCCTTTCTATCACAACGACAATTTCGGGTCTGTTATGACGGAGTAACATCCAGGTACCGTTTACAAAAACAGGGCCTACCACAGGGAGCGGTTCTGAGCTGTAATCTTTTCAACCTTATGATAAATGACGTCATAAAGGCAGTCAAGACTATCCCGGGAGTGGAAGCATTGTTGTATGCAGACGACCTAATATTTTGGGTCACTGGGTCCAATATGAAATCGCTGGAAGAAGCAGCCAACCAAGCTATCGCTAAGTTGATGTCGTGGACCGAAGCAAATGCAATGCAAATAAATAAGAGTAAGACGCTGTACCAACTAATCACATTATTCACAAAACGCGTGGAGATAAAGTTGCACTGCGAGGGAAGCGAGCTTTGTGAGCGTGGCATCTCAGAGTATCTAGGAATGACAATAGACAGCAAAATGACATGGCGGGCACATATAGAAGAGTGCGCCAACATAGCCACAAAAAGAGCTAGGATATTGAAGCGTCTCACGACAACTTAATGGGGAGCGAGCCAAGATGTTCTGGCCACCGCATACAGAACCTAAGTGAGGCCTATCCTGGAGTACGGTTCGGAAGCAACCATCACCACAGCAGGCGTAACTCCTCGAAAACTAGATAAAGTTCAGAATTCCGCACTGCGGGTAATAACGGGCGCCCCTAAATCAACCCCAATAGCTGCCATGGAAGCACAACTGCAGATAGAGCCTATCCATGTTAGACGAGACAAACTCAGTCTCTGTTTTTGGGAACGATGTAGAAAAATATACCACAGTAGATGGGGAAACTACAGGGAAGCTACAAGTAGGCTCAAAACACAAAAAAAACCCTTGTTGTCTATAAAGAACTATATAAAAAATAAAATATAGAACCAGGGAATATAGCCCCATCGACAAACCCATACCGAGTTTTCCATCACCTCCCTGCGTTTAAGATGACTCTACCCGGAATCACTGAAACAAAAATAAATTACCATCCAGAGGAGCTGAGGACAGCTGCGATAGCAACCATCAACAGCGACTACTCACCAGACGAATGGTTACATGTTTATACAGACGGCTCATCCTTGCCACAAAGTGGACACACGGGAGCAGGGTTTCATTGTACCTTATTTGAGGGATCTGTCGCTGTTGGAAGTGACCAATGCAACTATGATGGCGAAGTGGCAGCTATCTTAGCGGCTGCCACAGAACTCGAAAAAATAGAGCCACCCGCCCAGGCAGTCTTTTTAATTGATTCAATGGCAGCAATTCTCGGTGTGTCTGGTAATAGAATGACAGACTGTAACAGAACCATGGACTGTCGCCAAAACCTAGAGACTTTGCAGGATAGGGGTGGCAAATTCACCTGCAGTGGATCCCAAGCCACGCAAACATTCAAGGCAATGAAAAAGCAGACCAACTGTCCAAGCAGGGAGCGGCACTACCTCAGCCGTGCCAATCCATTACCCTCACTACAATGAAAGCCCGGATAAACAGCGTATTACAGAGAAGCACTGTATCTGCTAGAACCGAAGCATCCCGAAGCAAAAGCTGGGCTACCCTAATAACGGACGGTCCCATTGACGGTCGACTGCCACGACACGAGAGTGTGGCTCTCTTCCGCTTGACGACCGGACATGACTATCTGGCTGCGCACCTTCACAAGATACATGCTGTACAATCACCCGAATGCACCCTATGTGGAAGCGGCACCATGACAGCTGAACACCTTCGCACTTGCTCGTCGCTGGACCATAGTCCCACAGATGAGACAGAGGCCACAAGGATCTGTCGATTATACTAGTCAGCGCGCCGCCAAATGGCTGGACAGCCAAGGGTGGGCGTTGGCTAGTAAGTAAGTAAGTAAGTATGAATACCGATGATTTTATCAGATTTATCTATTGATTTCAAACGACTACAACTTCTATTGCCATTTGCATTCGCAATAACCATAAACAAGGCACAAGAACAATCATTGCTGAATTAAATTTGGAGTATTCGAGCTTTCATCACGGATATTTATATGTTGTATTCTCACGTGTTGGGACACCTAAAATTTATATGTTTATATGCCTAATGAAATTAAGAATAACATTGACAAACCTATAGCATTGGAATAAATGAAATATAACTATTTAGATGTTTTATTTACTTTTCCTATTGCATAACTTATGATTTTGGGTAACGCTAGTATAATAATAACTTTACCCTTTTCACAGTAAATAAAGAATAAATCATATATACAAATAGTTTTATGGTGCTTTACATTACATGGGGTTCATATTTCTGTTGTTTTTTTTTAACACACGATATTACATTTTAGTCTTACTGTTTCAAATGACCTTTCTGTTTCGTGTTATTTTGCATTGTAATTTTGAATTTGTTTTTTTAAAATATTTTAAACAAATGTACAATTTGTTTTCTATCACATACTTAGGTGCACTTATTTACCAATTTTACTAAGTTTAAGCTTAAATCTATTTATTGACATTCCTCTAAAACTTTAGTCAAGTATGCACAATAGGACGATCGATTTATTAGCAATACCATGCTTGCATCATTACACTAGAGAACCTCCTTTTGAGGTGACAATTTATTTAGAAAACGTTAGTAATAAAACGTTTAAAGTTCTAATATTATACTTTCAAAGAAGTATATTGTTTTAAAAAGCGTCACTGTTTTTAGGAGTGTAATTCGTATGAAGTATATAGTAATAAAATATCATATTATTGTGCGTTAATACTTTAAATACCTAAATGCCCTAATTTTATATTTATAAAATGAGGAAGGTACATAAGTGCGAATTTCTAAATCTCTTTTATTATTAATATTATTAACTATTTGGAAGAGCCAGGTGAGTCACGAAAGGTACAAGACAAGTTACGTTAACTCTACAGCAGACATTTGTCTCTGTGAATTATTACGAATTAGCAATTTGTAGAACGGCTGAACGAAAGCGAGGGTAACATTGTTGCACTACCTAAAGATCTATTGTAGCAATTTGTTGAAGTACTTTAAAGTGCTCACAATATATCTAACATCATACGTTCTGCGGGGGCAAATAATATTTCTGAAACCAACTACGTAAAGGAATATTCCTAAGTTTCTAAAGCATTTACTTTAAGTATAACTATACATATTGTTGTGTTTTCTATTCATATGATTTATTAAATTATTGTGTAAAAGTAAAAGTGTAATTAATTTAACTTTACGGAAAAGAAGAAGACACAGGTGTCTAAACCGAATTATTGGGTCTATAATGTAGTCATATAAAATATATGTATGTTTATGAAGGTAATATATTAATAACTTATTAATAATACTGTTAAAAATGGAAATTTTCTTGGACTAGTCTTATTTATAAAATTGTACTTTTACGTAGTAGAGGTTTTTATTGAATTATATTTATTGTATTGTTATGGCAATATTCGATATATTTTTATATATATTTAATTAGTTATTTTATTTCCTATCTAGCTTATTGTATTTACTTTGAAATATGTTTGTATATTGATGGTACCAAGTGAGAACGAACTTCTATACGATTCAAAGCGTTAAAATGTTTATAAAATTACTAAATAGTCTTCTTTACTTACACTGGGTCTTGTAAAAACCTTATTTTATAATACATACTTTTTTACAGAAACATGGAATTTCAATTTTTTTAAACTAGTGACTATATATATGTATATATATGTATATATATATATATATATATATATATATACATATATATATATATATATATATATATATATATACATATATACATATTTACATATATATATTTATACTATAGGTTTTTCATTTTAGTTATTTATTTTAATTTATTTTTAAAGCAACTGTTATGATATTTAATTCTATATTCTTTGATGGAATTAAATATATTTAATTAGTTATTTTATTTTAAAGTTTAATGAGAATATTTATTAAAAAGATATAATTCAAGTAGATTATTAAGTAATCATATTAGTAATATCAGGTTAAATTTAACAATTATTATTTGGAGCAAAATATTGTTAAACCTAGGCTAAATATAAGAGGTTTTTAAGAAAGTAGTTTAATAAATTTTAGCAGTTTGTTTATGTGTAGCTTAGAGAGAGATGAAACTCATCAACTGAAGTAGCCCATTCATCGGAGAGGACTTCAGATTTCCAAGAGTCGGTGTTTAGATGAAACTGCTGTTATTATAAATTAGGCCTAACCATGGATTAAATAATTGTTTGTTGTCTGTAAGGCGAAGTAGTTTGCTTGTGTCGATCAATTTTGGGAAAACTGAGAGTGATAAAAGAATAAGCTATTATAAAAATCCAATTTTTTCCATAATTTTAAACCTATTATCTTTATTTGTCTCATTGCCAATTAATGATGATTTTTTTAAATAAGTATATAACTTCATTGCAATTCAATTCTTTCTACATTTCAGCTAATAATAATAATGTACACTTAAAGATAATTATGTAGATCGACCATATTATTTTACCACATAGAAATTTTCCTTTTGTATATATTTTTATTATTAGGATTAGTATTGAATTTATGCAAAAAAAGTCTTTATCTATATTATAATTTTTGTAATTGTGTGCATTTATGTTCTTTAATAAAATATCTATTTGGTACTGGTGTATTTGAGCACATAGGTTGGTATTTATCATGGGGTATAACATTGTTATAAGCGTTTAACATATGTCTTAAAACTGGTGCACGTACAGAAAGAGGAAACACTCAATAAATAGTATGTCTATAAGTAATCTTAGATAGAACGGAAATAAAAGTTGTATATTTATATCTCCCAAAGAATTCAATGGCCCACCTCTTACCACATTTTCGTAAGAATCTTACGATAGTAAAATATTTAACCTAGATATTGATTTATGCTGCACAAGAATTAAATTTTGTATAAATATATAGACTTTATAACTATTTTAATCATTAAAAAACTTTGGAATTTATAAAAATACACACTAGTTATATAAAGTAGAAATCATTCTTTCTTCCAAGAAATCTGATGTCTTTAGTTTATGAAACCTGATTACTCAAAGACTATAAGTATTATTACAACTATAAACATTATGACCTTACTTTGTTAAAAGTGAGATACTGAGCTTCATGAATTGACCTTCTGAGCTTTAAAAGAAAGGTTGAAAGCCGTCATACTTAATAAGTCAATTTTAAAAATAATTAACATACAAGGTTCACTTCTTAAAACATTTACGTCGACCAGTTCGAAGTTTTAGAAGAAGTTATTGTAATATTTATAGGACTGGAAGAAAGTATATATGATTTTCTTTATTTTGGAAGGATCAATTTTTCTTTCGCCAATACGATAAAAGTAACAGATTCCACCTCCCTTGCAAAACATTGCCAAGTCAGGTATTTTTGTGCTGTGTATTAAGATATTACATGGGGAAAAGCATTATCTCTGCTGTACCACAAGTCCCCAGTCACTGGTGTTTATTGTGCTGGGTTTCCAAGATATTGATATTACAGGTTTTCTCGCAATAAATTATAAGTACTGTAAAACTGATAGAAATTATTTCAATATTTTTTCTATACGATATTTTTCACCAGTCACTATAATAAAATCAGTCACTTAGAAAAAAAGTTATTGAATAAGGCAAATGTAACAGTTTTGTTATGGTTTTACGCTTTGTCAGTTGTCAAAAACCGCATTATATTGTAAGCATTGCTTTTAAGTAATAATTGTACTTTATCTAAGTATTTTAGATAAACCAGTTGTAAATTCGTTTTTAAAAAACAAATATGTAAAATTATATTTACGACATGTATACGAGAGATAATAATTTTAGTTAAAAACCACTAGAACACGTAGGAATGTAATCAAATAATATGAAATATTTTGGATTTGAAAAATAATTTAGTTATGTGCTTACGTAGCTCAAGTATTAATGAATGTATGCATGTATGTGTAAGTATGAATATTTGGCTTCCTGTTAAATCCAGGCGTGTATGACGTATATACCTAAACAAACGCTAACCAGAAATACAAGTATTACACTTAGTACTTATATGAAACACGAAAATGATGACTGTGGTAACGTTAGAAATTTCATTATGTGCAGTGGTTTTGTAACGAAAGGGAGAAGAGAGCGTCGTTTAACGTTCCCATCTGGAAGGGGTGCGATATGATAGTGAAGGCTGACATCGCGCAACATGTAAGTTACTTGTTTATAACATGTAATACTTGCACAAGTTTCGTCAAATAGTTATAATTTGCACCTAACACATTAGTACCACAACTGATAAAAAGTATTATATTGAAGCATACACTAAATACCGATATGAAATAACCAAATAGTAAGATAATACAGCCTATTTGTATATTATCAAGAAAATATCATAAACATAATGTAACGGAATCCACCTTTAAAACCAATTGTTTCCAGTAAACGTATAACCTATTTATTTTGTGGGTGAAATGTGGAACACAGTGGATTTAGTAGATAAAACTCCGCTTATTATTTTAAAAATAACATATCTGTAACTAGAAGAAAACTAGTACGTTTTCATTTGATTTATAAACCGAATATTTATAAGCAGATCTGATTAAATATTCTTTAGCATTATTGAAATATAAACTGTTGTATGTTAGCTGAAACTTGTTCCACAATAGCAACTTATGTTACCACATTACGAGCTACGCAACAGATTTATGAAGAAACGTTTTGGGTGAAAGAGCGCTACATTTGGTTTAACTGTGCATGTTTGAAATATAATTAATAATAATTGTCTATAATTTTGAGAGCCAATGATTACTTCTTCTAAGTTATGTTAAAAATTTAGTCGATTATGGTCATGTAGAAGATCGCCATATAAATATAATTATTAATGTAGGTATTCTTTATATGTGATACATGCCCGGTTTAATCTGTTCTTATAACTTTACTCGTGTTTAAAGCAGTATTGTGGTAAAGGGACAAATATATGATATATTGAATCAGGAAATGTATAGAGTTCAATGTTTACATAGTTATTTCTGGTACAATATGAGCTGTACAAATAGACATTTATATGTAAAAGGGTCTGAATCCACATCGATTCAAATTTTTGGAATATATTTTAGAACTGCAGTCAGATAGCTTATTGTATATTTTGCGTGTTGTAATATTATTGATTCAAGATTTCCTTATCATAATTGTCTTGTAAACCATTTTAACTTAAATTCCCTGGAACATAAAATAACCTATTAGATCATTTGCCAGAAGTATTCTTAACTTTATTTGCTAATTATTTAACTGCATTAAGTGGCGAGTACGAAAGTAATATGATGACATTTAGCATGTTGTCTTTAAACTTTTCTAAATGGAACCTAACAAGCTGTTATTTTCAGAAAGAGTTAGGTCTAATCATTTATAATTTAACAATATTATGTGATTTATCTATTAAAGCAATTCTTTCTCCCACAACTATTTTTTTTACACGTTGTAAAAATAAAACTTAAACAAATTAGTTTATTCGTTCCAAGTCTATATAGTTATAATGAGTATTGTTGACAAGTGATTGAGTTAATAAAGTTGATTAAAAGTCATTAAACTGTTTGTTTTCTTCATTACATCTTAGTTTCATAGGTTGGTTTTTTGTTTACCTGTAAAAAATAATGTTTTTAAGAGGAAGAAAAGAGAGCCCACAACCAAAGTCTAATATTTAAGACCATAAGATATAAATACGTAGTGCAACGTCTAACGTTTTATAAATGTGTTATACAATTTTAATTAGTACTTCTGATTTAGAACACTAATGAGGAAGGTTTTAATTAATTTGACTGACAGACACACTATTTATCACTTGAATAAATATTGTATTTAACCTATAGTAGTCCTGATCTATTTCATTTATTTATCCAGCCACATGAACAAATAGTAGGTTTACTTAAGAAAATATGAAAAACAGTATTGTTTAAGAAACAATCATTTTTCCAGCTCACGACGAATATACACAGTAGAGAGAAAGAGAGATAGGGGGGAGAGAGAGTAGGGGGAGAGAGAGGGGGAGAGAGAGAGAGAGAGAGGATGGATATATCCTTAGAGAAACGCTAGTAACATCACAATTGTGATTAGAAAATACAAATATAGCCATTGTTTTTATTTGTAAAATTTCTAAAAAGTGTTCATGCATAACTTACAGGTGCAATATTTTTGTTAACACTATTTATTTAATTAACATTACGAAATGAAGTGAAACAAAATGTGCATGTCTTAAACCAAACATTTGTCCACAATATTGGCTTTACAAAGTTAACGTACATAGTGACCTAATCAACTCGATTAAGTATAAAATACTATCGAGGTTGAACATGATGGAAGGGTTCAATGTATAGCAAGCAAACAGAAGAAACTAGCATTGAAAGATACATTTCATAGCCTACACGTAACCTTTGATAACATTACAGAGACTCAATATCGAAAACAGGCCAGCGACAACTCAGCAGGGAGAGTTCCCTCCCCGAGGGGCCGTAAACGTTTACGGACGGAGCTCCAGATGCTTGCGTATGCGTCAGGTTTCCTAGTTGTGATTTTTATGTTTTGTGTTTTTTACGTTTTCCTTTACGACGCCCATTGAACTGAAACCAATACTGGATACTTGATATACCTTGACTCTCTACAAGAGTACATAAAAAAACCCAAACCGATAGTAGCCACGAATGCCAACTCTGAGTCAAGAAATACTAATGTCAAGAGGTTTCTGCATAAAATTATCCATGTTTTTATCAATAATATTCTGATGTTACTACTAACATTTAAGTCTTATATCCATAAATTCAAATGAATTCAAAAATCACAATTACTTTTCATGGTTTATATGTTTTATAAAACCTTTCAAAACTCAAATTTAAACTCGTAGTTTTATAAAACTATTTGGGTTGCAGTTGATGGCCCAATAAATGACGCTCTAGAAAGTCAAGTGGCTGAAACAATTCCAGAAACAACGTCAGTCCCATGGTTGTAATAAAAGTGTGACCTCTCGCAATATTTACCTTTATATGCAGTGTATTTTTACCGCATTACTTTCACGTGAGATCGCGCATGATGCATTGTACTTTCTCTTTCATGCTAAACCGTAAATACATGTAATATCTCTTAATATTGCCAGAACTATTTTTACAATAACATTCCTTTTACAATACATTACTTTAATTAAGTAGTAACAATATTTATGAAATAAATCGTGTATAACGTCTTATATCAGTTTTTAAAACCTGTAAAAGAACCTCTCGTTTTATATTTTTATTATTTTTTTTTCATTTGCAGTTTAATTTCAAATGTTTACTTTCAAGTACATTGTACATATTTTCATAAACTGAATTTTATGTACCTATAGTCTAGGCCAGGGGCCCTCACTAGAAATACTTTGAGAGCCAAACATTTTGCATAAACTTTTCCTGAGGGCCGAAAGTACAAGACGCACTAAATAACTGGCAAACAATATGATTATAACATACATTTATTACATTACCAACATAAATAAACTGTTTTGGGCATAAAATTTTGAAAATGTCTTTTTTTACTAAATTTTTTCTTTCAAGTTGATGGGCGAAATCTTTTACCGTCCTCTAATATGGCATCTATGTTGGCAGGTTGGGAAGAAACTGAAATTCTTAAAATGTTCTCAACATTCTCACTTGTTAGCCTAGATACTTGATTTTTACAAACTTCAGCTTATTGAATGTAGATTGAGAGACATAAGTAGATGAAAAAGTACACAATATTTTCTGAGCACATTCAAGTAAGTTAGGAAATTTGTCCTTTTCAAAAACTCTCCGAAACTCATAGTGAGCTTTATTCTTCATCTTTTATTCAAAAATACTTTTGAGTTCCGTATCGTTCTGAAGATAGATTAATTCATTTTTCAAATCTCTTCATATCCAAAAACAGAAAGATGAGCTACATTAGCTGGTTTCATTGCCCATGGCTTTTCTACCAAGCGAAATGGTACAGTTTCACGACATATCAAACATATGCCAGTCCCTTCTTTCTTACCTTTTGCACGTCTCCACCGTCACACGTTAAGTTGCGTTGCGTTGCGGTGTTGCCGATACTATTGCTTGCTAAACCTCAGTAAAGCCCGAGGCAAAGATACAGAGGGCGGGGTTTTTAACTTCAGTTTGAGTAATTAATTAAGTTTAGTAAAACAACGACAGATTTTCAAAACACTCAGTAAATAAATATAATATTTATTTAAGTTACAAAATATTTTGACTTCAATCCTAACCGCCGCAAAAAATCGTCCCGAAGGCCGCATGCGGCCCGCGGGCCGCGTAGTGAGGATGCCTAGTCTAGGTCATATATATATATTTTATATATATTATATATTTTAACCCGTTTTGAGTTTATTATTATATGCTCTTACTTATACAGTACTTATCGCTAAAGGTACATTGCTCTAATGAGATAACTTTGAAAATCTGTACAACCTTTTATTCATCTTAAAAAACTGTCTGTAAGGGTTGTATGTGTTGTTCGTCTCTGCACGAGACTCACCTTTATATATCTCTGAATAATAGAGACGGTCAGGAACATAATGACATAATATCGCCCGTTCACATAACCTCCGCTTGAATATATTACTGGAACCTTAGAGTATACCATATGAAAATAATATAATAATACTATGAGGAGAGATGTAGGATACTGTTATATGTCCCTCTAATGTTCTCATTTATTTATATCACATTTTTTAAAAAAATACTTCTTTCAAATCTAAAACTGTTTATAACTATTACAAACCTTCTCCTTACCCGGTTTCATCACAGAGTATATGAGTGTAATGCATGTATTGTATATAACTGGGTTTAATGTATCTTTGGAAAATGTAATAAAAACTAAAAAATTGTTAAGTGCTCGTTAAAGGATTATCAAAGTGTAGTACTCTTAGTAATGAACTTCAATACACATTTTTGTGAAACCCTTTTATCTCTAAAGTACATTCTCTTTAAACTTTAAATGTTTTACTTTGTAGTCTGTATTATTTTGCCTCTCGTCTATGTAAGTTACAATGACTTACACGTATGCCAAAAAGTAAAAATTATATTAAAGGTAGTCGTAAATAGAAAATTAAATTTAAGTCAAAAAGAAATTTAACATAGTTAGTTTTACTGAAGATTAAATGTAAAAAATATTTCCTAGTAATCTCCATTCAGAAAATATGTTTTAATGTAACAACAAAATGTAAATATTTCAAATATATAGATTCTTAATGAAACTACTACAGTTAGCATCTTTAGAATATTTCCTCAAAGAATCAGAGCCTGGGCTGCAAAGTGTCGTGAGTAAAACACTGTAATTTACAGTATCAATTGTAAATATATGTTATAATTATTTTAAAACCTGCACAAGTTGTAAAATTATGAAAATGATATTTTTGAAACGTAAATTTTATCCTACAACCAGTAGACATGCCATAATTACAGATGGACCTTAATCATTACATTGTCGTAGTCTACAAATGGCCTTCGTACATTAAAATGTTACTTCGGTTAAATTATTGTTTGTATACAGATCTAAATATATTTTAGTTTTAATAAAATGTTCAAAATTAAAAATTCGAGTTTAAATATTAATTACTTCATTAAAATAATGAGAACTATAATTAATAAGTTACAGAAAAATATATAGACATTCTTAGCTCAGAAAACTGAATAACGTCATTTGTTGGGAGTAAAAATCAAAATTGACAACATATTTTTCAACCAATTCCAAAATATCAGAGAGCGTTGAACAGGTAAAACTATTTTTCAATATTTGTTTTATATAGTTTCTACGTGAAAAACTCAAACAGATTTTCTCAAAATAGATTTAAACATATCTACCAAAACAAATGCGTGGCCGTTTAATTTTCATTAGAAACCGTATTATCAAAACTAGGTTTCTTGATAAACGCCTTTTTAAGATTATACCTTTTCCATAGCAGTAACTGAAGTATTTATTAGGCCTATTATTATAAAAAATAAATTTATGAAATCATTAATTTATGTACCTAATGCAAAGATTGTTTCGTTACGTAACTTGAAGAGATTTATCTACTAGTGTACTCACTACGAACACTAATTATTTTGTAATCAACAATAACGTTTCACGTAAGTTTTTTCGAGTAGCCATTGTTTCAATCAATATTCGTGACGGAAGTATAACTTTTCACGCAGACGTGAGACAAGAATTTTAGTCGTGATAACGAAAAATGTTTTTATTATTTGGACGCATTGTGACACTTCGTATACAGAGATTAAGGTGAACTAATTACAATAGGAAACTAAGTCACTTTGTTTTTTTTGATAAATAACCTAATTCATCTTAATATTTATTTATGTGTCTGGGTGTGTATGTGTGTATGTATATATATATATATATATATATATATATATATATATATATATATATATATATATATAACAAATTAAAAATATTTCAAAAACAAAAATACTTTTAATGCATATATTATTCTTGTTTTTGAAATATTCTTAATTTACCAACTATAATACAAGAAAACATATCAACAGATTTTATATATATATTGTTATTAATTTACATATATTGGAAGCTGTTTGGTGTATGTTATACATTGTAATACGTTGGAATCCACTTAATTCCTCAGATACAGAAGGTCATAGAGGAGATGTTTGTTGTGAAGAGCTACAACACAACGACTGAAGTAAGTCTATTGGTAACATTCCACATTCAATCATACCTAAATAATTGTAATGGAACACATTCCGTTCATATAAGTACAACTATTCGAACATCATTGCCAATCACACAAAACACAAATACACACACACATGCGCATATACACACACACACACACACACACACACACACACACACACATATATATATATATATATATATATATATATATATATATATATATATATATCATGTTTGTAGTTAAAATTACATCACCACTTTAAAAATAATAAAAGCCTGAATAAAACATGTTTGAACTAATTAAATTAGCATTTCCTAATAAAAATATATATTAAAACTTTTGTGTAACTGTACATTAAAAATAGTGTACAGTAGAATGTATGTAAATAGTGTCATAGCTTAGAACAACTTATATTTTTAAATTATTATTAAAACTAAACTGTTTTAAAACTAAGATACCAAAACGTATGGCAAATTACTAGAATAGGGAGTGTATGTAAACCATTTTCAATATAACATTAAACATTTACGGTTTCTATATTTTGGCACAGTTCGCATGCGAAAAATTTGACTTTGATGTACAATTATAGGTATTTAGTCGAATTCAATTTACTCACCTCTAGTGGTGCCTTTACAAATTACTTGATCAAGAATACTTCAAACACTCAAGTACTTTATTTGTTAGATTAGCCCTTCTTACTTCACAAGTTGCTTCAATTGTTAGCTTTCTAAATTATATTATTCTAAATTAATATTCTTCGGATATGTAATTAAGAGTTTTAACAAACTTAAGTAAAATACAGAAAGGTAAGTATTTCGCTTTACGATAAAATAATCAAATTTATTTTTTTAATGATTTGTGTGTTTTGAAAAAATTTAAGGTTTATGAATGTCATAGAAATCCCATTTTAATTCATTCTACATCAGTGTATCGTCAATACAAATTTTTAGTTTCTCCTAATTCTCACAAATTTCACATATCACAGAGTACTAAAACAAATCCCACGTAATTTTTCATTAATATAACCTGTTGCAATATTATGATGTAGTAAAATTGTTTTAATTTTAAATTTGTAGGTTAAAATGTTTACATTGGCGTTAGTAAAGTAGTAGTTTTAGCAATAAATTTCAATTTAACCGCTGGGTTACGTCCCTGGGAATAAATTCTGTTTCTCAACAAGTGAGCAACTAGTATTGGATGTATTGTAAGCACTTTACCCCACTTTAGAAAATTGCCGCAATTCTTCTTGATGGCGTCTCACAAATTCCAGCCGCTTGCGTCAGCATTACAGTAAGTCGTTCCTTGTGAATAATTCACAACAGAAGAGGAATATCTGCAATATCCTTTCTGCGTTTCCGATGTCATTGTGTTTATTCATTATAAAAATTGTATTTAAAACTATATTTTTCAAGGTTATTTGCAAAAATATAAATAATGAAAACTAAACCATGAAAAACTTTTCATTACCTTGAAATATCAGGTGAAATTTGGAGGAAAAGGTTTGAACTAAAATATTATTTAGAAATTACATTAAAACAAACTATAAAGTTACAAAGTTAGATCAATATAAAGTGCACCTAAAATACCGTTCTGTTATTTCATATGTTTTATTATCAGGAATTTATTACAGCGCAACGCTGTACACAAAAGTTATAAACTTAAATATTATTTTATACAAACTATATCCTAATCGAGCTAGTTATTTCGTGAACAAATGCCTATCTTAAGGCTGTGAACTATAATGTGATGAAGAAGACCAAAGTTATGGTAAAAATAAAATAAACACACATTCTAACCTTAATATGCCACTATTCAGCTGCCCCTCTGGTAAATGATTGATTTCTCGTTGACTCCAAATGTCAAAGATTAACTCCTTGAAATGCTTTCTTTTAACTCTGGAGAGAAAAATGGAATTTAAATTTGTCTTCCTATTCAAATAAAAATCCCTATCAAGTTTTTTTTAACTGTTTCATTTCTCGTTTTGAATTAGCAGAACGATTTTGCTTTCATGATTAAACAAACAATCCTTCTTGTAAAAAAGAAATTGGTTTCATCCGTCAATCAGTGAGAATGTAATACCTTACAGCATTTATAAAACTGATACTAATATTGTGAAACTAAAACGATCACATCTTACTCGGTCACTGTGACAGACATTTGCCACTCTGGTGAACGATATGATTCTTGTTGACTAGAAATGTCAAAGATATAAATCGTTTGACAATATTGTTTTTGATCTTTACAAATGGGGAAGTAATCTAAATACTTTTAAAAATCCCTTTTGAATAGCTTTACCAGTTTCAGTTCTAGTTTTTCAATAGCAGATCGATTCTGCTTTCATGAAACATCAATCTTTCTTGTGAAAAAGAAATTAGTTTCATCGACTCCTTTTAGTGTTCATGTCGTGTCTAAATATTTTTGCAAGAACGTAAATACTTTATAGAATCTTCAATTCATTACTTAAATACCAAGTATTATATTTTTAAAATATTTATACAAATTGGAATTTCTTATAAAAACAAATAATACCATAATATTACATACAAGCTTACACAATAACAGTCAGTTGAAAGGGTATTAAAAAGGGATTTCCATTTCCGTTGAAAGTTTCGTGTGCGTCAGTAATTGGAGATGGCATGTATGGCTAATAAGCTAGCAATAGGGACTAAATGATTCATGACATAATTAGGTAATCGAGAACAGTGCATTGCTCTTTCGAGGTTAAATTGTTTTTATTGAATACTGGAAGCATTAGCCACTTGTGTTCCCAATTTATTACGTCACATGCAAGTATCAATTATTGTTATTTACAATCAATTTACAATTTGTAAGAGAACATTTTTACAAATACATAAATTTATTTCACACTTGGCTACAATGTACAACTAGTAATCAAAGTTTATTATAAAATTCAAAGAAAAACAAAAATAGATTGTCGATTTATATGATAACAAGAAATAGTATTCTAACCGTTGCAAAGACATTATGTTTTGCATTTGGCACTTATTTCATACTATAGCACATATTATAAAACCTGAAAACCATTTCATGGATGAAAACAGCTCATGGATTTAGAAAAAACCTAATATACAGTCCAAACTAATGAGAGCATTTGAGAGAAAAATCAAATGAAGCTAATTCGAGATGTAAAACCATTTTACAATTGGAAGCTATCCGAAATAGAAATAAAAGTTACTTTTGGTAAAAGAATTCCCAATCACAAAAGGATTGCGTGACGAGTACTGTACCACTGCAATACGTTCAATCCACAATCATAGATAAAGATATAAATAAAACTTACTTGTGTAACTAATACACAGATTGTAAATTATAACCTTACTTGCAGCGTTTATATAAATAACAGACTATATAGCCTAAAAATTATTTCAAACATTTTAAAATGGTCTAAATTTCAAATATATCGAAAATTTGCTGTTTTGTTGAATTTGTGTTGCCTGCGACTATAAACCAAAACAAAAACACAAGTTAATGACGGCCCTAACTTTAAATATCACCGGACACCTTCAATTCAATCAGAAGAGGTAGTTGGAACACTCGTAATATAGTATACCAAGGCAGAAATATATTAAGAGCACTGAATGGTCTAATAAAATCATTGAGGGAGAATACATATACTATCTACAAATACAAGGCGACTGTTATACTAAAAGTTATACTAACTTACGTCTCCGAACCACAAACAGTATCAGAAAGATACAAAAATGACATACAAAGTACGAGAACGAATCATTAAAATCGGAAGGAACATCAAGAGTTGAAGGAAATTCTATCCGTATATATGAATTTGGAACCATAAATCGATGAAACGGAAAAAGTATAAAGATAATATATACAAATTAAAAGTCTTTATAGGGAAATAACAGAAGTAGATTTTTCAAATTTTGATAACTTACTTCAAGAAATACAAGAAGAAGAGGAGCGGCATGCAGCGAAAGAAGGGTGAAATGAGAGATAAAGGGAAAAGAAGAGTGAGAGAAATAGAGAGAGAGAGAGCGCGCACGTGAGGGAGAGAGAGAGAGAGAGAGACTGAGAGAGAATACGCAGTGCAAGATGATATTTTTAAGATGCGACCCCCCGCCCCACATACACATATGTATTAAATAAATATATATAAATATTTCTTCATAAAGTTAGTGTTTTTTCTTCTTACTGTTTTTTCTTCTCAAATGATAGCTCTAAAATGATGAGTTTATCCCATACTAAGACCAAATGCTAAGTCTGAGGTTCCGGGCGTTAGGTAAGGCGAACCGAGGTAGATAAAGTTTTGATGAGACTACCTGGACCGAATCTCTTAGACGGGATCTCGAGGTACTAAGTCCTGGCCCTAGGATGGTTCTACTGGCCTCTAGTACTTCTGGAGAAACGGTCAAATTCGAAGTGTAACTGGCGGGAGTCACGAGATTGAGGGTGGATTAGTTGATATATAGGTAGGAAGGTTTCATATAGTCTAGGCTGGTGGTATTTGTACTTAAGGTAAAATATTTTGCGGTTTTTTGATAAGAAGTTAGTTCGAAAAATAAGCACACCTTGCAATTTCTTCTATTCCTTTCCGCATATCACTCTGCCGTATGTAACTTCGTACAATGGTATAACACAAACATTTCTACATAGCATAACACTTATAGGGTATGTAATACACACAAAAATATGTTGAAACAAAATATATGTTAAAACCTTCGCCGTGTAATATCTCGGATGTACATTGGATGTAATATAAATTACAGACTTATCTAGGGCTGCGACCCAGTTCCTGAAATGTAAATTCGATTTATAAGATGTTGACGTAAACAGATCTCCAGTAGTGTTTCAACACTTGTCTCAGTATTACGTGATTGTTACGATATACTCACAATTTTAACTGTTTCAACAGTTTTAAATTTTCAGAGCAAAAACACACGGTCACAAACCCTCACACTTACACTCTTATATATATATATATATATATATATATATATATATATATATATATATATATATATATATACTGCTCTCGTTGTTTGCCAACCACAGCATGACACTTTGCTCACTTACTTCAGTCAACTATATAACATACCACTACTTTTGTTAACAATTTAACAGTTGTAAGTCTTCAATTTCATATTATTCTACAACTAATGGTAAATTTGAATTTTTCTCTGGGCTTGAGGTAACTGTGTTATGGCTTGTATTTTATAAACTTACGCTCGAGGACAATCGCAGCCTTCAGCCTTATTTACACACATTTCTACTTTTCATCTACAGTAAATTACTTCAAAAATAAAGTAAATGCTATTAAAATAAATGAGCCCAATAATGAAGTTTTAATAAATAAAATATTGTGTATAAAATCGAACGACAAACTGAAATTTTGTTAATATAATGTAGCATATCATGTTTTCTACGACACTATGCTAGAGGTTTAATATCAAACGAGCTCAACGTTTATATTGCACTATATACGATGATACTTTCACTACAATACCTTATCTTTACCTACAAATATAAAAACCCATTGTTACTGACAATAATAGAATCCTCGCTGTTCCGTATTCTATTCCGTAAAATTACATCATTTCCCTCTAATATGTATCGTATTATAAAACTAAGATAAGAAAAACAGTATAGGTACTGTGCAGGTTGAGAATGTGCACTCGTCTTATTTATTTTCTACACCACTGTAGTTTTTTATCTCAAAGAAATATGATTATTCGCCAAACAATCCCTATACTAGGCATGTTTGTCGTGTCTGGTAGTTTTCGAAAAGACAATGGAAGAAATTGTTACCAAACCTGAGCTTATCTCGAATAACGAAGCCTAGAAATTGTTAAAGTGTATAGTCGAAGTTTACAACAAAAATCTGTGATTAAAATTCTATATTAACGGAAACCGTTAGTTGCATCCGTTACAGAAATAGATCCCGCTCTAGAATGGGCGTTAAAATTTAATCGAAATTTGGAAGAAGCGCTATCGCTATATAAAGAAGAATGTAAAAACTAGAAGAAAATCATGAACGAAGTAAAATAACAAGTTTTTAAAATCAAATAACGTTTACAAGATTGTTTGTCAAGAATTAGGTGTTTTAAAATTTAGTGGATAGTTTTTAACACGAGGTTTAAGTTTGTCTAGCTGTGTGAGCGCGCATATTTAATAGAATTTTCGTGATTTCGGATTGAAGGAAAACGTAAGTAAACAAAAGAAATGTTATTGTAATTATGAAGTAGGTGTTTTATAAGTATGCAGTATAGCTAAAGTAATTGTTAACATTTTTGATTTGTAACGAAACTCTGCCCTTTTCTATATAGAATCAGTGTCAGTATTCGCGGTTTCACTAATCACTTCAAGTTCTGGGAACGTAACCCCCGCGAATAACGAGGGCTTGATTTACTTTATACCTAGATGAAGTGATCAAAACAAATGTTATGAAGTAATTATAAACATTATTTCAACATTTATCTAAATATTTTTACATAATTTATCAGTTTCTTTGCTCCTTTACGTAATATAACATTTTCCTGAGGAATATTACTAATAAAAAATAATACGGAGTAAATATTTACCCATATTATTTATTAGTTTTATAAATTGTTTCTATTTAATGGTTTCTAGGTAAATACATTACATTATTTCTGAGTAGCCAAATCCAACCGGTCAACTAGAAAATAAATGGGGAAAATATATTTCTCTTCCATGTTTCCGCAATATTTGAACTTATTTAAGTGGCCCTTAAAATAAATCACGTTCTATACAAATTCAACCACCTAAATCGATTCTGCAGCAATTGGAACAATTTAAGCGCTAAACGAGGACTTTCTCTTGGCACCCTTAAAGTATCTCCACGATTTTGTGTTATATATAAAACGATTTTTAACAAGATCTTGTTTATAAATAATATTTGTATTTCAGTTCAGAGGAATCTTTCAATTCGCAATGATCATGTGTTTAGGATTTAGGATCTATTATGCCTGACATCCGTCTCACGGGTCATAAAGTTTAGGGGGGGGGGGGTGGAGGCTGATAGTTTATAATCGGGAATATTTAATCCTGCTGTTGGCCTTGAGATGTCGTCATAAGCTATTCGGAAGGTCAAGGGCTACGTTGATTCAGTATAAATAGATCTCTATAAACATAATGAGGTTTGTCAAAACACTCATTTAAAAAAGACTGTCTGTATTTGATAAATTACCTTCGGTATGGAATAACAATGAATCCTAAAATATGTGTAGGCATATCGGATGCAAAAGCTGTTAGTATATAGAACATTATGTAAATGAACAACTTAAAAGATGTTTTTAGAAGTGGTAGTACAAGATAGAATGGGATTTAGTAAGCGCATGGCTAGTTATGCACAACTATACATATTCGTAACAAATTATTTTTCACGTATACTTCTGGATAGCCAATATTTTAAAAATCTGTAATCCAATATCTCGCAGTCCATAAACCATTAATAATTTTCTATCCGTCAGAATGTGTTTTCATTGTAATATATTGTACCACTGTGCACTTGATATTGTATGTGGCATTATTACGGTTGTAATACTTGCTCTGGTATGTTATTTTCTTACTAATAAATCATTACCAAAATGTAAACAAACGGTTTAAATATGAGGGGAAAACAAATAACTTGATTCGCTTACACACATATAAAAAATATTTTTGCAACTTATTTTACATTTTTAAATAACTTAACAATTATACAGGAATCATAGGGGCAAGGGTTCAGAAAAACTCTGAGAAGATCAGTGTTTCATAATATTTACAACTGGAAAATTATCAACATGAAATATTAGTAAAAAGTATCTCAAAAGCACCAAAAAGAGATACTTTATTAAGTTCAGCAGGTGCCAAATTTCATTGTCAGGACATAATTCTTTTTTTGCTGTTAGGCTTGGAAACTAACGTCTTACCAAATGCTTTATATTACAGAATGTTTAGGTTTTAGAATAAAAAAGCTTCACCCAACTCGTTCCCTGAGAATCATGGTAACACAATTCCTCAACCTAATATTTAATAACAAAATCTACCACTACAAACAAAGTTATTTTTAGCAGAAGCAGTATGTAATTCGCACAAATATTTTGAACATCAATGCATTCAAAGACATTTCGTTGCGTAGTTATAGGTCACAAATAAATAAATTATACAATACAACTAATCGCTACATTTTCAGTATTTCTTTGCGATATGTTTTATTCCATCTGTAAGATTGTGCATTAATGTAAATGCAGTGCAGTGTGATGCTGTATAATTCACATGCCAGAAGAGAAAGTAAACTAGCAGCTCACTAAATATAAGTTAAAAAATTGCACAACTGCAAGTAAATACAATGAAACAACGTAATTAAAATAGAAAAATATCTTTAAAGTTTGTTTTAAACTGATTTAACAATACTGTTTATTATTCTTTTCACAGTATATTTTTTTTATATTTAAAAGTATGAAAAGTAAAACTGTAATCTCTTAAAATTAAAACGAATAAAAGATATTAATTTGCAGCAATATAATTTTAAAACCTTACAATAAATATTACAAAATAACTTTAATATCATACATGTTTCGGCAGTTAGGCTGTCATCATCAGTGAATGATTTACCTGAGTTCATAGGATTTAACAACATTTATGTATAATAAATAGAAATATAAAGAGAAAATGAAAGGAATCGCCTTGAAGGGTCCGTATTAACGATTGTAACGAAAACCCCTAAATGCAATAAGTTG
The DNA here is from genome assembly GCA_036971475.1 of Prosapia bicincta. Classification (NCBI taxonomy): domain Eukaryota; kingdom Metazoa; phylum Arthropoda; class Insecta; order Hemiptera; family Cercopidae; genus Prosapia; species Prosapia bicincta. The sequence goes on along the minus strand of JBAIZL010000001.1, from coordinate 111,530,539 downwards.
TAGATGCACTTCATTCAAGTGAAAGTGCCTTAATGAAACAACATCTACGACACTCTGCGTACAGGTTTCGCAAGTAGACCCAGACATCCAAGCCCTTCTCCTTACGGAGTAGATATGACCCTACACACAAGTACATAGAAGACCTTTCTACAGACTAATAGACTCATCCCCTAATATTTAAGTAATAAGCCATGTTAAAAAATTCTTTATTTACAAAAAAAAACATCAAAAACGAATATTCACCTCTGTCAATATTTGAACATATTCCGTTACTTTGCGCTCCAGAAATGGGAAAAAAGGAATTTCTTTACAGCAAGTATCAAGTGTAAATATTTAACAAAATATCAGGTCTTATATGGAAAATAAATACACCATTACATATTAATGCTATATAAGGAATGATTTGCCTATATTTGTTTAATATTTTCACAAAAATTAGTAGTCTATATTATACATATCTTTTATGTATATCTATATCTACAATTATTTAAATAAGTCTTTTAGTTCTGATATTCTATTTAAGGTATATTGTAATTATAAAAAACTTTTTACGGTAGTATATATCTATCTTGAATAATCTATTATAACTAAAAATATATGTTACGGCGTTTTCTAAAACTATCATATGAATAAAACCAAATATTTACTTCAACACATTCTTTATTAAAATTTGAATTTTTTTTATAAAAGTCAAGTTAAACGTACAAAAACTCCTGCTCAAGAAAAACAATAATTTTTTCAAAGTGAGGCATTGTCCGATTAAAAACGTTTTATACCGCTGTCTTCTAATGAAGGTAATTATTATAATAATAATGAATAATAGGTGCTTAAATTAGTTCTGCATTTCTTTTTAAAAAGAGACGTGTTTACTTGAAGTGCATGTATACAAGGTGTAAGTACATACTCATTTACCAGGATTCATTTTTTAAACTCATTCATGTTTGATTGTTTTATGACTTTACTGCAAACGTCGCCATTTTCAAGCCACTTTTTCTGAATCTTATCACCTATAATCTTCATTAATAGTTGTCTACTTTCACACGATTATAGAATTCGTGCTACTTAGGTCCTGAGAAGCTGGATGGCATTCCGTTGATGACTTCTGCATTGAAATTTTTACGAAGTTGTATTTGGTAAAAATAAGTGTTTAAAGTATTTGGAAAAGTGTTTAAAGACCGTTTAGTAGAAGTATGTCAAGAGTGTTTTGACGTATAAAGAAGGAAATAATATTGCATGAGTTTTTTCATATCTTTTATAGTATAACAAAATATGTTTAAATATTTTTTTATTTATAACATTAAATATTTTACTGATATTGGCCTGAAAACTAGTTGGGGTAAACAATTACCCCGCGCGAGCTCTGGTGTAACGAGTATTATCGCGAGTCTTCTAGGGTTAATTATTTTATGACTTACATATACTTTAGGAAGAATCACCTTCCCAGAAGTTGGCACTACTGTTTAAGTATTACTTTCATACAAGTTTGTCACAAAGTCATAAGGTTTGACATCGTAATTAGAACTGAATAAGTGCGAAGTAAAGTAAGGAAACCAGGGAATGCAGGAAAGAATTTATACCGTAAGAGAGAAGTCATGTGTATCTACGTTTTATTGTAAAAATAGTGATAAACTGCTGTGATGACGTAGAATTTATTTTCCAAATTACTTTTATAAATAGATAGTTACAGATTCAATTGCTACTATTGGTTTACACTGTCCCTATATATATATATATATATATATTTATTTAAATAGGCCTGTCTTATTCATATTGAGTTAAAAATCAACTATTGGGATTTAAACGTTTTAAAACAACTTTCGATGCCATATTTAGTTATAAAACATGTGTTATAAAAATTGTAAAGCTTGTTATTACAATATTTCTTCTAATTATTTCTGTTAATTCAACCATAACTGTCAATTTATATATCATCTCCTAACATGTTAGTGTATGTATAACTTTTATTATTTTGAAAAAAACTGTTATCCTATTCCACTTTCTAACATATCTATAATATCCTAGCAAAAGCTTCCCCAATATTCTTCACTTACATAAGTTGGATTTTGGGGAAATAAACCTATGTGAGCGTTAGGAAAATGTATCCCTATGCTCATACCCTCATAAGGTGTTAAAACTTTCTCTGAATATACGTATTCAGGATCCTAAAAATGTAAGAATATCTGGTACTACCCAAAAATATTTATATAACTTACTTAAAGGATGTCCAATCATTCTTCTCTATAGAAGTCATCGTTTTCTAAAAACTATTGTTTTTTATCAGTTTTTCAAAGAGTGTGTTATTAAAACTTCCCCCAACATCTTCCCACTTGATATCTTTGAATAATTATAAGGTATGGTATTTACAACTTCTTTTGAAACGCTTTGCCGAAATGCTTCTGTAAACCTAATTCAATTTACAGAGGGATATTAGCACTTTTCCCTATAAGTTAGTAAAAATAGTTTTTTAAAACTTTGTAAAGGAGGTCTATTAGTTGTCATCCAGTACTCTGCCAGCCCACTCACGGATAAAACATCTTTGTAAAACATTTTTTTGTAACTGCATTGTTTTCCGAGTAACGGTAAAAGCACTTTTGAAGCAGCGCATACATAATGACAGAATGTTTTCATAATGAACATACACCAGAACTTGTTTAGATTAGTTGTAAAATTCATTAGGATGAACTGAATGT